>JAGFNQ010005788.1:87588-169421 GCA_024364735.1 Boesenbergia rotunda | reverse complement strand
GTCTAATAAAATTCTCTAATTAATTATATATATATATATATATATATAATATTTTTGATTATTTGTTTGATTTAATTAATATATTTTATTAAAAATAAATACTATAAAGAATAATAATTATTTATAATTATATATATATATAATAGTAAAATTTTTTAACAACCTAGGGACCGCCTAGGAGGTAGCAGGGCGGTCAGTGCCTAGGCGCCCGAGGTGGTAGGTGGTCACTGACCGTTCCGCTACCGTCTAACGCTATTTACATTATACTCAATATTTAAGACTACGTTTGGTAAGGTATAATCAGTCTTGTAATGTAATCAGGATTACATTACAAGATTGATTAGTTTATTTAGTATAATTTTAAAACTGTAATGTAATGCAATCTGCATTACAAAAACTAATTAAAGTATTGTAATCTTAATTACATTACAGACTTAATTACATTACAAATTGAATTACATTACCTCTAACCAAACACAGCCAAGTACTCTCAACATTAACATAGTTCAATCTAAATCCACTTGACAACAAAAAAATTGATTAACGAGGTTGGGTAACGTCGAACTTCGGACGACCGGCCTGGCCCATGGAAGTTTTCTACCGGTTGCCAAGGTAAATCAGGAAGTACTCACGGCGGACGGTCTAGAAATCCAGCGTCCCAAAATTCACATCCAACCATGAATACTTAAACTAATGACACGTCCATTGCATCATAACTCCAGAGCTACTTTACAACAAGAATCAATACCATAATGACCAATGGTCAGTCTACTGCGCTTGATGATAAAATGCATGCTATCAAAAGGCTCCAACAGGATGGATGATTCAAAAACAGGACGCTGCAAAACACCTTTAATAGAAGTGTCAACTAAATCATCATCTTTAATGTAAGTGCTTTGCAAAAAAATTTTATCCGAATAGGACGTAAATATGAGACACTGAGTTTTTGGATCGTCTGTTATAAATATTTTCCAATTTATTTTGGTGGCCGATTAAAATTTTCTACGGGACTGAGTCGATTGTCAATATTACTCAATTTTGTTAATCGTTGACGTGAGGATTTAGATGGAAAACAATAATTATGCTTTTAATATTTGTTAATATTTTTAAAATCAATTTCTCTGATATTTTTTATTTGGACACTAGACTAACAATGATCGGTTTAATTTTTTTTTTAATAAAATATTAAAATTTAAAAATAGATTTTTATATAAAACTTGGTTTGATAGCTTTTTGAAATAAAAAATATTAATCAAATTTTTATATTCAAGTTTTAATATTAATTTTTTTAATGGATAAAATTGTAAAATTATTTAATCTTTCTTGATATCTTTAGAAAGTAAATAAAATTTTATATTCAAATTTTTATTTCTCATAGAATAAAATGAAACGAGCGAGAAAAAAAATATTATCGACGAAGAAGAAGGACGTCTTGTCATTCTTTGAGAATATCACCAGAGAATTCGACGAAGAAGATTAAGAAAAAGATAGAATAGAATAATTAAGATCAGTACAAATGATCGACTAAGATTGTAAAAAAAAATTGAAAAAAATAAAAAAATAAAAAAATTTAATTTAAAATGGTGGAAGGAAATGTGAGGGAATGAAATTGTGATAAGGAATACAATTAATAAGAAAGTAAATTAATAGAAAAGTAATAATCAAAATTAATAATCTAAATCGGTATAATAACATTAATAGTAGATTTTATAAAATAATAATATTTAATATTTTTTTAAAAATTAATAGGCGCCAATAAATTTGGGGCTCTAGGCATAAACTTATGTTTTAAGTCAGCCTCGTTGCTTGAGGGGTTCTCGCATACTCTCATAGGACGTACTGACGATTAACGCGTAGGTGTTACCAAACTCGTCTTTTCAAAAATGACACTGCTTATAGGAAAAAATGATTAACAAGGTTTTTCCAACCTCGAGCGATCGGCTCGGCCTCACGGAAGTTTCCCACCGGTTGTCAGGGTAAATCGGGAAGCGCTCGCGGTGTGCAGTCTAGAAGCCCAGCGTCCCAGGGTTCACGCCCCATTTGGAGGAAAAATTCTTACAAATACGCCGTAGCTGGGGATCGAACCGCAGATGTTTGGGATAGCGACTAAATGTCTTACCGCTGCACTATAGCCCCGGAGGCACCAAATGATTAACGAGGTTTTTCCAACCTCGGACGACCGGACCGGCCCGGCCTCAAAAAGTTTCCCACCAGCCGCTAGGATAAATCGGGAAACGCTCGCGATGAACGATTTAGAAGTCCAACGTCCCAGGATTCACACTCCATTTGAAATCACCACAGTTGTAAAGTCAATAACATAAATCTTACTCTTCGGCATTCCATCGAACACTTTATGTGCCAGCAATATCGATGCAATTCAATCCAAAATTAATTACTAATCTACTTTAAGACTAGAATGAACACCATAAACAACCACACCTAGCTCACTCGAAGCTTCCTTCTCCGCCACCACCGCCTTCATCTTCCCCACCACCATCGCCATCGCCATCGCCATCGCGAGAGTCCACTCCAGCTGCATGCTGCCTCAATCCGATCGAGCGTGCGCATGGCTGTGAGGTGGAGCCACCGCGCAGTTGTCTGGATGGAGATCTGTCCGCAGCCGACCCGGCCGAATCCCGTGATCCATCCCTCGCAGAAACCCCACGCTGTCTGTCCAAACTCACCCCCGCGCCAGCACGCCTCATTAAGGCCACGGCCATGCGCATGGGCAGCAGCGACGGTGACGGCGACAGCTAGCTTTTGATTCATACGTCTGCATCAGCGTGGAGAGCAAGCAGCGATTGCTTGCTTGTTGGAGTACGACGGGTGGGATTTGCTTGCGTAGGAACATTAATTTGGATGTCTTTGTTAATCTTATCAAAATTAATGATACATGATTTTCAAAATGCACCTCCACATTTTCAATTAGTACCTTCCTTTTTTATGAAATGCTCTTTTAAGAATTAATTAATTATAAATTACCTTTAAATCTCTAATTGAATATTAACTTTATCTTTAGTCCCTATATTAATTATAAATTACCTTTAAATCTCTAATTGAATATTAACTTTATCTTTAGTCCCTATATTAGAAAAAATTTATTTCTACTCTCTATGTGCGAAGGTTTATTTGCTTCAGCTCCCTAATAAATATTGCTTTACCTAATGGTCTTTATTATTTTTAGGTATAAAATGTCCAAAATGAGGTATAGTTCCTCTTAAATTCAGTATTATATAATTAAAAATCTAGTATATTTTCTATCAAATTAAGTACCACACTTTTTAAAAAGTATAATTCTTCTTAAATTCAGTATATTTCAATTAGAATTTAGTATATATTTTATCAAACTGAGCATAATTCTTTCCACCGGACCAATTGATTAGAAATTCATACCTAATTACCCTTATTATTTTTAGGTACAAAAGATCCAAAATGAGGTATAGTTCCTCCTCAATTCAGTATCATATAATTAACATCTAATATATTTTCTATCAAATTAAGTACCACACTTTTTATTCGTATAAAAAGTCCAAAAATAAGTATAATTTTTCCTAAATTCCGTGTATTTCAATTATAATTCAGTATATGTTCTATCAAATTGAACACAATTCTTTTTCCACTTGATCAATTACTTAGGAGTTCATATCAATTGATTAACTAGGATGAATTGATTAGGTCATACTCAATTTGATATAAAATATACTGAATTTTAGTTAAATGATGCTGAATTTAGAAAAATTATACTTGATTTCAGACTTTTTGTACCTAAAAAAATTGAGGTGTATTTCAGTAAATCTGTAATTGAAACACATGAAACATTGAATGTAGAGAGTGGAAATAAATTTTTTCTGACGTTGGGACTGAGGAGAAAGTTGAGTTTGCATGCAGGAAATTTAGGATAATTTTTCCATTAATTAATTATAATAATTTTAATAATATTTAAAAATATATTAAAATTGATTAAGTTGGAAAAATAATCTCTTATAAAATTATAGAATAAGATAACACGACGTGTACTAAATCTAATAATTCCGTGACTCAATATTCATTCAACATAATTTCTATTGCACTGAATTATTTTATTAAACTAGCTCCATTAATTTTATGTGTATTATTCTATAGCTTTCATAGGTTATAGTACAATAATAAAAGTAAAAGGTAACGAGAATTTGAATCACATCATAGAGATATGATACTTCTAATTATCATAGAGATATCCTACTTCAAATTATCTGTGATGTTAAATCATTATGATCAATCTAAATTTTTCTAATTTATCTTGATTGCTAATAGAAAATTTTTATCCGATCCAATTTATAGAAGAACTGAAAACTTAGAAAAAAAAACTAGGTATATCTTTAAGCATGTTAAAATATATAATAACCTAACTTAAACGGTTTGTTAATTACTTCAAAATACATTTCAACAATACCATAAAAAAATATTAAGGTCAAAATTTGACATATCTATTACATTTGCAGCCATTTTGAAAAAAGTAATCATGCTCCCACAAAATATTAAAATTAAATTAAGATACAATTAAATATTCACTATCCTAGAATTTTTATTCCATACTTAAACATGCTTTTTTGGGCTGTGGCTGTGGCTGTGGCTATGCTTGGCAGGCCGGGAAGCCCAATAAGATATGGGTTTAAAAAAAAACCAAATACCCAATAAGATTCAGCAATTCAAACATATCATTCTATCCATTTTTTCATCTATATTTTTAATTTTAATAAAAATAATAAATATATGACAAAAACTTATATATATATATATATAATTTTTTTTATACTTAACATTATAATCCAACCACTAAATCTTAAAGGTAAAATCTTAAATGACATAATCATAAGCTTAAAAGAATAAAGTAAAAAAATAAAAATAAATATACTTAGTTTGCACGAGTCTGCACGATAAGGTCCTTAGCATAAAAATTTTGTATATATATATACACACACATAAAAATGATAAGCGGTGGATAAACATCTCTGTGCGGACCTGAGGCACCTGAATTCAAATCTAACACTGAACATTATATGTATTTAGGATTTATGGATTGGATTATAGTAGATTTAAGTTAATAAGAATTTTCCTCTATAGTTCAGATATCCCTCTTGGTTTATAGTGTTCAAGATAAAAAAATTTATATGTTCACGGGATATATTATATGTATTTAGAATTTTATTTAGGATTTAAGGGTTAAATTATATTGTGTTTAGGTAAATAAAATTTTTTCTTTACTATTCAAGTTTTTCAATTGAATTATAATATTTAAAATAAAAAAAATAGATTTTCATAAATATTATATACATATATGTATATTTAATATTTAAAAATTATTAATTAAAAAAACTTATGAGATGCTCTCTCTCTATATATATATATATATTATATATCATTGTCCAAGATTCCCCACTACCACTAAGAGTCCGGGCCGTCCGACCTTGGCAGAGTCCAACGTGGTTGATCATATGAAAAGACCAGCTAAGCATAGTTGGCTTGTTTAGCCTTTACCTGACCAACTATCTAATATTACTCTGCGCTCATCAAACAACATTTTTGAGCTTGATTTAGGATTTGGCTGGAATTGTTCGTCAGATTTTACCTTGAGGATTTAGTGATTAAATTATAATATTAAATATAAAAAAATTCAACCCGAAAAAAATTAAAATTTGTATGAAATTTACATAGTAAAATTAAACACACACATATATTTAGGAATTTGATAGCCTACACGCCTTTATAAAGGCGACCACGGGCAACTTGTGACCTGGCCAGCATACGCAAGCAACTTTAAATTTTTTTAATCTCTCTTCTATATGCAAAGACGATTCTTTTTCCTATACGCGCGCAAAGTGTTGGTGCAGTCTTCATTAAGTCAGTCGACCTAATTTGATTAGGCTTGGGTGAGCTTGGATTTCAATATTTGACAATGATGTTAGAACTGTGTGTGAGTCAAGTGGGTTAAGGTTGACTGGAGACTTCATTGGAAAAAAGTCCTAATTGGACTAGGTGAAGTCCAGGTGGATTGGAGAGATAACACGCCGACAGGGAAAAATTCCTAGTGGAACTAGGCACACCTAGTGGGACTAGGTGAAGTATAGGTGGATCAGAGAGAACACACGCTGGCAAGGGAAAAATCCTAGTGGGACTAGGTAAAGTTTAGGTGGATCGGGGAGATCACACGCTGACAAGGAAAAAGTCCTAGTAGGACTAGACATACCTAGTTGGGAACTGAGTTAAGTCTTAGTTGGGAACTAGGCAAGAGAAAGTTTAAGTTGGTCAAAGGTTTGATCGGACACTTGGTAAGGAAGTCTTAACATGTCACTGTTAACCATGGTTAGGCAAGAGAACCCTAGACTTAAGCTAAGCAAGTTAGGGTTGGATAATCGATTGGGAGTTATTGCTTGCGAGAACAGAAAGACCCTTAATCGATTGGTTGATTGATTAAGGGGTCTGCTAATCGACTGGGTGATCGATTGGCACAGGGTTATCACGAGAATAGAAGCCTGCTGAATGGATTGGGTAATCGATTAAACATCCTCTTAATCGATTGGGAAATCAATTAAGGATGACCGTAATCGATTGGGCAATCGATTACGACGGTATTACGTAAGAGCACAGAAAGGAGCTAAATCGATTCAGAAATCTTTTCTTAATCGATTGGTAATCGATTAAGCTTCAAAAAATAGCTGTTGACCGACTAAGTTTGACGTGGTAATCGATTGGGTAATCGATTAGGGTACCCTAGGTCACGGGTATATAGGGTTTTCACGTATGTTTGAAGCGGTACCTCTTGGACATTATTCGCACGCTTTTCCATATTCTTCATCGCCATATCTAGTGAGGCCTTGAGCTTAATGCTGCTGCTGCATTTCCAAGGATCAAGAGGCGATTCCAATCTTAAAGAAAGCAAGAAAAGCAAAGAGAGCTCATTTGTGTAAATCTTGTACGATTTTTTTTGTATTTATTTTTTCTTGAGTGTTTCTTCTTGTAAGTGTTAGTAGGAGCTCTAGAGTCAATTATGTGATGATTGACTAGAGACTTTTTGTATCATATTCTATCATTAATAAAGACATGTTTGGTTATTATACTTACTTTATACTTGTGTCAAATAACTAAGTATAATAATATCTTTGGGTAGTAGGTTCTTATCTACATCATATCGATTGGTTGAATCGATAGTGAGATAATGTAGAGAACACTATGTTGATGCAGTCTGGCCCTGATTGTTATTTTGGTGTTGACACCGATTTTAGTTTAAGTGGATGATGTTTGATTATGATTAAGTCCTGATCGGGGATCAGGCATGGTATGGAAAATCCTAGTCTGGAGGGCTAGGTGTTGGAAAATCCTAATATGGAGGGTTAGGTGTTGAAAATCCTAGCTTGGAGGGCTAGGTGTATGAAAAGTCCTAATTCGGAAGAGGTGGGTGAAAAGTCCTAGCTTAGAGGGCTAGGTGAAAAGTCCTAACTTGGAGGGTTAGGTGCAAATTTCCATCTTGGAGGATTAGGTGAAAAAGTCCTGGCTTGGAGGGTCAGGTGCCTAGCTTGGAGGGCTAGGTTGGATGATGTTCTAACTCGGAAGGGTTGGGTGAAAAGTCCTAGCTTGGAGGGCTAGGTGAAAAGTCCTAGCTTGGAGGGCTAGGTGAAAAGTCCTAACTTGGAGGGTTAGGTGTAAATTCCCAACTTGGAGAGTTAGATGGAAAAATCCTTAACTTGGAGGGCTAAGGTGGATGAATCCCTAGCTTGGAGGGCTAGGTTTGAGTCCCTGGATCGGTCTGGTGACCGATCAGGGATATTGGCATGCTGCTTCTTCGTGGATCGGTCTGGTGACCGATCCAGCGAGGACTGATCGGTCTGGTGACCGATCGGGGAGCGCACAGTGAGGTTGGGAACCTACTGTGTGGCTCCTGATCGGTCTGGTGACCGATCAGGGAGCAGGCAGCTTCCTCATTGCCTTGCTCCTGATCGGTCTGGTGACCGATCAGGGAGCAGACAGTGAGTGAGTTCTCCTCCGGATCAGACCCTGGATCGGTCCGGTGACCGATCAGGGACTTAGGATCTGATTAAAAAATCACTGTTCATCTGTCCTGATCGGTCTGAGTCACCGATCAGGCTTCACTCTGATCGGTCTGGTGACCGATCAGGCGTGTATAGCCGCGAGAGCTGGGAATCCCAGCGAAGCAGTGGATTGGTCTGGTGACCGACCCACAAGCCCTGGATCGGTCCGGTGACCGATCACTTTAATTCAAATTGCACTGTCAGACGCGATCAGAGCGTCTGATCGTATCCGATTCTCTGCGCTTCACTTCTGAATCTTGATTTACTGTATGATATACTGCTCTAACAGTCTGATTAAGCTGCAGGTGACAGGGGAGAATTCAAACACTCAAGGAGAAGTCAATGGAGGCTTTCCTTGGAGCAGGTTTGTCTGTTTTTCCATCTCAGGTTGCAACGGCCGAGCTGCAGACTGGAGCTGAGACTGGAGCTTGGCTGAGGGAAGCTCAGGGAGTCCAGGGATAGCTCAGTGGTAGCTGGCGTTGGCAGATGAGCAGCTGGGAGCTGCAGGGATAGTGTCATCTGATGCTTGGTGGAGAAACAAAAAGGAGAAGAAGACTTCGGCGGAAGTAGAGAAGTGTTCGACAGTTTTTCTGTGTTGAGCTTGCTGAAGTTCTTGCTGCGCTTTGTGTTTCTCCACAACTTGCTTGCTGTGTTTTCTGAAATCTTCATCACTTTGAGCAAGCAACTGCAATCGAGAAGCAACCAACTCTTACGTAAGTGCCGGGAGGAAAGAACAAGGAGCTTGGAGTCCAACAGTGAGAAGACACGAAGGAGGAAGTCCTTGCGTGAGATCGTCGCTGGGTGGAGCTCGGGATAAGCTCGCCGTGCTCTTGTCCTTGCTAGGTGCTGAGTAAGAGTATTCTCTGTGTTTCATTAAGCTTAAATCTATATTCTTGTTTGAAACGCTGTGGAGAGGTTTCTCCACCGAGAAGGAGGTTGCGTTATATCCGTTGAACACCGGGGCTTGATCTGCCGACGATCAAGGGATCGCCCACCTTAAGGGCACGCCAAGGAGTAGGGGCAAGTTATCCCCGAACCTTGTAAACCCTCTTGTTAGCGATCGTGGTAGCTGTCGTTGTTTGCTTTCATTTCTATTTTTAGTTTACTGCACTGCTTCGTTTTCCTTTGCTTCTTCCGCTGTGCTACTGATAAGTTAAGTGCAGAAACTTCATAAGTGCCAAAGGCAAAAGAGATTAGCTATATTCACCCCCCCTATCTAGCCATCCGTTTCCAACACACTACACTAAACAATTCCTAGTAAAGCATTAATATTCAAGAACAATATTAATACATGGAGAGTAACATGTAGGTCAATTGTTGACTTGAGCTCACAAGTCATGGATATGTGATATCAAGTTAACACATGGGTATACATTAGAGAATGTGTACTGAATTGATCCGCCATGAGAAAGTTACATAGATTGTCATATGAGTGTCATAAACTTTCTCATGTGACTATTAGTATGAATAATCCTTAGACCTGAAGTCACTACGGTTCCCTACATGAGGAGTAATATACTTTGGTATCGTCAAATGTCACCCGTAATAAGGTGGACTAGAAAGGCGATCACTGGGTATATAATGAATTATGCGAAGGGATGTGAGTGATGTAGATGGGATCTATCCCTCTATATGACGGGAGTGATATCTGTGGGCCCCTTGATCCAGTAGGACTACTAAAACGCATGACAATGCTCAAATGAGTAAATATGAGATATTGAGTTCATTTGTTTGAGTGAGTCTACTTGGGGATCAAGAAACACAAAGATTGATCGAGGATGAGACAGTCTATGCCTCATTTGTCAATCTAGATATCGAGGATAGAAGGACAAGGTCATACATTGTCATAGTCACGGAGGTTAAGTCGGATCTCGACTTTCTTGTTACTTGGGTTGCAATGACGCATTGTTAGATGTCGCTCATTGCTTATGTGTCTAAAGCTGTTTAGGCATATTGTCAACGTTATGAGAACCTATTGGGTCACACATTAAGGACACGATGCTGTTGGAACTTGGATGGCTAGAGGGGGGGGGGTGAATATAGCCAGACACCAACTTCTTGCAATTTTAGGTTTTCTCTGCAGTTGGATTAGTAGCACAGCGGAAGCAAAAACAGAGTTGCAGAAACTAAAACCTAAACTAAGCACAAACACAAAACGCTAACAGAGAGGATTTACAAGGTTCGGGGATAACTTGCCCCTACTCCTTGGCGTGCCTGTAAGGTGGGCGATCCCTTGATCGTCGGCAGATCAAGCCCCAGAAAATCCGGATAAAATGCAACCTCCTTCTCGGTGGAGTAACCTCTCCACAGCGTTTCAAGATGGATCAAGTATTAAGTACAAGAAACACAAGAAGGAACTTACTGAGCACTTAGAACCACAAGAACACAAGCAAACTTCTCACTGAGCTCCACCCAGCGCAGATCTCACGCAAGAACTCCCTTCTTCGTGTCTTCTCGCTGATGGACTCGCCAAGCTTCTTGTTTCTCTTCCAAGTGCTCAAGTAACACAAGGTTGCTTCAAGGATCGCAGTTGCTTGCTCAAGATGATGGAACAGAGTTGTCGCAAGAGCACAATGTGGAGAACTTCGTTACTGAGACTTGTTTGTCACCAAGCGCTTAAGTCTCAACTCACTGATCGCCAGGTCACCACCTCACTGCAGCCTCCAGCTGCTCACCTGCAATAGCTAGCTACCACTGAGCTCTCCTGGACTCCCTGAGCTTCCCTCACTAAAAAAAAAACACCTATATAGGAGCAGTTATTTAGGAGTGGTTATAAGACCGCTTTTGAAAATTGACCAATTGAATCGGTTTGAATTAAACCGTTTCTATTGCCTAACTTTTTTGAAACAATTTTAAAACTGCTCTTATTGAATTGTTTCAAAAGTGGTTTGAAAAAATCGCTCCTATAAACCGCTCTTAATGATACAACTATTAGTAGCGATCTTAAAACTGCTGCTATTAGGTATTTTTAGTAGCGGTTCTGGGTTACTAACCGTTCCAATTACTTTAACTTTTAGGAGCGATTTTCAAATCGCTCCTATTGGATTCTTTGAACAAAATTTGTATCAAGTGTTACTATAAACCGCTTATGTTACTCTAATCGTGTACAATTGATTTTTAATCTACATTAATTGTATAGTTTTAGCATCAATTTATATAAACCAGGATTGTAAACCGCTCTTATTGCTACAACTATTAAAAACAATCATGAAACCACTAATATTGGATACTTTTAATAGTGATTCTGTATCAAACATTTCTACTAAAATTATTTTCTATTATTCAAATTAAGGTTCTCATATATGACATAAAATTTATGGTAAAATAATTTAGATATACAATTATTATGATGCTAAAAAAGATAGAATGTTTTAATCAAATTTTAAAAATACAGAGTTGTATATCACCATTCAATTTTTACATAGGATTTTATACTCTTTTAGGTTTTCACATAGTGAAAAAATAATATTTTCCTACAATTAAATAAACTTGTACCATGCTTCAAATATATTTAAATTTTTAATACATTTTATTTATATATTTATATATTATGGAAAATCTGATGCCGGACATTTTACATCGGAGCATCTCAAATATTTTTCAATATGAAATTTTTATTTATTTATTATTATAATATAATATCTAAATCCTAAAAATAAGATTTTATTATCTTAATTAGTTATCTTAAAAAATTAAATAAAAACACTACTCATGCATAAAATTTAATTGTAATTTTGTTTTTGTCAATTTGAAATTTTTATATATTTATTATTATTATATAATATCTAAATCCTAAAAATAAAATTTTATTGACTTAATTATTTAATTAAAAAATTAAATAAAAGCACTTGTTGCATGCGTCCAACTTAATTGGTAATATTATGTGAGTTGTTTTTAATTTAAACCTGAGTTTTAATTTCTTAAAAACCTAAGTTCGTGCGACTCCTTGTCCAAATTGCGCTGCTGCCATTACCTCTCTCAACTTCTTCCTCTCCTTCACAGGTAAAGTTGCCAGCGTTGTCCTGTTCAAGCAATTACACAATTTTGTCCTCCTGCCGTTAATCAACATTTTATTTCATCCGTTACGAGCAACCAACAGCGCAACCCCACTGTTCCAAAGACAGATTTGTATTTTTGCTGCTACCCGACGCTACCCGACCATAGCCACCAGTCCTAGGTTTTTCCCCTTAATTACCACGGGTTCTCTCCATTCATCTCTCTTTAATTCATTATTTTTTCCCTTGCCATTTTTTTTTCTCCATTCATTATTTTTCCCTTCCCACGTTTTTTATCCATTCATCTCTCTTTAATTCATTGATTTTTTTGTGGCATCTGTGTTCGTTATTTGTGTAAAACACGGGTAATAATAATAGTAGTAATAGTAAATAAATATATAGAATAATATATATATATATATATATATATATATGTATTAATATATATAGTAATATATATAAATTTTTATACAAACACGGAGTTGGAAATTGAAAACAATTAGGGAAAATTTAGAATAATTTTCTAGATTTTTTGGATATATTTGTAGGATTAATTGGACATAAAATTGATTAATTACAAATTAATTGAGGAAAAAATTAATTTTTTCTAATATATATATATATTTGTTCTCATTAAATTCCCGTGCCAAGCCCTAAACCCGTCGACCCCCTTTCGGTTTCTCTCCCTCGCGCGAGCACCCCCGATAGCCGACCCCCTCATGCCGACGCCTCTCCCTCACGCAAAGCCCTAAGCGTCGCCTGCCGATTCTTCTTCCTCTCCTCTGCATGACCGTGATTGGCGTCGCGGTTCCCTTCCTCACACCGAGCAGCCGACCATGATCGTCGCTCCTTTGTGCTCCTCCTTTCCCAATCATCACCGACCGCCAGCTTCAAGCTCCGTCCTGCGTCCGCCGGCGCCGCACTTTGCCTGGAACAGAATTGAACTACGGGTAGACTGATCTCGCCGGATCTAGCTTTTTGGTCACGTTCTCTAGCCATGGGTAAGGATGTTTTGTTTAACTTGTTTTTTTTTCCGATCAGGTTTGTGGTCACCGAAATCCTAGGTTTAACATTGAATTCGATTTTGGTTGTTGTTACAAGTTGGGATGTTTCTAATTGGTACAGTGTAGCAGTTGGGTTGTTGATTAGTTGGGGTTGTGTATTAGATGTGTTTAACTTTTCTGTGAATGTTGGGTTTCCACCGTGAGTTTTATTTGGGATTGATGATAGAGCTAACCTTAATTGTGTTAGTGGGTGGGGTGTCATATCATGTGAATTGTATAATAAAATAGTAAAAGTATTAGATGAAGTGGAGTTTGGTATTTTGTATTGATTGGTATGATATTGGTTGTTGTACTTAGCATGAGATTTTGGATAGCTATTCGATTCTTGTATAGGAATCAATTTTGGATTTGTAGCTTGGGTTGGATTAAGGTTATAAATGTTGCATTTGATATTGCCATGTCCTTGATGTAAGTTTCAATTGAAGAGTTAATCCTTGTTGGGGTTAGGCAGTGGTTTGATTATTGTGATCTTGTTATCGTATGAAATTGTGAGGGGATAGTTTCGATTAACATTTGGTAGCACTTGGGTGAATCATTAGATTAAATTATTAGTGTCGTAGTTGGTACACTCGTAGTCGTTTTTAGTATTAGTGTCGTTTTCGGTTTTATTATCGTTTCGGATGATATTTGGCTTTTCGTTAGACATGTATTTATTTATTTCCGTTGGATTTCGGTTTTCTACACTTAGATATAGAGAATTATTTACTATGTTTAATTATTTGTCAGTTATAATAATTAACTGCGTGGTTGTGATGGTGTGATTGCCAGCCGAGTGTGGCTGAGCTAAATTTATGTGTGGAGGAGTACGATATAGCCAGCGACAGAAGAAAGAGATTCAACTAAACTCCAGAGGAGTGAATACAAGACCAGAGATTGTCCGCCGTACAGGGGAGGTGTTGCCCGATTTCCGAGCGAGCACGGGCCTTTGGGGGCGTGACAATTTGTTCTATTACAGAATATATCATAATCAATAGTAAGACTAATCCTATTGCAATGGACTATAATTATTGTAATGTTAAATTATTGTATTTAATTATTCACCTACCAGGTTATATATTTGCTCTTTTAATTAATATACAAGTACTTATGTTTCTAAACAAATCATATAATGCAGAAGGAATGGATGGACTGGCCCCGTGCCAGTCTTGGGTATCGGGTGGGAATTCTAAACTTCTGTATTTTGCTTTTGTTGACTCGGCTAATGAAGTGAAGAAACCATGTCCTTGTTGCAAATGCATAAACACATCATATCATGATCGCTCGACAATGTATGAACATTTGACCATAAATGGTATGTTACCAGATTATCGTATTTGGAATTTTCATGGAGAAAAACCGATGGTCTCACATCCGATGTTTGGGAAAGTTTATGTCGTTATTGGAAGTCTACTGAGGTAGTTCTTGTATTGATTAATTTTTATATATTGGTATGCATAAATTTGTTGCAATTTTTTTTGTTTAAGAGGACATCAAAAATAACGAGAAAATGGGAGTAAAAAACGAGGGATTCATGCACAAGGACGAACAAATATTCCCTCATTGGAAGACAAATTTATATGTATTTATTTGATCAATTTGTTATGTTAATATCAACTTGTATGTATTCGAGCTATTAGTATTTGCATATTCAATCTAAAATGATTTTTTTTGTACTTGGATTCAGGAAAATGGTAGAAAGTCAACTCATATTGAACTATTTCATCTCAGTCGACAAAGTAAAAAAAAAGGAGGTGCTCTTGTTGATGATGAAGCAATAAGAGTTGAGGTAATAATTGTTTTAACTTTTCGAAATAACTTTTCAATATGCTATTTATTTTATTGACACAATTTTTGTGTTAGGATGAATTAAATAGAGTTGTGCAATGTCATCTCCGAGACAAGCCTGAGGGAACGCAAATAACAGAAGTACACGAAGATGCATTTCGGTATCCATTTAGAATTTCATTTTTATTAACATTACTAAATATTATACAATATTAATTATATATTTTTATTTAGGGAGGTATTTGGATCAGAGCATTCTGGTCGTGTTCGATGTTTAGGAGTTGGTGTATTACCTAGCCAAGTTTTCCCAGAGCAGTGTAATCGAAGAATAATTTGTAGACAAGATAATCTTCCTACTTCTGATGTTAATGATAAGTTGCGAGAAATGGAAGAAAAAAAATGAAAAATATGGAAGCATAGAGACAGGCAGAAATGGAGCGAATGAGGCAGATGCATGAACAACAGATTCAAAATTTTACCAATGTCATCCAAAGTATGATATCTGGAATTGCTGGGGGATCTCGTGAGCCTGAATTATTACCTACACAGGTAGTCACATATTGAATACTAATGTTCAAAAATACTTATATAGAAACATGATATATTAAATTAAATTTATTTTTCAGATGACAACTATCTTGGCAGATATTATGCGACAACATAGAAGTTCTCCATTAAATACACATGAAAGTGGTCATAGATCTCCTCCAGTATCAGAGCCAGATAAAGATTAGATAGAATTTTGAAAAAAAAGTATTTGTCTGATGTTAGTACTTTTAGTAACTATTGAATTTGAAACATTGTGACTGTTATTTTATATTAGCATTTGGAGTACTCTTATTATTGTTTTGGAGGATAATTGTTTAATAATGTTATGTATTGATTTGGTGGATTGAAATATTAAATATCATAATTTGAACAACTCCTAAATTTAAAGCTTTAATAGCGTTTTAATGTGCTCCTATTCCCATATTTAGGAGCGGTTTAAAATCGATCCTTAATTTCTAGTATTAATAGCATTTTGAAATCGCTCTTATATCCATGATGTATAGAAGCGGTTTAAAACCATTCTAACACCTAAAGGGTTTTGCAGCGGTTTGAACTGTTCCTAAATTTATAACTACATAAGCGGTTTGAAACCGTTGTTATATGTATAATGTGTAAGACCAGTTTCAAACCGTACCTACAAAGTAAAAATAGGAGTGGTTTTATAACTTTTACCAACGGTTAAGAAAACTGCTACTATAAGATATAAGGACGGCAATAAGAGGAACGGTTATCAAACCGTTGGTAAAAGTGTAGGAGTGGTTGATAACCGCTCTTGAAAGTAAAAAACAACCACTCCTATATGAGTGTTTTTTTTGTAGTGCCTCAGCCAAGCCTCAGTCAGCAGCTCCAGCAGTGTCAGCATCCGTTGCAACTTAAGATGGAAAACGGACAAACTTGCTCCAAGGAAAGACTCTCATTGACTCTCCTTGAGTGTTTGAATTCATTCCTATCACCTGCACACTTGATCAGATTATTAGCACAGCAAATCAAGCAGAGAATCAAATATCAGAGATTAAGAGCAGAGGAATCAGATGTGTTCAGACGTGATCAGAGCGTCTGACAGTGCATTTTGAATTAAAGTGATCGGTCACCGAATCGATCCAGGGCTTGTGGATCGGTCACCGGACCGATCCATAGCTTTGCTGGGACTCCTAGCTTTCGCGGCCACACGGGCCTGATCGGTCACCAGACCGATCAGGAAGCTCTCCGACCAATCAGGCTCCAGCCTGATCGGTGATAGCGAGAACTCCTAGCTTTCGCGGCCACACGGGCTTGATCGGTCTGGCGACCAATCAGGAGCCAAGCAGTGAGTAAACTGTCTGCTCCCTGATGGGTCGCCGGACCGATCAGGAGCCGAGCAGTAAGGGGAACCAAACTCACTGTATGCTCCCTGATCGGTCACCAGACCGATCAGGAGCAGAGCAGTGAGTGAACTGCATGCTCCCTAATCGGTCACCAGACCGATCAGTCATCGCTGGATCGGTCACCGGACCGATCCACGAGGGAACACTGTGCCAACTTCCCTGATCGGTCACCAGACAGATCCAGGCAAGGCCAAATACACTCTAAGTCACGAGAACAAGCCTCCAGCCCTTCTCTGACTCGTGTCATGCCCAGTCTCACTCACCGGGACTTCAACCTAGCCCTCCAAGCTAGGACCTGGCCCTCCAAGTCGGGATTTCATCCAACCTAACCCTCCAAGCTAGGACCTGACCCTCCAAGCTAGGACCTGACCCTCCAGGCTAGGACCTGACCCTCCAAGCCAGGACTTTTCCACACCTAACCCTCCAGGTTAGGACTTTTCACACCTACCCCTCCAGGTTAGGACTTTTCACACCTATCCCTCCAGGTTAGGACTTTTTCACACTTAGCCCTG
Source organism: Boesenbergia rotunda (assembly GCA_024364735.1). Lineage (NCBI taxonomy): Eukaryota > Viridiplantae > Streptophyta > Magnoliopsida > Zingiberales > Zingiberaceae > Boesenbergia > Boesenbergia rotunda. The sequence goes on along the minus strand of JAGFNQ010005788.1, from coordinate 152,107 downwards.
CAAGCTAGGACTTTTCATACCTAACCCTCCAGGTTAGGACTTTTCTACACCTAGCCCTCCATGCTAGGACTTTTCACACCTAACCCTCCAGGTTAGGACTTTTTCACTCCTAGCCCTCCAAGCTAGGATTTTTCCACACCTAACCCTCCAGGTTAGGACTTTTTCACACCTAGCCCTCCAAGCTAGGATTTCAATCACTCCGTGCCTAATCCCCGATCAGGACTTAATCATAATCATCTTATCAACCTAAACTAAAATCGGTGTCAACACCAAAACAACAATCAGGGTCAGATTGCATCAACAATCTCCCCCTTTTTGTTGTTTGACAACCCGATTTTAAGTTTAGGGATTTGAATCCAAGTATCTTACATCTCAGAATTGTAGGAGAATCAGGATCCTTCCCCTACAACATTAAACTCATAATCGTCCTAAACTTAACCAACCACACTCTCCCCCTTTGTCAAACACCGAAAAGGGTGTAGATGGGTTGTTAAGTTTAAATATACTCCCCCTCAACCCTAGGGGTAACCCAAAACAACATAAGATTTAATTTATTTTGAAAACATATGAAAGCATATGATAAATATAAATCATGGCAAGACAATCATATGTATCATATGAGCATGAAATAGCAATGAAGTAGAACTATTAATAAGGTAGGCAAGTAGTCCAATGAATGAATCATAAGCAAAATCTAGTCAGATAAGTATGGCATAAAACATAGCCTGAAAAGTCAAGTGCATCATACAACCAAAACAGACAAATAGTTAGATGCATATCCATGCACCAAAGTCAACACCAAGCCATAACAGGCAAATAGTCATAACGGACAGAGCCGTCAAATAGTCAGATACCACAAAGCAAAATCAGAGCACAATCAATAATCAATCGTCAGGGGGGGTCATCGTCCTGCATCGGGTCATCAGTCGTGTCATCAGGTACAAAGGACCCCGGTGCAGCACTGCTAGAGGGCGCATCTCCAAGAAACGTGTGCCGGCGCCACTCGTCATACCATGTCTGCTGCAGAGTACGGACCCCCGAGACATCGGACTCCACCACGTGCAGTCGGCGATCGAAGGATCGAAACTCCAACCAGACCTCCTCACGCCAGAGCTCCCTCAAATGAAGATCATGCTGGATGGTCTGATCCAGCTCTGAAATCTGCCAGCGTAGGTCTGGATCTGGCTCATAGTCATAGTCAGCAGCAGCAGCGGGAGCCTCCTGATGTGCAGCAGCATCTGCTGGTGCCTGAAAGTGTGGGCCCCCTAGGTAACTCTCCAAGACCCCTCCCGTCCTTCCATACAAGAGCCTGATCATGATCCCTGATGATGATGCCAGACTTAGCAAACGCCCGCCTGCCAAGTCGGCAATCCTGTCTAACCATGGGCACTGTCCTGCCCTTGGTTACATCAACACCTACTGACATAAGCCAGTCAGTGATGACGTGACCAAATGGCATGTACACAGTGCGACGACTGGGCTCACGATAGGAAATGATGGACTGAAAGATGTTCTCCATAATGTCAAAGTCAAGATGGCGATGCATGTCATAGAGCATCAAGTAGTGATAGGGTCGGATCTCAGTCAAAAGCTTTGAAGTTATTGGCAAGATGCAGTTCGTGATTATCTTGAAAAAAACGTAATCAACAGGGGAAAGACGGAGGGCTGCAAAGGTCGGAAAGTCGGGTCCTAACTCATCAAGACTAGCTGGTCGAGGGTGGCCAAAGAAGTGTTGATAAATGACATCAAGGGTGACGTCCGCAAAAGGAGGCAATAAGGGGTCAGGAAGCTCTGGGTAGATAGAATAAAAGTTCGGCGATCGACGAGTGCCAAGATACTCTGCCAAGATGTCATAAGAAAAATCAAGGTTCTTCTTCGCTACTCGGGTCGTGAATCCAAATCCCCCTTGAGGTCCTTGTTGCAAGTTATTGTAGAATTCGGACACAAGATCATAGTTAATTGTCCGCTCAAGGGAGAGGAGGAAGCCAAGGTTGTAGAAGGTAATTATCTCCATAATGGAGGGACAATGCTCAGACAGAAAGGGACCATCAATTGACCGGCAAGAAAGCAACTTGAAGGTTTGAGACTGGAATGCTTGCTCACAAGCAGCATTAGGGAATCTGGAACTTGAAGAAGGCTGAGGCCTTCGTGAAGGGGCAGATGATGAAGGGCCTTTGCCCTTGGACCCTTCAGCGGGTTCCTTGCCCTTAGATGACTTTCTGGAAGGTGGAATAGATCAAGGCAACAGATTTGATCAAGATTACTGAATCGAACATTGATAAGATCATGTCACAGGTTGATAATCATGGCATAAATTAAAAGATCACAAGGTTAAGGTTTGATCAATAAAAAGATTGGTCACGGCATAGAAGAATCAAGTGAACATAAGAGTCAGACATCGATCAAATTAACCATAACAGAAAATGATCAAATGAACATAGGTTGAATGAAATGAGATTCGATCAGTGAGGTTTTAGGTCAAGACAAGGGAGGTCACGATAATGGCACACACAGCACAAGAAAAAAAAATTATGATTAGCACAAGCTCATAATCTATGAATTGATCTGTAAGGAAAACCAACAAAAACGCTTACTTAGGTGCCATGTTGAGTTGATTGAGAGAAATCACGCGGCTGAGTTGTGCAGAGAATAGCACACACAAATGGTGCTTGGCGAGAAAGAACACAGCAGCAAAAGAGAAACTCCTAGCAGCGCAGAAGAAAAACCCCGTCGCACGTGCAGCAGGGAGACGATCGCAAGAAGCCACGTGAGGAAGAACACAGGAAGAAGCTCTCACGCACAGGAAGAGAATGCGTAAGAAGAGAGTTTCGACGCAAGGGCTTGGGAATGTAGGGTTTACACGAAGTTAATAGGTTGGTGGATCGGTCCACCAACAGCAATTTAATGTGATCGAACGGATCACCGTTCGATCTGGGAGCGCCCAGACCGATCAGGCTCCAGCCTGATCGGACTGGCCTGGTCCTGATCGGTCGGGTGACCGATCAGGCAGGCTCTTGATCGATCGGCTGATTGATCAGGGAGCGAACAGTAGGTTTGGGAGGTTTTTAGTGTGCCTCCTGATCGGTCTGTGGACCGATTCACACAGTGAGCCAGATCGGTCTGTGGACCGATCCAGGCCAACACAGAGAGATTGCAGAGGGATATCGCAATTCGGCTGGATCGGTTAGTTGGACCGATCAGACATGCTCCTGATCGGTCCGGTGACCGATCAGACTCCCTGAATTTTTCTGATACGATCTGAAATTTCAGTTTCAGACTCCCAGACGATTTCTAATAAGATCTGATGAAAATTATCGAACTTGGAAGTGTTCCCATGACTATAATTGATCCTTTAACAAGGATCAAAGGTCCTTATGGGTCTAACAAACACTTTGCTCCACCCAAGTGGAGTCAAACTCAATCAACAAACATCCACTCAATTTCAAACTAGGTTGTATCAATATAAGATCTCCAATCAAGTTTCCTTGTTTGGAATGTCCAAGTATGATCATGGAGCCAAGTACACATATGTTATGCATTGGTTTTTCCCATATTTGGTCATCGAAGTGATTATTATCTCGTCAACCTAATTTCTCAAGGGATGTATTGACATTTTGAGAAATTAAGTTGATCCTAGCATCTCACCCCATTTCTAGCAAACAAAAACATTTTGTTGAACCTTATAATTTGTGTGAGATGTCCCCAAGTTACCCAATAATTGTTCCCAATAATTTGAAATAATCATGAAGGGATTTGAATGCTTTTCAATCCTACGAAGCGCAACACATTCCCAATTCCCTTCTTAAGAACTAAATTCATTCTCGGGGAGTGGTTTAGTGAAAATGTCTGCTAGATTTGATTTGGACTCTACATGTGAGAGTACAATGTCTCCTCTAGCAACATAATCCCTAATGAAGTGGTGACACACTTCAATATGCTTTGTCTTAGAATGGTGGACTGGATTCTTGGTTGGCTTAATTGTGCTAATGTTGTCACACAACACTTGCACACCTTTGTAGCTTAATCCATAGTCCTTTAGCGTATGAATCATCCACAACAATTGTGATACACTCTCTCCCATGGCGATATATTCTGCCTCGGTCGTGGAGAGAGCAACACAATGTTGCTTCCGTCTTGACCAACTAACTAGTGATGAACCTAGGAATTGACAACTCTCACTTGTGCTTTTCTGATCCAACTTGCACCCAGCATAATCGGAATCGGTGTAGCCAATTAGGTCAAAAGACTCGGTGCGAGGGTACCAAAGGCCAACTCCAATTGTGCCTTTAAGGTATCTCAAAATTCGTTTAACAGCAATTAGATGAGATTCCTTGGCACAGACTTGATACCTAGCGCACATACCCACAGCAAAAAGAATATCAGGTCGATTGGCTGTGAGATATAGCAGACTATCTATCATGCTCCGGTATTGAGTTAGATCAACAGGTTTACCACTCTCATCATTGTCTAGGCGTGTGCTTGTCGCCATAGGAGTGGTTACCTCTTTAGAATCATTCATGTTGAATTTTCGGAGCATCTCTTGAGTATACTTTGATTGGTGCACATGGATTCCATCTCGGGTTTGTTTGATTTCGAGTTCAAGGAAGAAAGTCAATTTTCCCACTAGACTCATTTCAAATTCACTCTCCATGTGTCCAATAAATTCATTTAAATATCCCTTGTTGTTTGAGCCACAAATTATGTCATCGACATACACTTGGGCTACAAATATATTGTCACTATCTCTTCGTAGAAATAGTGTAGGGTCTATTTGTCCTCTAACAAAACCTTTTTCAATTAGGAATGTCGATAACCGCTCATACCAAGCTCGTGGTGCTTGTTTAAGGCCGTAGAGTGCCTTCTTGAGCTTGAACACGTGGTTTGGGAATTCGGTACTCTCAAACCTCGGAGGTTGTTCGACATAGACCTCTTCTCTTATTAAACCATTTAGAAAGGCCGATTTGACATCCATTTAATATAGCTTGAAACCTCGATGTGCTGCAAATGTAAGCATCAATCGGATGAACTCTAATCGTGCCACGGGAGCGTAGGTCTCATCATAATCAAGGCCTTCAATTTGACTGTAGCCCTTGGCCACTAAGCGTGCCTTGTTTCTTATGATTTCTCCCTTATGGTTCAATTTATTTTTGAAGACCCATTTGGTTCCAATAATGGTGGTCTTCTTAGGTCTAGGGACTAAGTCCCAAACTTGACTTCTTTCGAATTGACCTAGTTCATCTTGCATGGCAATGATCCAATTGGGATCATTCAATGCTTCGTCAATTTTTCTAGGTTCAATTTCGGAAATTAGGGCAACTTCATTAGCCTCATTCCTAAAGAATGATCTAGTCCTAACCCCATGGTGGATGTCTCTAACAATTTGGTCTTGGGGATGACTAGAGGCTAACCTAGTTGTCCTTGATGTAGGTGGTGCTTCTTGAATGGTGTCACTAGGCACAAGCTCAGCCTCAGGATCCGGCTGATCTATGGGTTGTCTAGACTCTCCGTCATCAGACTCATCACTACCATCTACAACATTTGAACTTTCATCCAAACTTAGTTTCCTGAGTTTGAATTGAACTCCTTCAACATCTTCTGATTGATCATTTACTTTGGGAACTTCTTCAAAGACAACATCAGAAGACTCTTCAACCAATCTAGATTTCTTGTTATAGACTCTGTAAGCTTTGCTGATTAGGGAGTACCCGACCAGTATTCCTTCATCAGCTTTTGCTGTGAACTTTCCAAGGTGGTCCTTGGTGTTTAGAATAAATACCTTACAACCAAACACCCTAAGGTGTTTAACTGTAGGTGGTTTTCAAACCAAAGTTCATGAGGAGTCTTTCCTAAGAATCTATGGATGAGAACTCGGTTTTGCACGTAGTAAGATGTATTTACAGCTTCGGCCCACAAGTACCCCGGTAATGAGTACTCATTAAGCATGCTTCATGCAGCCTCTTGTAGGACTCGGTTCTTCCTCTCTACAACACCATTTTGTTGTGGTGTTCTAGGAGTGGAGAACTCATGCCTATACCCTCTATCTTGACAAAACTCTAAAAATCATTGATTTTGGAATTCACCTCCATGATCACTTCTTATTGTTTTAATTGCTGATGATTTTTCGTTTTCAACTCTTCTACAAAAAGAAATGAAAACATCTAAGGTTTGGTCCTTATATTTTAGAAAATAGGTCCATGTATATCTAGTAAAATCATCAATGATAACAAAACAATATCTACTAGCATTCAATGATATGATTGTACTACAATCAAACAAGTCCATGTGAAGTAAATCCAATGCGGTAGAAGTACTTACAGTACTTTTACCTTTATGTGAAGATTTCGTTTGCTTACCCATTTGACATGCATCACAAAGTTTGTCCTTTTTATACTTGATGCTTGGTAAGCTACGTCCTAATCCCTTGTTGGCTAACTTCCGGATATTCTTCATGTTCACGTGTGCTAGTCTCCGGTGCCAAAGGGTGGATTCTGTTGGTGCAGGAAGCACCATATCGAACCTTGTTTTGATATTGACAAAGGATTCAAAGTTAAGTTTATTGGTGATTTAACAATGTTACTCAAGTGTGCAGGAAAAGTCCTAGCGAAGGGCTGCTAGGCACCTGGCGAAGGACAGGAAACAAAGTTCTAACGAAGGGCTGCTAGGCACCTGGCGAAGGAATGCCAGGATACAAAGCCCTAGCGAAGGACTGCTAGGCGCCAGGCGAAGGACAGCTTGGGACTGAAGACCTAGCGAAGGACAGCTTGGTTTCCAAGACCTGGCGAAGGACCGCTAGGCAAAAGTCCAACCAGAGGAGCGGTTGGCATCAGGTACATTCTCCCGAGAGGAGTAGGTGAGGACGCGTTCCCCGTCGAGGGAACAGTAGGCATCGGTTCGACCTAGGGTTCCATTTTGGAGACCCAAAGTCAGAACCAAGACAGCTAAGGCTGTATAAACTAACATCTTGTTGCTTTATAGTGTTTTGGACTAACCCTGGATGCAGGACCGAAGGAACGAGTGTCTGCAGCTCAGAGAGCCTCAAAGGAGTGAAACAACAGCTGACCAGGGCGCCCGGAGTGTCCCGGGCGCCCCCAAGGTGAAAACAAAATACATAATGCAAAGAAAGGCTTCGATAGTTTATGTTCGGGGCGCCCCCATGCTCCCGGGTGCCCCCAGGTGAAGCTACTGAAGCAGCTCCAGCGAAGCCAAGAGGATAAGAGTTTGACCCGGTCAATCTGGGCGCCCCCAGCGTCCCGGGCGCCCCGGTCAAGATCTGATCCCGAGTTTGAAGGGATCAGAAGCTGACCGAGTTAAAGGCGGATCGGCCGACACGTGGGGGGGGGGGGGCGCCCTCGACGTTCCGGGCGCCCCCAGGGCCTATAAAAGGGCCCTCTACCTCGAAGCTTCGAACAACGAATTCATTCAACGCTTTCACGCTCTTCTGCTTCCGCGCTCTGCTCCGGCAACCTCCCGACTCAAGATATAAGCGCCGACGACGTCCTACTGCTCCGGAAAAAGTAATCTATACCGGACGTCGGTAAAAAGAAGAGTTTAATTTCAGTACTGCACTTTAACTGTAATTCCATTTCTGTAACTAATTTTGCGCGATTATAGTATTGTCCGCAGTAAATGGTCAGCGACCGTGAGCCTTGGAGTAGGAGTCGACCTAGGCTTCGAACCAAGTAAAAGACTTGGTGTTTGGGTGTGTTTGTTTTTAATCTTCCGCTACGCATTCTCTTTTAAATCCGAACGTTTTCCGATATTCACCCCCCCTCTATCGGTTCTCTCGATCCAACAGATTCATCTTCTCTTGACATAAAACACTTAGCAAAAGCATTAGTAGCACTTTTAAAGGAAACTTGATAAATGTTATCTACTCTTGTTCCTACTAGTACCGTGTCAAAGTTGCCATGTGTTGGATCGAGAGATGCGATAGAGGGGGGGGGGTGAACGTCGCAAATCGTTCGGATTTAAAAAGAGTAAGTGCGCAGCGGAAATAAGACACAAAAACAATGCTAACACGGTCGTTTTACTTGGTTCGGAGCCTGTGTCGACTCCTACTCCAAGGCCCACGGTCGTTGACCGTTTTCTGCGGGCAATTCTATACGTTCGAGAAAGTTTACAATAAAAAGTATTACAGAATCAGCCTAGTAAACTTAATTAAGCTCTTCGTTACCGACGTCCGGTGTAGATCGAAGTGTTGGAGCAGCAGGACGTCGTCAGCTCGAGTTGGAAGAGTTCTGGAGCGTGTCGTGGAAGCAGAAGAGCGTGGAAGCGTCGCAGTAATTGATGCTCTGAAGAAGGAGGTCGAGGGCCCTTTATATAGGGCCTGGGGGCGCCCTAGTCGACGGGGGCGCCCCCCCCACGTGGCGCTTGATCCCCAAAAGGCGCGGTCAAGGGTTTATCCCTAAGAACTCGGGATAACCCTTTGACGGGGGCGCCCTGAACGCTGGGGGCGCCCTGGTTGACTCGGCCAGCTCTTATCCGCAGCGCTGAGGTCTCCTCGGCAAGTTTGGCTGGCGGCGCCCGGGACAGCGGGGGCGCCCTGGGCGTGTAGCGCAGACGCGGCAGAGTTGGTTTGCAATGGGGGCGCCCGGGACAGCGGGGGCGCCCTCAGAATGTACTGTCGAGGTTCTTCTGGTTGTGTTGTGTTTTGTGTTCACCTTGGGGGCGCCCGGGACACTCCGGGCGCCCTGGTCAGCGATCGCCTCTTTCCTTTGAGGCATTCTGAGCTGCAGACACACGTTCCTTTGGTCCTGCATCCAGGGTTAGTCCAAAACACAATAAACCAATAACATAATGAATTATACAGCCTTGGCTGTCTTGGTTCTGACTTTGGTCTCCAAAATGGAGCCCTAGGTCGAACCGACGCCTAATGTTCCCTCAAGGGGAACGCGTCCTCACCTACTCCTCTCGGGAGAATTTACCTGGTGCCAACCGGCTCCTCCAGTTGGACTTTTGCCCGGCAGCCCTTCGCCAGGTCTTGAGTTTCGCCCAGCAGCCCTTCGCCAGGACTTGGTTTTTGCCCAGCAGCCCTTCGCCAGGTCTTGAGTTTCGCCCAGCAGCCCTTCGCCAGGACTTGGTTTTTGCCCAGCAGTCCTTTGCCAGGTCTTGAGTTTCGCCCAGCAGCCCTTCGCTAGGACTTGGTTTTCGCATAGCAGCCCTTCGCCAGGACTTGGTTTTCGCCCAGCAACCCTTCGCCAGGACTTGGTTTCTTGACAGCCCATCGTCAGGTGCCTAGCAGCCCTTCGCTAGGACTTTGTTTCCTGCACTCTCAAGCAGCATTGTTAGACAACAAATAACCCTTAACTTTGAATCCTTTGCCAATATCAAAACAAGGTTCGATCTGGTGCTTCCTGCACCAACAATCTCCCCCTTTTTGATTATGGCAACATAATTCAAAGTTAAGGAAAAGGATAGCAGTTTAAGCATAAAGGTTAAGACTAATAAAACATATCAATTCGTAACAGTCTAAACCCAAATGTAATTTGAACAGTGAAAAGAGAGAGAAAAAAAATTTCTCATGCTCATTCTCCCCCTGAATAATTAACTTAACTCTTAACTTTGACCTTTCCTCCCCCTTTGACATATATCAAAAACAAGCATGGGTGAACAAGGTATCTAACAGGGATTTATGAGTTTTTCTAAGTGCTTTATGTTTTTGACAAAGTATTTTTCAAGAGTCGAGTAAAAGCATTTTCAAAACTTTTTACACTTAGATAATTTACCGTTATGAAAAAATTTCAGGCTTAAAAAATTTACAACTTTTTATAAGGCAAAAAAAAAAATTTACTTAGGCAAAATTTCCAAGTTTCCAAAAAAAATTTTAACTTTTAGAAAAGGAAACTTTACTTAGAAAATTTTTCAAGAAATTTTTCACGCTTAGAAAATTTTCAAGAAAAGGATTTTTTAGGCGTAACAAGTTTTTAAACTTTGGAGCAAGTACTTTTTAGAAGAATTTGAAAATTAAGTGTCAAGTACTTGATTGAGAAAATTAAGTAAAAAAAATACCTGTTAAATACTTAAGTACTTAGAAATGATTTTTGAAAAGAATGATTTTTGAAAAGAATTGTTAAGTACTTAGAAATATTATTCAATACTTAACATGATAAAGTTAAGTATTTAACTTGATTTGGGAGAATATGTTTTTGAAAAAGAATTAAGTGCTTAATATGTTTTTGAAAGAGTTAAGTAAGTACTTAAAACATTTTGAAAAAGAAGTTAATACTTTTTGAAGAGAGACAAAAAAAATTTAAATTTGAAAGTTTTGATTCCCACTCTTCTTTCCAATCTCTCCCCTGGATATATATCAATAACGGAATATGTTTTGAAAGAAGTTTTGAGAAGAAATTGTGTATCAGAGCTTATGAGTTTTGAAAACATAAAAATACTTGGTATAACTCTTAAAAGCATAGCAAAAGCTTAAATTTCCAGATTAAGTCCATTTTGAAGAGTATTATGCAAAAAAATATTTTGTATTTGTAAAAAAATTTCGAAAAAGAGTTTTGAAAAGATTTTTCAAGTACTTTTGAGATAAATTATGATTTGAAATACATACGTACTTTTAGAAAAGTATTAGATTTTTTTTTGAAAACAAAATATTTCACTTGACTAGGTTTCTTTTCCAGTCTGACACAATCCTAGGAAACCTTGTTAACTACAAGGACATTTCCCTAAGTGTCCTGGAAATTTTCAAACTCAAGTAAATTTTAAAAAAATGATAGTACTTAAAAATATATTCTAAAAAAGTGTGTGAACTTTTGAAGGTTCAATGTTTTACTTAACTTGGTTCATTTTCCAGTCTGACACCATCCTAGGAAACCTTGTTGACTACAAGGACATTTCCTAAGTGTCCTGGAAATTTTCCAACCTAAGTAAATGTTATTTCGAAAACAATTTCATAAGTCACACAAATTCTAACAAATAGTATTTTGAAAGACTTAGATTTTTGCAAGAGTTTGAAATAAAGCATGTTATTAAATAATTTCTTTAATTTTGACCTCCCCTTAAACTTGACTCAGTCCTGGGAAGCTTGTTGACCACAAGTACTCTTCCTTTGAGTCTTAAGGTTTGAGTCAGATAAGAAAGAACTGTTTAACAAAGACATAAGTAAAAAGAAACTTTTTCTGAAGTTTTTCTTTTGACTTAGACTCCCCCTTAATTTGACACATCCTAGGAGTCCTTGAAGATCATGAAGTGGACCTTTCCTCTGTGTCTTTAGGGTTTGTCAAGATCAAAAGAAGCACTTTTGAACAATCTTCTGAGTATGATAACTTTCAAGGAGATAAATTTTTGAAAACTCAATTTGGAATAATAACACAGTTTAAAAAAAATTTGAAATGATAATAATTTTTCCAAAGCGATAGTAATATATTAAGGTTTTTGAATCAACTTTTGAAAGCCTTATTTTGAGATGAAAATAAGTTTTAAAGCATAAGGATTTTGAGAAATCAAAAAAACATTAAGAAGAACTCCCCCTGTATCCGACATAGACTGACTTTATCTAAGACCTTAGTGTTGACTAGGTTTGACCATGTTTGACTCAGTTGACTAAGGTTTGACTATGTTAATCATGGTTTTGTTGGTGCATTCTTGGTTAGGTCAGAGTTGACCTAGTTTGACAAAGCTCGGGTGAGCTTAGGTCTGGTAAGCTTGGGAAGCTTATGGAATGGTCGTATGTTTCGATGTTTGATAATGATGTTTGAGTGATCGTGATGTGTGAGTCAAGTGGGTCAAGGTTGACTGGAGGCTTGACTGGAAAAGACCTAGTGGGACTAGGCACACCTAGTGGGACTAGGTGAAGTCCAGGTAGATCGGGGAGATCGTACGCTGGCAAGGGAAAAGACCTAGTGTGACTAGGCACACCTAGTGGGACTAGGTGAAGTCCAGGTAAATCGGGGAGATCGTACGCTGGCATGGCAAAAGACCTAGTGGGACTAGGCACACCTAGTGGGACTAGGTGAAGTCCAGGTAGATCGGGGAGATCGTACGCTGGCAAGGAAAAAGACCTAGTGGGACTAGGTGAAGTCCAGATGGATCGGGGAGATCGCATGCTGGTAAGGTGGAAGTCTACCGAGAGACTAGACCTAACTCGAGGGTTAGGCAAATCTGGTTGGGAACCAGGTTAAGTCCGAGCTGGGAGCTAGGCAGTAGAAATCCAGGTTGGTCAACGGGGTTGACCGGACACTTGGTAGGGGATCCTAGACTTGTGGGAACAAGTTAGGTTGGACTCAATCGATTGAGTAATCGATTGAGTGAATCGATCAGTGGATCGATTAAGGAGGTTTTTGCGAGAGGACAGAGGTGGCTGAATCGATTGGGTAATCGATTCAGACTTCCCTTAATCGATTGGTCAATCGATTAAAGTGTCTCTTGATCGATTGGGGAAATCGATCACGGAGGTTTGAGCGAGAGAACAGAGAAGCTCTGAATCGATTGGGTAATCGATTCAAGGCACTGGTAATCGATTGGCTAATCGATTACGGTTCGAAAACTAGCCGTTGAACGGCTAGATCCTACGTGGTAATCGATTGGTCAATCGATTACCGAACCCTAGGCGTCGGGTATAAGGGTTTTCACGCAGGTTCTTTGGCGTAACTCTTCTCCTATTCTTCTCCTCCTTCGGTGCCATCTCAAGGGAAGTCTTGGAGGACATTGCTGCTGCAATTCCAAGGTTCTAGAGGCAACCACAAGCTTGAAGATAGCAAGGATAGCAAAGAGAGCTTAAACACTGTAAATCTTGTAAGATTTTGTATTGTATTTTGCTTCCTTTTGTTGTATCTTCTTGTAAGCTTGTAAGAGGTTTCTCCACCTCAAGAAGGAGATCTTTCATAGTGTATGAGAGAGTGAGGAGAGTGGATCCTTGGATTAGTCACCCGACCGGGGTGGATACCAAGTAAATCCTTTGTGTTAGCGTTTGCTCGAGTCTTCCGCCGCGACAAATCATCACGAAGCAAATCGGAGCTAATCACCCCCCCTCTAGCTCGTCTACCGGTCCCAACAAGTGGTATCAGAGCGAGGTTGCTCTTCATTGGACTCATCGCCAAGAGGGCAAGAGCTAGAGGAAGAAGAAGAAGTTGGAAGAAACCCTAATTTCAAGAAGTCATCATCAAGGGGTTTCAACTTCAAAGATGGAGTTTGGCTATGACACAAGGGCACCTCCACCATTCAACAAAGAAAATTTCAATCTTTGGAAGTCAAAGATTGAGAATTATTTCATGATGGACATAGAGCAATGGTTTGCTCTAATGGAGGGCTTTGAAGCTCCAACAAGTTCAAAAGGAAAACTCCTCAAGAAAAGCAAATGGAATGAGGAGCAAGTCAAAAGATGCGAGGCCAACTACAAAGTGATCAAGCTATTGGTCAACCTTTTGCCAAGCACCATTTTGGACAAGATTGGAGAATTCGAAGATGCCAAAGAGCTATGGAGCAAATTGGCAAGGCTTCATGAAGACCCCTCCACTATACCAAATCAAGACAAATCCGAAGAGGGAATTTCATCGGAGGAAGAAGATTCGGAAGTTGAGAGATGCTCAACATCCGAAGATGAAGCTCAAGAAGTCTCCACTTCAAGGGTTGAAGAGGAGCAAGATGTGCCATTGGCATCGGATCAAAGAAAAGCGTCAACATCATCATCCGAGGTCAATGAGGAGAAAGAAGAAGTCTCCACCTCTAGGATTGAGGGGGAGCAAAGGCCATTCACTCCGGAAAAGGAAGAAGCTTCTACCTCCGGATCAAGTGAAGAGTCATGCAACACCCCTACAAGCAAAGGTATAGATATTTCAATTTGCAAAAATAAAAATCATATCATTTGCTTTGAGTGTAGGGAAAGAGGGCACTACAAGAGTAAGTGTCCTAAATTGGTCAAAAAGAAGGTGCAAGTGGCACCCAAGCCTTTGGAGAAGCCAAAGGAGGTCGCTCCCATGGCAAAGAAGGATAAGAAGCACATTGTGTGCTTCTCATGCAAAGAAAAGGGACATTATAGAAATCAATGTTCAAAGGGGAAGAATCCAACCAAGGCTAAAAGGAGGAGCTCAAGTCAAGGGGGAGCCTCCAAGAATAACACTAAGGTACCATTAGGTAATGGCACTTATTTTCATCATGATAATATGCATGCTAGAGATAACTATTATCATTTTAATGCTATTTATCATGAAAATAGGAGGTATAAAAAACCTAAGGAAAACTATAGAGCTTTCCATGCTAGGACTACCACCTCTAAGGATAGGGAACAAATTAGGGATTTCCAAGGTAGACCTACCCAATCCAAGGCTAAGAAAAACAATCACCAAGGCTATATTAGAAAACCAAGCCTTGAGGAGGTATTGATTGAAAATCAAGTTTTGAGGTCAAAACTTGATAAATTAGAAAAATCCCTTAAGAAAATAGAAAATCTATTTAAGGGATCAAAAATTCAAAACCTAGATCTAGGAAACCATGGACCCTCTAGGAGAAAGAAAGGTTTGGGATACAAACCTAAAACCAAGGATGATGGTCCATCATATCATAGAGTTCCATATAATTATGGAACTAAATCTAAATCTAGGAGTCAAGTCAAGGTCGCAAGGGAAGCCATCCCTAAGGTTGACCAAGACAAGACCAAAGTGACTAAGGATTTGGAGAAGCCTAGGAGAGTCACTAGGAAGGTATCAAGGGAAGTCATCCCTAGTGAATACCTAGAACACCCAAGGAGCACCAATAGGTTTTGGGTTCCTAAGAGTGTGTTTGCCACACCCTAGATAGGTTTAGGGAGTGTCAACTCTAATCGGAAGGGTAGTTAACCCAACCTTGATGAAGTTGGCACTTTGGGACATTTTCAAGGAATTACTATCCTTGAAAATGGAGGAATCAATTATTTACTCTAGGAGGAGTAAATTTGTGCCAAACTATATTTTTGGAAGATTAAACTTGATAAAGTTGGCACAACTAGGTTAGAATCCAAAGATAGGCCAAGTTGGGGAGTTTTGGCATTATCTTGGAGATTAGGGCAAACCTAGGATTATCAATGGCTTAGCGATGAGTTAATGATACTTAAATAGGAAATCTAGGTATTTTCTTTTATGCTACTATGCCATGTTTTGTATGCCCTATCACATGCCATGACATCATAATTCATCATTCATATTTTATTATGAAAATATTACATGTCATGTCATACATACATCATATAGTTATAATTTCTTTTGAAAATCCTAATATGATGCATGTCATAGTCATTAATCATGCATAAATCAATTTTTATTGAAATTAAGGACATTGGCATTAATTGACATCCTAGATGGATGATCAAGGTTTATAATGTCTAGGTAGAAATGCATGAACCCTTAGATTAGGGAGAATATGACTTTTACATCTCACTAAGACTATAAGGTGACTTGTATGTGTTTTTGAGACACACTAGAAGCAAGTGAGATGTTAGGGTGATGAACAAAACTCAAGGTGTTAATAAAGTGCATAAAATTGAGTTTTAGTCTCATCAAAATAAGAATTTTAAATGAACTCCAATCATTGGGAAAGCTAATGTACAAGTCATGTGCATTTAGCCCAAGGAACATGGTTGGAAATTGTTTTTGAAAAACATTTTAAAACTATCTTGGAAAACCTTGGTGAAGGCTATCTTTTGATAGCACTCATCATTGATGAATTGGATACAAAATAGAGTAAAACATTGAAGTATTTCAATGGTTTCAAATTTTGTGTCAATCTTTGAAAAAGGAGGTTATTTTCATAGAAAACTATTTTTCCTTGATAGTATATGGTATAAATAATATCTACACAAAATTTCAAATTTTTCGAATTTTGTAGAATTATTTAGGGGTTTCTGAATTTCGGATCTGAAATTGTTTTCAGAATTCAGAAACTCCCAATCGATCGGGTGATCGATTGAGCTCATAGCCAATCGATTGATCAATCGATTGAGAGGTCTTTTTACGAGCACAGAAGCTCGCGTAATCGATCCGGTAATCGATTACAGGTAGCCGTAATCGATCAGTTGATCGATTAAGGCAGGTCGTAATCGATTGGTTCCCAACACCAATCGATTGGTAAGTCTGAAACTGTCTAGGTTCAGTCCGTTAACCCATTTTTGAGTAACCTACCAATCCCTAACCCCTTGAAATACTTTTATAAGTATATTTGGGTATATTTCATTGTGAAATCAAAAAGGGAAATGGTTTGGTGAACATTTAAGGGTTAAGGAGAGATTTTGATTCAAGTTTTGAATCCCAAAATCTCAATCACCTCAAATTGAGTTCTCCTAAAGATTTAGGAACTCAAAAACATTGTTGGTGCAATGTTAGAGGTTTAGAGCATGTTTTGAGGGGGAGGTCTTCCTTAACAACATGTGGATGCATTTTCTTTTTGGAATAAGTGAATGAATGGAGATTGGGAATCTTCATGAATGCTCATGGGTGAGCATGGGTTTGAAATGAAAAGTATGAGATTTTCATTATGTATACCTTTGACCATACAGACTCTCAGGGAGAAAATTGATGTGTGTCAAAGGAGGAGAAAATTGAAAGGCTAATAGGGTTTAGTCTTTCTCAAACATATTGTCAAACATCAAAAAGGGGGAGATTGTTGGTGCATTCTTGGTTAGGTCAGAGTTGACCTAGTTTGACAAAGCTCGGGTGAGCTTAGGTCTGGTAAGCTTGGGAAGCTTATGGAATGGTCGTATGTTTCGATGTTTGATAATGATGTTTGAGTGATCGTGATGTGTGAGTCAAGTGGGTCAAGGTTGACTGGAGGCTTGACTGGAAAAGACCTAGTGGGACTAGGCACACCTAGTGGGACTAGGTGAAGTCCAGGTAGATCGGGGAGATCGTACGCTGGCAAGGGAAAAGACCTAGTGTGACTAGGCACACCTAGTGGGACTAGGTGAAGTCCAGGTAAATCGGGGAGATCGTACGCTGGCATGGCAAAAGACCTAGTGGGACTAGGCACACCTAGTGGGACTAGGTGAAGTCCAGGTAGATCGGGGAGATCGTACGCTGGCAAGGAAAAAGACCTAGTGGGACTAGGTGAAGTCCAGATGGATCGGGGAGATCGCATGCTGGTAAGGTGGAAGTCTACCGAGAGACTAGACCTAACTCGAGGGTTAGGCAAATCTGGTTGGGAACCAGGTTAAGTCCGAGCTGGGAGCTAGGCAGTAGAAATCCAGGTTGGTCAACGGGGTTGACCGGACACTTGGTAGGGGATCCTAGACTTGTGGGAACAAGTTAGGTTGGACTCAATCGATTGAGTAATCGATTGAGTGAATCGATCAGTGGATCGATTAAGGAGGTTTTTGCGAGAGGACAGAGGTGGCTGAATCGATTGGGTAATCGATTCAGACTTCCCTTAATCGATTGGTCAATCGATTAAAGTGTCTCTTGATCGATTGGGGAAATCGATCACGGAGGTTTGAGCGAGAGAACAGAGAAGCTCTGAATCGATTGGGTAATCGATTCAAGGCACTGGTAATCGATTGGCTAATCGATTACGGTTCGAAAACTAGCCGTTGAACGGCTAGATCCTACGTGGTAATCGATTGGTCAATCGATTACCGAACCCTAGGCGTCGGGTATAAGGGTTTTCACGCAGGTTCTTTGGCGTAACTCTTCTCCTATTCTTCTCCTCCTTCGGTGCCATCTCAAGGGAAGTCTTGGAGGACATTGCTGCTGCAATTCCAAGGTTCTAGAGGCAACCACAAGCTTGAAGATAGCAAGGATAGCAAAGAGAGCTTAAACACTGTAAATCTTGTAAGATTTTGTATTGTATTTTGCTTCCTTTTGTTGTATCTTCTTGTAAGCTTGTAAGAGGTTTCTCCACCTCAAGAAGGAGATCTTTCATAGTGTATGAGAGAGTGAGGAGAGTGGATCCTTGGATTAGTCACCCGACCGGGGTGGATACCAAGTAAATCCTTTGTGTTAGCGTTTGCTCGAGTCTTCCGCCGCGACAAATCATCACGAAGCAAATCGGAGCTAATCACCCCCCCTCTAGCTCGTCTACCGGTCCCAACAGGTTTGACTATGTTAGAATTATCCTCTGAATTAAAACACAACATAAAAGAAATTTTAATTTGAACTTAATTTTCCTGTCTCACCCAATCTAGGGTTTTCAAACAGTTAGCCTTAAAAGTTCTTGTGAGACAGGTTTGAAGGTAAAAATTAATTTTGAAAAGGAATTTTCATTTATTTTGAAAAAAGTTATTTAATTTTGAAAACAGATTTGATAAAAAAAATAAGTTTAGAAAGCAGAAATTTTGAACACTGATTAAGTGATTTTTGAAACAGAATAAGTTTGAAAAATAGAAATTTTGAAAACAGATTAGAATCTATAATTATTTGAAATTTGTGTTAGATTCGAATTTGACAAAAGATAATTTGAATTTGAATTTTAGAAATTGGCTTCCAGGTCTTGGCGAGGCACTAGGCCTTCTTTGGCCGTAGCCTTATGGGATCATCCACCCTTTCCTTGACAAAGCCTTTTAATGAAATTTCATTTTCAAATTAAATTAGGTCATTTTCTGGTCTAACTAGCTTGGGTCTTGGATCGGTAGCTTCGGCTGGTTTCACCAGTCTAAAGAGACCAAGTAGACTTGATCTTATTAGAGTTGGTTTCCCCAACGTACTATCATCTCACCTCCTCCCAATACTATGTTTTCAAATTTCAAGTAATTGGTTAAGTCCTTAAGCTATCTAGTCTTATGAATAGCCAAAACAAAACTTCAGATAATGTCATAGTGAGGAGAAATTTCTGGATTTTCTAAGTTTGCAAAATTATTAATCAGTTTTTCTTGTATATCAATTTTAATTTTCAAAGTCTCATTTTCTTGTCTTAACATTTTGAATTTTGACTTTGCTAATATACATGATTTCATTAAGTTATCTAAGCATGCATCCATATCTAAATTTGACCAAGGGAGATTAATTAAACTATCAGTATTCAAGGTAAAGAGTTGATTTGGATGTAAATTACAGTTACCCATTTTGGTTGGTTGCCCTGGATCTTTGTAACGTTTATCTGTGCATTCCTCTTTGTAATGCCCAAACTCCTGACACTTGAAGCATTGAATGCGACTCTTGTTCTTTCGTGCTTTTGGAGCTCGTTTTTTTGTTGCCGTCGGTGGTATCGTTTGAATCTTACGAGTAGGACACTTAGTTTGGTAGTGCTCTCTCTCCCTGCATATGTAACAAATTATATGATTTTTAAAATTTAAATTTATAATTTTACCTTTTGATTCCTTATTGGGAATCTCCCCCTTAATTGTTGCTGTCTCGGATCTAAATTCATCTTCTGATTCCGTGTCTGAGTCGGACTTGGGTACCGGTTGAAGCTCCTTCTTTGGTGGTTCTCTTGGAGTTTTCCCTGCAAAAGTTATACCTTCCTCGACCATTGCAGTATCAGCTTGATTATTTAATTCTAATTTAGAAAAGAATTTGAAATTGGTTACCATCTCAGTCAGTTCGTCGTCTGATTCTGCTGGTTCGATTTCGACTCTGGGTTCAGGTTCAGACTCTGACTCGGCTGTCTGTGCTTGGACCGAGAGTGCGAGATAACTTACCTGATCTTCTTCTTCATCTGAGATTTCTTGATAAAGATTGATCAATTTCTCCCAAATTTCTCTAGCACATCCAAATGAACCGACTAGCTTGAGTTGTTCGTTGGTTAGACCGCATTGAAGAATTGCAGTTGCTCTTGCATCAGTTTCAATTTGGTTGAGGGTTGGTTCATCCAGTTTGTCCCATGCAATTGATAGTCCATCTTCTGTAGGGGGGTGGAACCCTGTTTGAATGATCATCCATATGTCCATATGGGTCTTTAGATGGAACTCCATTTGACTTCTCCAAGAATTGAAGTTTTCACCGGAGAAGAGAGGTGGACGAACGCTGTTCCATTCTCGATTGGCCATTTAAAAACCCTTGCACACAATAGAATTAACCGAAATGTACCAAGACTTGGTCTTGGATTAGTAGTGCGGGAGAAGGAAAAAAATTGTCCAAAACAAATGTTGCACGAATTTCGAGGCGAATTAATAATAAAATTAAAAAAACAATTTATGACAAAATTTTTGAAAATGATGATTTTGTCAACTCTGATAAATGAAAAGAATAAGAATTTAATGTTTGGAAAATTTTTTTTCATGATTTAAGGTAGTACGAATTTCGAGAAAAAATATTAAAATAAAAAAAAATTTATGACAAGTTTTCAAAAAATTGATCGTTTTATCGATTCTGACTTAGGTAAAAAAAATTGAGAATTCAGAATTGAAAAAGGCGTAAGAATATTTTAAATACACCTACAGATATTATTTATTTGAAAAAAATAAAGCGAAAAAAATCCGAAAATAAAATTTTCAAACTGGTGGTTGCACCAAGTTTGAATTCCCCGCTCTGATACCACTTGTTGGATCGAGAGATGCGATAGAGGGGGGGTGAATGTCGCAAATCGTTCGGATTTAAAAAGAGTAAGTGCGCAGCGGAAATAAGACACAAAAACAATGCTAACACGGTCGTTTTACTTGGTTCGGAGCCTGTGTCGACTCCTACTCCAAGGCCCACGGTCGTTGACCATTTTCTGCGGGCAATTCTATACGTTCGAGAAAGTTTACAATAAAAAGTATTACAGAATCAGCCTAGTAAACTTAATTAAGCTCTTCGTTACCGACGTCCGGTGTAGATCGAAGTGTTGGAGCAGCAGGACGTCGTCAGCTCGAGTTGGAAGAGTTCTGGAGCGTGTCGTGGAAGCAGAAGAGCGTGGAAGCGTCGCAGTAATTGATGCTCTGAAGAAGAAGGTCGAGGGCCCTTTATATAGGGCCTGGGGGCGCCCTGGTCGACGGGGGCGCCCCCCCACGTGGCGCTTGATCCCCAAAAGGCGCGGTCAAGGGTTTATCCCTAAGAACTCGGGATAACCCTTTGACGGGGGCGCCCTGGACGCTGGGGGCGCCCTGGTTGACTCGGCCAGCTCTTATCCGCAGCGCTGAGGTCTCCTCGGCAAGTTTGGCTGGGGGCGCCCGGGACAGCGGGGGCGCCCTGAGCGTGTAGCGCAGACGCGGCAGAGTTGGTTTGCAATGGGGGCGCCCGGGACAGCGGGGGCGCCCTCAGAATGTACTGTCGAGGTTCTTCTGGTTGTGTTGTGTTTTGTGTTCACCTTGGGGGCGCCCGGGACACTCCGGGCGCCCTGGTCAGCGATCGCCTCTTTCCTTTGAGGCATTCTGAGCTGCAGACACACGTTCCTTTGGTCCTGCATCTAGGGTTAGTCCAAAACACAATAAACCAATAACATAATGAATTATACAGCCTTGGCTGTCTTGGTTCTGACTTTGGTCTCCAAAATGGAGCCCTAGGTCGAACCGACGCCTAATGTTCCCTCAAGGGGAACGCGTCCTCACCTACTCCTCTCGGGAGAATTTACCTGGTGCCAACCGGCTCCTCCAGTTGGACTTTTGCCCGGCAGCCCTTCGCCAGGTCTTGAGTTTCGCCCAGCAGCCCTTCGCCAGGACTTGGTTTTTGCCCAGCAGCCCTTCGCCAGGTCTTGAGTTTCGCCCAGCAGCCCTTCGCCAGGACTTGGTTTTTGCTCAGCAGCCCTTCGCCAGGTCTTGAGTTTCGCCCATCAGCCCTTCGCTAGGACTTGGTTTTCGCCTAGCAGCCCTTCGCCAGGACTTGGTTTTCGCCCAGCAACCCTTCGCCAGGACTTGGTTTCCTGACAGCCCATCGTCAGGTGCCTAGCAGCCCTTCGCTAGGACTTTGTTTCCTGCACTCTCAAGCAGCATTGTTAGACAACAAATAACCCTTAACTTTGAATCCTTTGCCAATATCAAAACAAGGTTCGATCTGGTGCTTCCTGCACCAACACCATGTTGTCTAACTAGACATTGACTTGATTTAAAATCAATTGTGTAACCCGCATCACACAATTGACTGCCACTTAGGAGATTAAATGTCATCTCTTTGACTAGAAGGACATTCTTAATTCTAAGACATTCGGATATTTGAATGTCTCCTATTCCTATAACCTTAAGACTACCATTGTTACCAAATGAAACATTACCTCTACTTTTTCTTTGAAATGCATTGAATAAGGATCTATCACCGGTCATGTGTTTGGAGCACCCACTATCAACGAACCAAGTTGATAGATGCTCCCCCTCAATTACAACCTACACAATTCGAAAAATAGAAGATTTAGGTACCCAAACTTTGGGACATAAAACACCTACTAAGTAAGACTTAGGCACCCATGCCTTGACTACTTTCCTTTGAACCCTAGGAGTCTTAAATTGTTTAACATCAGTCCTAGACATTAAGGACACAAATGATGGTTCTTTGGGTCGGTAACTAATACCGGCCCTATTGTAGACTGCCCTTTGGGCATTTAGGATCATGTCTAGAGTCTTTGAGCTTGTTGAGAATTTCTCAAGAACACTATTGAGTCTCTCAACTTCACTCTTCAATGATTTGTTTTCATCCTCTAACATCTCAATATGCAAATCATCAACATCCTCATCCTTAGAGGATGTTAACTGTTCAACTTCAATTTTCAATGACTTAACCTTATTTTTTGGCTTTTTTAACAAATCGATTAAGCATGCAATTGTTCTATAGCATTTATCGAGTTTGAGAGTGATTACCTCTTCATCATCCGAAGATGATGAAGCCGTGTTTGATGAGTCACTCGATTCATCACTGTTTTCTTGATCTTCCAATGCCATGAGTGTCATATGCCGTGTACTCTTCTCATCCTTCTCCTCATTGGATGAACTTGAGGAGGATTCATCCCATGTGGCTTTCAAGGTCTTCTTCTTCTTCTTGGATTTATCCTCATTCTTTTTGAGCTTTGGGCAGTCCTTCTTGAAGTGCCCTTTCTTACTACATTCATAGCAAGTAATATTAGTCTTATCAGGCTTAACTTCACTTAGGTTACCTTTACCCTTGAAGCGCCGACTCTTCCTTATCATTCTTCTAACAAAATTTGCCATCTCGGAGGAAGAAGACCCGCTGCCATCTTCCTCGGACTCGGATTCGGATTCGGATTCGGATTCGGATTCGGATGAAGATGAAGAGACTTCCTTCTCCTTCTTCTTCTTGGTCTTTTCTCCTGTAACTAAGGCAATCCCCTTTTCCTTGGGGCCTTTGTTAGCCATTTCATGAAGTTCCATCTCACAAAATAAATCATCTAGTTTTACAATTGATAAGTCCTTGGAAACCTTGTAGGCATCCACCATGGATGACCATAAAGCGTTCCTTGGAAAAGCTTTAAGCACATACCTTACAAGGTCGCGATTCTCAACTTTTTCATCAATTGAATGGAGACCATTGAGGACTTCCTTGAACCGACTATGTAGTTCACTTACCGTTTCATTCTCCTTCATGGAGAGGTTTTGTAGTTGGTTGAGGAGCAAATCCCTCTTGGCGATTTTTGAATCTCGGGTTCCCTCATGGAGTTCAATAAGTTTATTCCACAAATCTTTTGCACTTGTAAAGGGACCAACCTTAATGAGTTGGTCTTTATTCATGCCACATTGTAAGGTCACCACTGCCTTCGCGTCGGTCTCACTTTTCCGGATTTGCTCAGCAGTCCAACGCCAAGATTCCAATTCTTTTCCTTCATCATCCTTTGGAGGGGTAAAACCCTCCTTCACGGCGAACCAAGTGTTGATGTTCATCTTTAGATAGTACTCCATCTTCGATCTCCAATATTGAAAATCTGCTCCATCAAAGAAGGGAGGTCGAGTGGTTCTAAAACCTTCTCTCAAGGCCATTGTCGTTAGCTCTCGGTTGTTAATCCGCTTGTACAGAGCCCCAAGCTCTGATACCACTTGTTGGAACTTGGATGGCTAGAGGGGGGGGGGGTGAATATAGCCAGACACCCACTTCTTGCAATTTTAGGTTTTCTTTGCAGTTGGATTAGTAGCACAGCGGAAGCAAAAACAGAGTTGCAGAAACTAAAACCTAAACTAAGCACAAATACAAAACGTTAACAGAGAGGATTTACAAGGTTCGGGGATAACTTGCCCCTACTCCTTGGCGTGTCCGTAAGGTGGGCGATCCCTTGATCGTCGACAGATCAAACCCCGAAAAATCCGGATAAAATGCAACCTCCTTCTCGGTGGAGTAACCTCTCCATAGCGTTTCAAGATGGATAAGTATTAAGTACAGGAAACACGAGAAGGAACTTACTGAGCACTTAGAACCACAAGAACACAATCAAACTTCTCACCGAGCTCCACCCAACACAGATCTCACGCAAGAACTCCCTTCTTCGTGTCTTCTCGCTGATGGACTCGCTAAGCTTTTTGTTTCTCTTCCAAGTGCTCAAGTAACAAAAGGTTGCTTCAAGGATCGCAGTTGCTTGCTCAAGATGATGGAACAGAGTTGTCGCAAGAGCACAATGTGGAGAACTTCGTTACTGAGACTTGTTTGCCACCAAGCGCTTAAGTCTCAGCTCACTGATCACCAGGTCACCACCTCACTGCAGCCTCCAGCTGCTCACCTGCAACAGCCAGCTACCACTGAGCTTTCCTGGACTCCCTGAGATTCCCTCAACCAAGCCCCAGTCAGCAGCTCCAGCAGTGTCAGCATCCGTTGCAACCTGAGATGGAAAACGGACAAACCTGCTCCAAGGAAAAACTCCCATTGACTCTCCTTGAGTGTTTGAATCCATTCCTGTCACCTGCACACTTGATCAGATCATTAGCACAGTAAATCAAGTAGAGAATCAAGTATCAGAGATTAAGAGCAGAGGAATCAGATGTGTTCAGACGTGATCAGAGCGTCTGACAGTGCATTTTGAATTAAAGTGATCGGTCATCGGACCGATCCAGGGCTTGTGGATCGGTCACCGAACCGATCCACAGCTTTGCTGGGACTCCCAGCTTTCGCGGCCATATGGGCCTGATCGGTCACCAGACCGATCAGGCTATGACCTGATCGGTCACCAGACCGATCAGGAAGCTCCCCGACCAATCAGGCTCCAGCCTGATCGATGATAGCGAGAACTCCGCGACAACTGATCGTTCACCAGAATGATCTGAACAGTGATCCAGATCGGTCACCAGACCGATCAAGAGCCAAGCAGTAAGGTTTCCAAAACTCACTGTATGCTCCCTGATCGGTCACCAGACCGATCAGGAGCCTAGAAGTGAGTAAACTGTCTGCTCCCTGATCGGTCACCGGATCGATAAGGAGCCGAGCAGTAAGGGGAACCAAACTCACTGTATGCTCCCTGATCGGTCACCAGACCGATCAGGAGCAGAGCAGTGAGTGAACTGCATGCTCCCTGATCGGTCACCAGACCGATCAGTCATCGCTGGATCGGTCACCAGACCGATCCACGAGAGAATACCGTGTCAACTTCCCTGATCGGTCACCAGACAGATCCAGGCAAGACCAAATACACTCTAAGTCACGAGAACAAGCCTCCATCCCTTCTCTGACTCGTGTCATGCCCAGTCTCACTCATCGGGACTTCAACCTAGCCCTCCAAGCTAGGACATGACCCTCCAAGCCGGGATTTCATCCAACCTAGCCCTCCAAGCTAGTACCTGGCCCTCCAAGCAGGGATTTCATCAACCTAGCCCTCCAGGCTAGGACCTGACCCTCCAAGCCAAGACTTTTCCACACCTAACCCTCCAGGTTAGAACTTTTCACACCTAGCCCTACAGGTTAGGACTTTTCCACACCTAGCTCTCCAAGCTAGGACTTTTCACACCTAACCCTCCAGGTTAGGACTTTTCCACACCTAGCCCTCCAAGCTAGGACTTTTCACTCCTAACCCTCCAGGTTAGAACTTTTTCACACCTAGCCCTCCAAGCTATGATTTTTCCACACCTAACTTTCCAGGTTAGAACTT
This sequence comes from Boesenbergia rotunda, assembly GCA_024364735.1. Lineage (NCBI taxonomy): Eukaryota > Viridiplantae > Streptophyta > Magnoliopsida > Zingiberales > Zingiberaceae > Boesenbergia > Boesenbergia rotunda. The sequence goes on along the minus strand of JAGFNQ010005788.1, from coordinate 126,280 downwards.
TTTCACACCTAGCCCTCCAAGCTATGATTTTTCCACACCTAACCTTCCAGGTTAGGACTTTTTCACACCTAGCCCTCCAAGCTAGGATTTCAATCACTCCGTGCCTAATCCCCGATCAGGACTTAATCATAATCATCTTATCAACCTAAACTAAAATCGGTGTCAACGCCAAAACAACAATCATGGCCAGATTGCATCAACAGATGCTTTGAAGATTGATCGATCTTAGTTTGACTAAGATTTGATCCGAATTGGATTGATTGAGTTAGACTAAAGTGAATCCAATTGGATTATGGGATTGAGATCTAATTTGAGTTAGACTCATTTAGATTAGACTCAACCACATTTGGATGAGATATTAATTCATTAATGTGTTTAATGAATTAATAATAAAAAAAGAGGAAAAATCTCTCTTCATTGAATGGAGAGAAGTTGAAGAGTCACATGAGAAGATGTGCTCTTTATTGGTTTTAATGAAGGAAAACTAAAATGACAAAAACCTTTTTATATTCATGGGATGAGTATAAAAGAGTTTCTTGCCATTTGGATGGGGGCTTAGTCTTTTTCCCTTCCTCTCTTCCTTCTCTTCTCTCTCTTTGGCCGAAACCCTATTTTGGGGATTTTGGTGTCTCTGCGAACTTCCTTAAGTTGCTAGCACAACTAAGGTAGTTCTTCTCCGAAGTTGAGAGATTGTGTTCATGTGGATATGCATAGAGGCATGGACGCTTGAACGTGCAAGAGATCCGGCGTACCTTGGATGAGCGGGATAAACGAAAGGGCACGTATCAAAGGTATATCTATAAGATAAGTAGCTGTAGATCTGCTTTGTACGAGTTTTTTTTTGCATGGATCGCTCGAGGGATCTTGTTTCCGCTGCGAGTTTTGTTAATGTCGCCGCGAGATCTCAACAGTAAGCTTGTTAGAGGTTTTTCCACCTCAATAAGGAGATCTTTCATAGTGGATGTGAGAGTGAGGGAGAGCGGATCCTTGGATTAGTCATCTCAAGGAGGTGGATATCAAGTAAATTTATAATATTAGCGTTTGCTTGAAGTCTTCCGCAGCGACAAATTATTGACAAGCAAATCGGAGCTAATTACTCTCTCTAGCTCGCCTGTCTGTCCTAACACAAAACATGTTCTCTTTCCTACATGAAAACAAAGCTAGCTCGAGTTTATGGAGCTGATTTTTTCAAACCAACTCTACTTTGTAGAGTTAATTTTTTCAAACCAGCACTATTAATGACGTTGATTTTTTCAAACCAACTCCAAATAAGTTCGACTAAGTGGAGCTGATTTATATGCAGGAGAGAAAAATAATTTTGCATGGAGGAAAGAAAATCATCTTTGCATGCAAGAGAGAGAGTAAAAGTTTTTAAAATTGTTTACGTGTACTGGCCAGGTTAGAAGTCATCTATGATCACCCATATATATATATATATATATATATATATATATATATATATATATCGGACCTCTCCAAATGCGACTCTGCAGACCTGCGGACGCGGCAGGATCTCTCCAAATGCGACGCTGCAGACCTGCGGACGTGGCTTGTCGCGTCCGCCTCGCGTGGCAAGCCAGGAGTGCTTGATCGGTCACGCCGACCGATCAGGCACTTGCCTGACTGGCCGATCAGGCAATATCCTGACCGGTCAGGATATTGTTAGGCAATATCCTTACCGATCAGGCAATCAGGCAAGTGCCTGACCGCTCAGGGTGATCAATCAAGCCTCCTCGCTGGACGGAGTCGGACCGGCGGCTGAGTCGTAGCAGAGTCGGGGGAGCTGCAGTCGGGGGCGACGCCTTGGACGACGTCGCCGGAGCTGCAGTGCGGGAACGGCTGAGCCGGCTGGTCGTTGCCGGAGCTGCAGTTGGGGGCCTGGACGACGTCGCCGGAGTTGCAGTCGGGGGAGCGACTGAGCCGATTGGTCGTCGCCGGGCTACAGTCGTGGGTGGGAGCGGCATGGTATCGTTGCCACGCCGTGCCACGCATGCGGTCCGCATGAATCGATCCGCAGGAGATAAAAAATTTATATATATATATATATATAATGGGTTGGTGCAAGTGCGCCGCACCAACCCTTGTATCTCCACACCTAACACTTCAAGCATTACTAATTAAGTATAATTAAACAACTCATTGAATAAGATTTAAGTTTGAGAATTTATTAAATGATTTAATTTTTCATATTTTTTTAGGAAACTAAATAAATTTACGGATGACAAAAGATGAAATTGTTGCTGATCAATCCCTTCAAAACGATTTCATACATTAAAAGAATAAATCATAGTTTGCATTAACTTGAAATTTAGATTTAGGTTGGAAATTCGTTCAATATTATATTTTTGTTAATAGTTATGTGTTTATATATATAAATAATAAAACTACTAATTGATGCTTGAATTGCCGAATATACCCTCGTTGGAGAACAAATGACGTTGGAACCGAGGCAAAATGGCTTTTGACTGGGAAGGGCACGATCGTCATGCCAAGGATGGCAGCGGATATGCCAAGGCACCGAGTCGATTAATACCCCCGGCCGCCCGGCGCCTGGCAAAGAGGCGGAAGAAGAAGAAGAAGAGCAGAAGAAGAGGAAAGAGATACGAGAGCGATGGCGTCGTTGCAACTGTCGAGCCAGTGGATCGCCGGAAAGACGGCTTTCGCCTCACGGAACTCGCCCCGGACGGCGGTGCCTCGACGCGTCGCCATGCGCCCGATCAGGGCCGGATCGTACACCGACGAGCTCGTCCAGACCGCTGTGAGTCGATCTAGTGTCTCCGATCCGTTATTGGTTTATGTAGTATGATCTCCCGGCCATGATCTGGTTTTAAAACCCTATATTACTAGGCAAATGATCGCCTTTGGACCTCTCTCCCGTTTGGGTTTGTCTGATGATTTTTTTTACTGATTGTGGATTTTGTTCCCGTTGATTTATTGAACTAGTGCTATCTTGTTGTGCTGTGTCCGGTTTCTGTTTATGATTTTATATGCTGTAGGTTCAGGTTAGTCTCTGATCCATAATACAACAGGATGAAAATATAAGAAGATGAAGTGGGTTGGAGTTTGAGGTTTCTTTATCATGAACAGACATTTAGACCCAGAAATTGGAGATCTTGGTTTTGCTTACTGAAATCTGAATAGTTGGTTAGCTTTTTATTTTTTAATCAAATATACTGACATTTTATTTCAAGTGATGGTAGGATTTATGTACATCTGATTTATATGATGATAAATGTCACATAGAATTACTCCATTCTCGTTTAAAAAATGTTAATAAGTTTAAGCTCTTAAAGGCTAAGGGAGTTTTTTGTTTGTTCTATTTTCTATTTTTATTTTTTAGAAAATCGTATTTTCTCATTTTATAGAAAATGATTTTATCATTTTCTAATTTTCTAGAAAATGCTATATATTTTTTTTTGAAAAACAAGTCTAGAAATATAAACCAAACACGTTTTTTGGAAAATCATATTTTATGTGGAAAATAAAAATGGAAAACAAGCATACCAAGCGCAGCCTAAAATTGTCTAGTGACTAGTTGTAGTGATTCTTGACTTTAGTTTGTATGATGAGTCAACTAAAAGCACTTGGCTTATCCTCCGGGCAAGGAAATAGTTCAGGAACGAACTTGCCCTTGAGGGCAAGGAAGAATGGGGTTCATGGGAATGCGCATTGCACTTGGATATGGGGGAACTCAAGCTTCTATAGTAGCAAATATGCCTAAACCATTTATGTGGGATATATGTGTGTGTGTATATATATATATATATATATATATATATATATATATATATATATATAGCGGTTCGCAACAAATATGTAATCAGATATTGGGTCTGATACTTCTTAACTAGATTGCCTAAATAATGTTGGATTTATCATGTTAAGATCCTTTGTTTCTTGTCAGTATTCCAAAACATGTTGTGCCAATATTCCTTTTGTTTTCTTATCTATTGCCATATGAGTACTAATTATTGTAGCAAAAAAAGAGTATGGCTCGTAAAGATAGTATGTAATGACAAGACCAATAACAAAGCCGTGTAGTTTCATCTCTATAAGAAAGAAAGAGAAGATGATTAACAAACAACATAGATGCAGTCAATGGTTCATTACTTTAATTTTGAAATAGAATTAGCTAATTTGTCTGAAGGATTTTACACTTGTTGTTTTTTTGCATCATTGTAAATTATTTGCTTTTCTGTGAACATTGTCTTTTTGGCAATATCTCTATTTAGTTACTCTTTTGCTGTGCTTAGTCAGTCATTCGTTGTTGTAGAAATCTATTGCTTCACCCGGGCGTGGAATTCTTGCAATCGATGAGTCAAATGCTACATGTGGCAAGAGGCTTGCATCAATTGGTCTGGAGAATACAGAAGAAAATCGGCAAGCTTATAGGCAACTTTTGTTGACCACCCCTGGTCTAGGTGCATACATATCTGGTTCTATTCTTTTTGAGGAAACATTATACCAGTCAACCATAGATGGGAAGAAGTTTGTTGACTGCTTACTCCAAGAGAAAATCATGCCTGGTATCAAGGTTGATAAGGTAATTATTATCTAGATCAAATAGGCCTGTTAGTGTTATCAATGTCAAGAAAATTTTGATTTAGTGCCATGAAATTTGAAATTTCACACTTGTCTCATTGTCAAGGGCTTGGTCCCATTGCCTGGATCAAACAATGAATCTTGGTGCCAAGGATTGGATGGATTGGCCTCACGATGTGCTGAATATTACAAACAAGGCGCACGTTTTGCCAAATGGTTTGTTTAGTTCTCTTACATCCTCCTAGTATTTGTTTCATATTTCAGATTGTACTTTATCGAATTACGTCGGCATGTATCTTCTAAATGCACTGTACAAAACTGCAGGAGGACAGTTGTCAGCATTCCTTCGGGGCCTTCAGCTCTGGCGGTTAAGGAGGCTGCATGGGGACTTGCTCGGTATGCTGCTATTGCCCAGGTAAATCAGATATCCTTTTCTAGTGTACATGACTAGAATCTCAAAACTAAAGTGTCACTGCATTTATTCATGAACCATGAAATATTTCAGTCTCAAATGTGAAAACAACTCGTCGATAATAGTTGGCAGCATGTAGAAATTATGGATTTAACAAAAAATGTTGTCTAGGAAAGATCCTTGATATGTACACTCCTACATTTTTCAGAATGCAGGAATCTAATGCATTAAATTAAGCATGAAGTTTTCTTTGCATTAAGTTTCATGTTTTTCTGACTGAAATCAAATGTGCCTAACTTTCAAGATTAGTGCACACTTTATTCTATCATCTACTTATTTTAATCATCTCCGAATTTAATATTATTGTTCTGGCACGTAATTTTTTACTGGATTTTTACAAACTTCAACTCTTACCGCATTGTAGGATAATGGACTAGTCCCGATAGTGGAGCCTGAGATCCTCCTTGATGGGGATCACCCGATTGAAAGAACTCTCGAGGTGGCTGAGAAAGTTTGGGCTGAAGTTTTCTTCTATTTAGCTGAAAACAATGTGTTATTTGAGGGCATTTTGCTCAAGCCTAGCATGGTCACCCCGGGCGCTGAGCACAAGGAGAAGGCATCGCCAGAGACCATTGCAAAATATACATTGAAAATGCTAAATAGGAGGGTGCCCCCTGCCGTTCCTGGGATCATGGTATGCTTAACTTTTTGAGGATAGCATCTTATCTACACATCTAGCTATCTCCATTTTAATATGAATTAGTTGTGGTGATATATTTTCTTTCTTTGTTCAGTTTCTCTCTGGAGGTCAATCGGAGGCGGAAGCAACTTTGAACTTGAATGCAATGAACCTAGCCCCCAACCCATGGCATGTCTCTTTCTCCTACGCCCGTGCTCTCCAGAACAGTGTCTTGAAAACCTGGCAAGGACGACCGGAGAACATCAAAGCTGCACAAAACGCGCTCTTGGCTCGCGCAAAGGCAAATTCGCTAGCTCAGCTAGGTCGCTATTCTGCAGACGGGGAGAACGAGGAGGCCAAGAAGGGGATGTTCCAGAAAGGATACACCTACTGAAGAGAATGCGCCGAGCACAATTTTAGTTTCTGAAGTAAAGTTTCTTGATGTCATTTGAACTTAGATTGCCTTTCGCTTCTATGTTTTACAAATTCATATGGGTCAGAATAATTATGGACACGGCTGCTAAAAGCTAATTAGGATTCAGGCTCTAGAGTATGGAATTTCAAGATGTTTCATGTTTTGCTTTGCTCACTAGCTATTTCATTGTCTGAGATGTAACTTCTGTCCATCAACAATAGGAAACATGTGTTTGTGTATGCACTTGTTCTTTTTCGCTTTTCTTTCATCATGGTAATGGATGAGGCAAGTTAGCAAGTTTGGCCTTAGCTAGTGTTGAGAATAGGGGTGCCAAGAAATCGGACTTGTTCGCAAGTTTTCGAATCGATTCAAATTTGAAAATATCAAATCGAATATTTGATTTGAATTTGAAATTATCAAATCGAATTTGGACATGTTTGATAATATATTCATGAGCTGAATTAATTTTTTTTTACATAATTTTATTTTAACATAATCTTAATAGGTTCAAATTGAACTTAAACTTTCCGACATTAAATTCAACTTTCTCAGTTTTTGTCCAATATTAAATTTAAATTCCTCTTCTTGTCCGATATTAAATTTAACTTTCTCCTTAGTTTCTATCCTGTATAAAAAAAATATATTTATATTTTTTGCATGTAATTTTTTTTTCTTCAACTTCCTTTTAATTTTCTAATGATTTACCTAACTGTCTAAAAAATTTCAAAAAAATATAATTCTTTTTAAATTGAACACATTTTAATTAGAATTTAGTACTATCAAAATTAAACACTATTTTTTTCCTTTATTGTTAGAACATAAGTCCTCATTTTTTTTTATTGATAAAATAATTCAAAAAAGACATAATTCATCCTAAATTCAACACAATTTAATTATAATCGAATATATTTCTATCTAATTGAGCACAATTCATTTTCTCCTTAATCAATTAATTCAAAATTCATCCTAATCGATTAGTTAAAACTGAATCGTTTAGATAATTCTAATTAAATAATGTTGAATTTAAGATAAATTATATTTCATTTTAATTTTTTATTTAAAATTTAGATAAATTAAAATATATTAGATAGTTGAAATAAAGAAAATTTTACGCTACACAACGAGAGTAAATTTTGTTGAATACAAAAATCGTATAAACTTTGTCTAATAAAAAAAACTGACTAAAGAAGTTAAGTTTGATATTCAAAAATTTGAAGATAATTTATTATTAGAATAATTCGAACCAAATAAATTATTTTAAATTATAATTTAATCATGTTCGAATCTAAATTTAAATCATTCGAACCTAACTCAAATTTTATTTTAAACCAAAATTAAATTCAAATTATTTATACTTTTAAACTTCAATCATATATATGTTTTCAAGTAAACTCAAATATTAATATTTTTATATTATTCAGTTTCATTGGACCCTAGTTGAGAAGAGCATTAGTCTAATTTAGTGAATTGCCTCAACAGAGAAAAGCACATCATTATAAGGAACTTAACGAAAGTAGAGATAGTAATGAAAGAGCGAGATAAAAGAAAGAATGAATGAAAAACAGTAAATTGCTGAGACAATAACCGTGAGTCTCAAATTAAAATGAAACAAAAATAAGATCAAAATGTCAACTTAAAGATCAAGCAGAAAACTAGTTCAGTTCCAAATGCCAACCAACAAAATCATCTTTGCTCCTCCCTAAGTTTTACCTCACAATGACAACATCGTCGATCTTCAAAATCATCCTCACACACTCAGCTGCCAGTGTAATCGCGCTCGTGCTAACTAACAACGGCTGCACGACATTCTCCTCCAGGATGTTTGTGATTTGTCCCTTCCTCACGTTGATTCCAGAGTTGATCTCGCCCTGGGCATGCCGGTTCCTGAGCTCCGTGACGATGGCTATCGGGTTAAGGCCAGCGTTTTCCGCCAAAGTGTAGGGAATGACCTCGAGAGCTTCTGCAAACTCCTTTATGCAATAACTTTCCATACCTTTGAGCTCTTTTGCCCACGCTCCAAGTTGCCTGGACATTTCGATTTCGGGCGCACCCCCACCAGCAATCAGAAATTTCTTGTTTACCAAGCATCTGTAAGAGAATGCAATTTATATGACTAGATGTTAAATTTTCGAAGAATCTACAATCATACAAGTGCAAATGATCAACAGCTAAACCACCATCATCACATCCATTTTAATAGGAATAGAAAAAAAAAACAAAAGAAGCAACTAATACTGTACAAACTTAAGTATCTATCCTTTAAACGGTCCGATTGGCTTCGATAAAGGCATAACCTTATTATCATATAATTGCCATTGTTATGAGCAACCTAATTTCTTCAGTGATCCAAGCTGACATAAATTTTTTATGTTTGCAAAGCAATCCCACTATTGAATCAAGGAAAGTCACACAGATTCAATGGAAAGTAGTACTCTTTCAAGTGTTATTGTGCTTAGGATTTAGGGGTTTGAGGGAAATGTAGACAATCAACATGTCGTAAATCAATTGAGATTTTGAGCATCCAGATATTTCAAAAAAGCAACATTGTGTGCAAGTATATTACTGCCTTAACTAAAAACAGCCTTGTTGAGAATTTTGAATAGTAACATCTAAATTATATAAAATGATCACATCCTGATGCAGGTAAGCTAATACAACCCTCAAGGACAGAGCTAACTGATCTTAAGGTTCATAAACTCGAACAAATGGAAACAAAAATAATGTTCAAACAACAAAAAGCTTATCCATGATATTCTATACTACTTGGATTCAGGTACAAGAATCCAATATGGTGTATTGGAGCCAAGTATGTGCCTATGGTACATTATCATGTCATACCATTAGCAAGAGAATCTATCATCTAGAATCTAACACAAAAACACAATAGCTGCTATTGTCATGTCGGCATATGTATGGAGGGTAACCAAAGAGTTTACATAACAGAGACGATATGCAAGCCTAACACTGTCCTTTTTCACAATAAATTTTGTGGAAATAGTCAATATGAACTCTGTCAAAATTGCTACAATTCTCTCATCTTGCTTTCACTATGAATGCAATATGACGGACTATCAGCTTGCATCCTTTATTAATTGATGCAATTGTAAGTTATTACCACTGCTGTCACTGATTAACACCATTACTACTCATTGCCTATTTTTTACCCTACTCCAAATGACATACATAACTTATCAGATGTCTATATAATCAAACCATCAGTCTATTAACCACAAACTAGAATTAGAACATACCATAATATTCTCAAACTTAAAACTTTTCCTACTTGGTCCCTTAAAAAAATTAGCACATGCCTATAAATGAGATGTCAAACTAGTTCCCTACCCAATAATTCACTAAACCTTCAGCATCACAGTCATCTATGACACCGGCTAATGTAATAGCTCAAGAATTGTCCTAACAGCACAACATACAGATTCGGGCTCTTTCTACCCAACCCAACCATACAATGTTTTCATCATGTATAACCCAAACCAAAAAATAAAATAGGAGAAGAAAGAAATTTGACCATAAAAATCAACCTTCAGTTATTAATAAAATTTTCACAAAAATTGCAGGTAAATATGGAAGGTTATTTGCACAGAGGTATAGAGATAATGACAAGGGGATGAATTAACCTGACAACACAAAGGGCATCATGGAGACTGCGCTCTGCCTCGTCCAGAACCAGCTGGTTTGATCCTCGAACAAGTACAGTTGTTGTCCTTCCCATGTCTTTGATTCCCGTTATCTTTACAATCTTTCCATCCCCGACCGACACTTCCTCGACGCAGTTTGCAAAACCTAGTTTGTCTTCTCGGAAGTGCTCAATGTTAGCAATTGGCAGGCAATTCAATGTTTTTGTGATAAATTCAATCTCATCTCTTTCCACATCCTTTACCACCAGAATCTTCGCCTTGGCCAGGTAGTGCAGTGAGAGATCAGTCACAGCATCTCTCAAAATGCTTTTTTGGATAAGAAGCACATTACATCCTGTTGCTTTGATCTTCTTAACCATCCCCAAGATATAATTCCGTTCTTCGCGAAGGATTCGGTCCATCTGGGTGTAGTCAGAGACCACGATGCTCTGCTCAATGTCAGTCTTTGGTGGAGAAATCTGAAACTGTATGACAGCAATCTTAGCATTCTCAACCCGAGTTGGGCCGCCAGCTGAATGGCTGACCTTCTTATCAAAGACGAGACCTTTGACTGGCTCTGTGTCATCAACAGTGCCCCCAAGTTTCTTCACTATCTTCACATCGCGGAGATCTACAATGTCCGGTTGTGCAGGATCAACGACGGAGAGGACAGCATCAACCGCCAAGGGGGCCAGAAGGGAGGAATACTGACTAACGACCTTGCTGTTGAGGGAGGTAGCGGCGGATTTCACAAGGGCATCGCGATTGGAGAGATCAAGCGGTATGGCCATACTGTGGAGGACATCGACGGCGCGGATGGACAAGCGGTGAAGGGCGTCGGAGACCGCGGTGGGGTGCACACCGGCGGAGAGGAGGGAAAGGGAGCGCTTTAGGAGGGACCCTGCCAGTACGACCACAGTCGTCGTTCCGTCGCCGGCAGCGGCGTCCTGCGAACGGGATAGATCGACGAGCATCTTGGCGGCGGGCTGAATGACCTCCATCTTGTTAAGAATGGTGGCGCCGTCGTTCGTGATGATAACCTCGCCGTTGGCGGAGGCGATCATCTTGTCCATTCCCTTGGGCCCAAGGGAAGTGCGCACGGCGTCGGCGACGGCGCGGGCGGCGATGATGTTCGACTGCCGGACATCGTCACGCCGCTTTGTGTCCACGTAACTCTCCGTCTTCGAGGAGGGAGCCCGAGGAACGGCGGCGGCGGCCATGAGGAGAGCAGCGGCGCGACAGCAAATGGAGAGAGATCTACCGAAACCCTAACACCCACAAGGATCTTTCGAGAATCGAGGAAGAACTTGCGCGAACAGGGAGAGTGATTAGCATTTGACGATTTGGGCCTATGAAAACAGAATATACGGGCCGGCCGATTGATGGGCCCAAAAGTGACCCAATAAAGTATACGTTCAACATTGGATAACCATTATGCAAATCATAAAAGACACCTTTTTTCAAAAAAAAAACAAAATCAAAAAGACATTTATCACAAATATTATTTCTAAAATACTCCTACGTAGAAATTATCTAGTAATTATTATAATTATTTTCAAATAATTTTAAGATTTAATTAAAACTATTTTAAAATAATTTTAATAAAATTTAAATAATTTTTATCAAGTTGATAACATTTTTTAATATAATATTAATTTGTGATAGTGATTTTGATTATAGTTAAGAGTTAATTTTCCACATTGTAGTAGCAATTATAACAATTATGTGCTGAATTATAGTTAAACCTTATTATCTTGAACTTTAACTTGAAATATTATTATAATTAAATGGGCGACAAAGGTGTTGTCGTCACCTTAGTAACTCATTCTAGGGTCATCTCATCTATTCCAAACGAGGATAAATCGTGAAGGTGTATTCAGCTTTAACTGAGATTGTCAACCTTAACTGAGTGATTTTCCTAGACGAGAGACGCAAGATAACTCAAGTAATATTTATACTGATCAAGAATTGAATCATGCCTCATTGGTGACAAACCCTACCAGAGTACCAATTTGACTACACTTGTAAAGACTACTAATATCTAAATAATCTTGTTCATTCAAAATAATTTAAATTTAATCAAAATTACTTTAAATTTATTGAAATCATTTTAAATTATTATAATAACATTAATAACTTCTACACACGTTGTAATAATAGAATCCTTTTAGCCCTGCATATATAGAGTAAGATAAATTTAGATATATAAACAGACGATGAACAAGCACCATATTATCAAAAGTTAGGAGTAACTACTATAATAATATTAGGAGTAAGAAACAATATTACTATAACTACCTAATAATATTAAAAGGGCGGCATATAATCTCATAGGCCCTTATTTGTAATAACACTAAACTTCCTCCTATTATCCAGACATCAATTGCCCTGCGTTCATCCTCCCTCTACTGACTACTCCCTGAGAAGCTCAAGAGCCTTCTCAAGAACAGGCCTAAATCTTCCCAAATCCACCCTCACATTTTGCTTATTCAAGTAAATTTCCCCCATTTTCGCCCACCCGAGCTTGTGGATCGCCGGCGGATCCCTGAACACCGGATCGTCCCTGGAGTACAGCTCCGTCAGCGTGCTCTCGCCGGCGTCAATGGCGTACTCCAAGTACTTGAGCCCCATCCCCCTCGCCGGGTTCCCGAAGTACGTGGTGGCGATCCACTCGTGCCCGCCGAAGGGCACCACCTGGATCACCACCGCGTTCGCAGGGAGGAACACCATGTTGGTCAGCCCGGCGCCGTGCACGCCGACCATGGCGTCGCAGGAGTTCACCACTCGCGAGAACTTGGCTACGTCGTGCTCGCCCTCCGACGTCACCACCTCGAATCCGAGCTGCTCGGCGAGTCGGGCGATGTCGCCGGCGTTCACGAACATTCTGCTCTTGGATCGCGTGATCAGGAGCAGCCGTGGCGGCTTCTTCTCCGGTTGCTCTGTTACTTTGGCGGCGCGGCGGCGGTTGAGGCCGTAGGCGGAGCTCATGAAGCGGCGGAAGTCCTCCATGGTGAGCCCCGCCGGCGACTTCTCCGGGTCGATCGTGAGGTCCTCGTCGGCGCGGAGGCCGACGATGGCGCGGTCGAAGCAGTGCACGCGCCCGTCGTTGTCGAGGTCGATGGGGTCGTACTTGGAGATCCGGCGGAAGTAGTGGCCGTACTTTCCGGCCATCCACCAGAGGTTCAAGCCGGAGACGACGAGGAGGACCTCGCCGTCGAACTCACGCGCGGACTGGAACAGCGGGACGAGCACGTCGGCAAAGTCGTGGAAGTAGTTGCCGACGTAGCCTCCCGTGGAGAAGACGACGGCAGGGACGTCGTGGGCGACGGCGCACGGCGGCGCGTCGCCGCCGGAGAGGATCACGTCGACGGGCTTGATACCGCGCATCACGCTGCGGTCCCACTTCCGAGCGTAGGGCTTCACCTGCCACGACCGACGCCCGGCGGACCGAGAGGAGGCCGACACACGGAGCACCGACGGAGAGGAGTCTCCGCCGGCGACGATCCTCACGTCGCCGTAGACGTCGCAGAGATCGCACCGGTGGCTCGACGTGTCGCACGTCGGCGTCTCTGATCCCGGAGCAAAATCGAATTTTTAGATCAAATCGCGCCTCAAAATCGAATTTTTAAATCAAATCGCGGCTCAAAATCGAATTTTTAAATCAAATCTCGGCTCAAAATCGAATTTTGAAACAAAAATCTCGATATTTTTTGAAATCTTCACCTGCAGCAACTCCAATGCTTGAAAGCTCATCAGAAATCCTCGGCTTGTCATTCGGCTCTGCACCACAAAATTGCAGGAAATTAAAACAGAAGAACAATAAAAACGAGCATAGTTGTAAAAACGACGATTCGCTCGCTCACCAATCGGTTCAGAAATCAATGAACATGCATCTGCTGTTTTGGACACCTGAGAAGCCACTGAAAAACCAACAATGTAAGAAAAAAAGAAACAAATTTAATACAAAAAAGGAATGAAAACTAAGAACATACTCGATGGAAAAGAAAGCATATTGTAAGATCTGTGCATGGTGAGAAAGGTGAGAGAGACAATAAAGCATCCAATGAGAACTCCAACTCCCAGACTCAGAAGATCAAATCCTCTGTGATATGAAGCTACTGCAATCTTCATCTTCTTCCCCAGCCACAGCTGCTTCTTCATTGCTCTCAAAGCTAAGAAAAAGAAGTAGAAGAAGGAGGAGGAATCAAATCATCTATGATTGAGACAAGGATGTGATACTTGAACTGTAAGACAAGGTCAGCTTAGGAATTTAAGTTGAGCAATTAGTGAAAACTATGTGATTCTTACTTTCATTTAGTTTCCTTGAATGTGATGCTACAGCATAAAGATCATTAAATACAGACACTAAACAATATTAGATTCCCAGCTGATTTAACTTTGGTTTTAAAATTTATTTTTGTGGTGCAATGTGCAGATTTATTATTGAGCTTGATGCCATTTTGTTTAGTCTGGGAGTTGCAACTAAATCTACTAAAAAGAATTTTTTTTGACTAGTTTTGACGGTTAAAAATTAGATTTAAGAGTATCTTGTTGGTCATGCCGTGGCGTAGGGGAAGTAGAATGAAGAATTTTGAATATTTATTATACTGTTTATTGTCATCATCAACAACTAGTTTCATGCTTCAATCCCAATGGGAAGCTAGAAGTGTGTGCAAATTTTTTATTATCATATGCTGTTTTTTTAAGAAAAAAATAGATAGCTACTTGGTTTATTGATAAAGATATAGATTATTATAGAATTATCTTTCAACCCTGGGTAAAAGTATTAATATCTCTGATAATTTATTTGTGTATATTTAAGCCGGAGTCGACGATATTGAGTCCGTCTGAGATGAATATTATCATCTTTTATTCTAATTATAAAATTAACTTTCTCTATTCCATTTTATTAAATTTATTTCTTCATGTTAGTAAGCTTTAGAAGTGCCACGGGGGCTAGTGATATCCATGATTGTATATAAAATTTCCTCGGGGATAGGGTGTCATATTTGAATCTTTCAATGACAGATCAGGGATCTAGAGTTCGAGACTCAGCTGCAGTGTATTATTAAAATTTTTTTCCCTTAATGGATAACGAACCTAAGAATGCTAGCTATCAAGATGTATGAGTGTCAATTCGTGTGGGTCGAGTCGAGTTTGGGTCGAGTTAGATTTTTTTTTTTAAAATCCCAACCTGAACCCGACCCGAACTCTAATTCAACCCGAAACTCCTAAACCCGAATTCGAATCCGACCCGAATAACCAAAAAAATCGATTCAAAATGATTTTTTTTTGGCTATTTTCTCTATACTTCTTCACTTTTATTTTAATACTCCACGTTATCATACTAATATTGATATTAATTTACATAAAAGCATCTTAATTTTCAAAATAAAATTTGATTTGATCCCAAAAAATCCACTAAACCTTAAATTCGGGTCAACCCAAACCCGACCCAAAACTTTTCAACCCAAAACTCTCCAACCCGATCCCGACCCAAATTCAAAAATTTTCAATCCGAATTCGTTTTTTTTCAAGTGGATTCGGGTTGAATTTATTTTTGATACCCTTTCCATGTTGACTTTTCCGATTTATCATGATAGTCGGTGGAAAACTTTGGACCAGAGTCATCTCAGATTCGATAGTTATTTGGTTAATAATTTTTTTCAATAGATCACCCACAAAATCAGGATTCAAAACTCAAGATTGACGAAGAATGATGCATGTGGGCTACTAGACCGGCTCTTTTGAATTTGCCTGATCAAGGAAGAAGGAAGAATGTCACTCACCTTCAGGATTAATTAGGCAGTAAGACGTGAATCTTAAGCTATAAAAAAACAAAAATCCAAATTTATCAATAATAATATTTCATGATCTAGACAATTAGTCAAATCGTGTAAAGTCATTTCATAGAAATTCATCAAATTTTTTTTTTCTATGAAGCACATCCAATTCAAGAATGATCCAAATTGTTTTCGATTTTATTATAACAAAAAATTCTCTTTTAGGGTCACGGGAATCAGAAGTTTAGGTTGGAATGTTAAGTGAAACAGCAAGTCAAATAGATGGATTTATACGTTGATCTTGCAATACTTCCGAGATTGCTTCTAATCAAAGACCAATTGATTGTTAACTACAAAAGGATTCTGGATTTCTGGATTCATAAACAAAAATATATATTTTTACTTAAAAAACTACAAAACCTATGACTTTACGGCACACAACCACAGATCTTTGCATGGAGTCAAGAAAAGTTTCTGAGAACAGTTGAGGAACAAGAATTAATTCTACGTAATTTACTCAAAAATTGAACTGACTAACCAGATCATTAGAATACATTCACAATATCAAAAAGACTACCCTCCGAAGCTAACCTAACCTGTCTGTGAATGCTCCGAATCAAAACAAGCGAGAATTGAATTGCTGGAGGCCCCCAACTTTGGCAATGGGAGAATCAAAACTGTAGTTTAGATATCAGCTCAACCTGAAACTCCAATTCCTCTTCTCAACTCCTGTTATTCTTACTCATGGCGAGCTAGAAAACTCTTTTTCTTAAGTTTCATCCGTGAAAATTTAGCGTCAAGATGCATCTATCTTGTTTGTATTTTTAGTTATTCTTGGTCATCATCCTGAATCAAATTATATCTTAGAAGATACAGTAAATCTGTTGAAGATCGCTGCAATTACGATGCCACGTCATTCCTTAGATTTTTCTTTGAGCACATGATTTTTCATTAGTTTTTTTTAGCAAAAAGTTACTGATTGGAATTTACCAAGATGCATCTTACACTGTGAAATTAAAGCACAAATTTATCCCATCTTAACTTATCTTAATTTGATATAATTTAAATTGAATATTTAAGATGTTAAAGTGCCCCCAAATATAATTTTTTCCTTTTCTAAATCTATTCAAAATGCTTGTCAGTGTTAAATTTATCAAATGTTAACTTTGATATAATCTAATTAAGGGGGACGCTTGGTATACATTCGGTAATGAAAATAATAATGAGTTTTGATTGATGAATTTATGAGTTTAGTGATAACCTAGTGGAGACTGGATTATAAAATCAGGAGTATTATATCTATATTTTGATTCTGATTCTCGTATACCAAGACTCATAAATGAGAATGAAATAAATTTCATTTCCATTTCTGCCTTCTAAACCTGCTTATCAAACGTCTCCTAAATTTATGGGGAGGGAACAGGAGAGGTGTAGGGTATTGCGGTGTCTTTCAAGTAGAGAAAAACACCATTTTTTTTCTTCTTGCGAACAGCTATTCCTTGCGTTTACCAACATACCCAGTAAAATAAGTCAGAAAAGGCACAGAAACAAGATTTAAAATTGAAGAACTGCAAAAATATGAAATAAGGTAGCTCCATCATCGCCTAATTCTTCACGATAGAGCATCATCTTTAGGCTTTTTCTTCTTACACGAGAGTGGATTTGGGCCCTATTGAAAATAATTAGTACATCCACACCGTTTGTGGCGTAAAGAAGCCAAAATATGATAAATTGATACCGAGGAAAGGTTCAAATGAAAATCATAAATTGTAGTGTTCTACTAATATTGTCTATTAATTTTAATGATAGTCCCTTAGTGGTCAATGTTTAGATTTCGAACTCCCCTTTTATAAACAATGGCAATCAAAATTCTTCAAATTATTTAGGTGCAAGAGGAGATGGAGTGTATTTGAAAGGGTAAGTTAAACATAATATAATATGTTTGCTGTACATAATATAATTAACAAATGGATATTTCTCATACACTACAAAAAAAAAAAATCAGCGATTATTTATTAATCCGTCGCTATTAGCGATGGACAAGTTATTTCCGTCGCTAAATTAAGTTAATTTGCGTCGTCCCCCCCCCCCCCCCCCCCCCCCTCCCCCCCGACCGCACATTCAGTTCTCTCTTCCTCTTCTCCGTCGCGTCTCCGTCATCCCCGACGAACCCTCCTCCAGTGACAGGTACGCTACAACAAGTTTGGTTTTCCTCTTCTTATCAAATAAGTTTTGTTTTCTCCTTCCGCGGACAACGCTCTTCTTCCCCGGCGAAGAAGATGGCTTGTTCTTCCGGCGGGCGCGGCTAGGCACGGGCAGCCGCAGCTGCCGCCGGGCATAGCTGCTGCCGGCGGCCAAATTAACCCTAGTTTTAAATTATTAATTAAGTGATTAATTTATTAATTAATTGTTTAATTAATTGATTAATTACTTAAATAATTATGTAGGATATTTAATTAGGATAATTTTATATTCTAATTAATTATCATTAGTATAGGATTAATATTTATTTGAAAATTATTCTAATATATTTTGTTTGATTAATTAGAATAATTTTATTTGATTATGCCTCTAATATGTCTTATAGAAAAATTATGTAGGCTATTTAATTAGGATAAATTTTTATCCTAATTAATTATCATTAGTATAGGATTAATATTTGTTTGATTATGCTTCTAATATATTTTTTTTGATTAATTAGAATGATTTTATTTGATTATGCCTCTAATATGTTTTGCTTGATTAATTAGAATGATTTTATTTGATTATGTGTCTTGTTTAATTAATTAGAATAATTTTATTTGATTAATCAGAAACAAAGTTGGATAATTTAGATTGTTATTTGTGGTTGATAATGGATTGTTATTTGTGGTTGATAATTTAGATACAATGTATACGAACAAGGCATGGATGTATAATATGTTAGATAATGGAATTATCCGTGAAGAATTTTTTGCTGGAGTTGAAGAATTTATGAACTTTGCAAAGTGTCATCTTGAGTGTTTGAATGACACCGAGTTAAAGTATCCATGTAATCAACGCAGATGTAGAAATACAGCTTTCCATGATGAGGATACAATGAAAACTCATATCTGTAGGTATGAGTTTGTTCCAGATTATTACAATTGGTATTATCATGGAGAGCTATATGTATTTGAATCTGTTGGACCTTTTGTCGTTTCATCATCGAACTCAATTGGTCTAGAGGCATCATATAAGCTTATTGATGCAATGCAATCAATCGTTTACGATGCAATGAATGCATTTGATCAATCAAGTATAGATCAAATACCTACTTATGAAGTTCAAAAATATATGACATGTTGAAGGCTAGTGAAAGAGAAGTATGGGAAGATATTCCTTCTGGTCATTCTCAATTGTTTGCTACTGCAAGATTATTGAATATAAAGGCGGAACATTATTTCTCAGAACGATGTTATGATAATATATGTCAATTGATGTCAGAGTTGCTTCCAACAGATAACTGCATGACTATAGTTTCTACAATACTAAAAAATTAATTAGAGACTTGGGTTTGCCAGTCGAGAAGATACATTGTTGTGTCAACAATTGCATGATCTATTGGAACGAAGATTGTGAGTTGATGGAATGTAAAATGTGTAATCATCCTCGTTACAAGCTAGTACCCGCATGGTTGGGAAGAAGAAGAAAAATATTCCCTACAAAGTCATGTATTACTTTACTTTACTGCTAGACTCCAACGTTTGTATGCATCAACAGCAACAACAAGTCATATGATCTGGCATCAAAACCATGGACATGATGGAGGCATAATGTGTCATCCTTGTGATTCCCCTGCATGGAAACATTTAGATTTAATATTTTCTTCCTTTGCTATGGAACCATGTAATGTAAGACTTGGACTTTCTACAGATTGATTTCAGTCACTAGAAAGTTATGCACAACAATATTCATCATGGTCAGTTATCTTAACACCATATAACTTACCACCATGGATGTGCATGAAAGATGAATTCATATTTTTTATCGTGCTAATTTCAGATCCTCAAAATCCAAAAGGGTAAATAGATGTATTTTTGCAACCTTTGATTGCTGAGCTGAATCAGAGTTGAATTCCAGGTCTTAATTCCAGGTCCTCATAATTCATGTTTCTTATTTGTTCATTTTTGTTTACAGATTAAACATTATCAGAGTTGAATTCAGATATTGGCTGGGTTGAAAGGTATGAATATTGGATATTTTACATATCATTCAATGTTATTTATATTTTCTATATCAGTTACGTTAACTAGTTATGTTTTTACTAATATTGTTTTATCATTGTATTTAACTTTTATTTATATAGTTTCTCTTCTATTGTGCAGGAATATTATTCCTTTTGATCCAGTATTGACTCTGTGTTGATGTATATATCGTTTCTCTACTAGACTATAGTTTTCATTTATATATTGATTCTGTGTTCATTACGATGCTTATATGATATGTTAGGACTTGGACTTTGTATATATGTATTTGATACATGTTTGGTATGTGTTTAGATATGAAATTTCTTGGTTTGTATGTATTTTATTTGGATATTTGTTGTGGTGTGATTTGAATGATATTGTATATATTGAATGTAAATATGGGAAGGGGAAAAGAAGAATGTATCTGCTGGAAAATTTCCAGGAATAGCGATGGAATATTGACTATTCCGTCTCAAATAGCGATGGATATTTATGGAATCCATCGTAAATAGCGACGAATAATTGACTTTCCGTCGACAATTACGATAAAATAGCGACGGATAATTGACTAATCCGTCGCTATTAGCGACGAATTTTTGACTTTTCATCGTAATTGGTCCGGGACACATCACTACTCTGCGTCTGGTAATTTGCGATTGGGGTATATATCCGTCGCTATTAGCGACGAATTATTTATTTAATATCCGTCGCTAATAGCGATGGATTTGGGGCATCCGTCGCTATCCCTCACCTGCGACGGAGAGATAACCGACGGCGCTCATTCCTTCACTAATCCGTCACTATTTGCGTTTAGTGACGGAATAACGAAGGAATATGTCCGTCGCTAATTGCTGAATTTTTTATAGTGATAGACTCATACAAGGAGATACAAAAATGGAACTACCACTTTGCCAATCTTGAAGGCCGCCAGTTCGATATTTGCTAGTTACATTAACATCATTGCAGTGTTGAACAATCAACTTTATTTGCCATTAGCAGTAGTAGCCAAGCATGCAAGAATAGGCGCCTACAGGTCACATAAGCTATTTACTAATTGAACGGTAAGCATCGGCCTTATGCTTGGAATGAGTGTTCACCGGGAATGACTGAAATGCTGTATCAAACTAAGAGAAACTAGAATATTCTCATTTGCAGAATGTTAATCATCAAGACTAAATTACTAATATAATTTCTATAAATTTCACATATTAGTTGAATAAGAACTTGGATCATATTGAATAAGCCTTAAGATGAGATAACTATGTATGAGGAAGTTGCCTTGTACTTGTTTCATGAGAACATTTATGCTAAAAAGCTAAGGGGGGCGTTTGGTATGTTTGTTTTTCATTTTCATTTTCTGTAGAAAATGTGAGTTTTTAGAAAACGTGTTTGGTTTGCATTTTCCAGCCTTGTTTTCTAGAAAAAGATATAGCATTTTTTGAAAAACTAGAGAATGAAATAAAATCATTTTCTAGAAAATGAGAAAATGCAGTTCTCTGAAATAGAAAATGGAGCAAACCAAACACCCCCTAACTGTTCCGGAAAGAATTGACGTCGTCGGCTAGTCACCAGGGTTCAACCCACTAGGATGCTGACGAGAGAGGAAGGGCTCCCACCTTGCGAGAGTAATACGAGCGTTAGGGGAATATGCGGGAGGTTGTCCGGTGGAGTCCACTCCGACGCTCAAGTCACTGCCTGAGTTTGTTAGGGAGACGAAAGGAAATAGGGACAAATGTTCAAGTTAAAATGTGTGTAACCTTCTTACCTAAGAGGTTGGAGTACCTTTTATACCTGAGACAGCAGTCACACGTGTCCCCAAGTTCTTCTCCACGTCCCCTCAATCGTCGGTTACTGGATAATCTTTGTAATGGTCTCCACATCCATCAAATCTAGACTGTTGTGATGATTAAGGCTTTGATGGCCGCGTATCCTGTGTCGTAATTATCCCGTAATAATTGCCGATGATTATCCACCGATCCGAAGAAAGAGGATTGTTACTTGAGGTCAAGTACTCCTTGGGCTCCGCTACCCCAAGGTGATCTCGGGGTCCTTTGGCCCGGGGGGAGGGGGGGGGGTCCCGGGCGTTCGTCTTCCCGAGGTGATCTCGGGGACCTGCTTTCCTGAGATGATCTCGGGTGTGTGTCCTTCTGGAGCGATCTTCAAGACTATGTCTACCCGAGTTGGTCTCGGGAATCTACCTTCCCGAGTGGGTCTCGGGCGTTAGGGAAAGAGGGTTGTCCAGACTTGGTAAATCTTACCTCATAGCTTCTTCAGTCCATGTGTCAGCCACGGGGGTGCTCAACCCCATCACAAGTCCCTCCCTTCAAGTCTAATCGAAGGAAGTGTGGCTGACTGATTAGATTAGTAGTGTAGCGAAGAAGCTATGTTATGGTGGTACATATGTCTTTTACTACTTCATTGGCGGCCCGCCGGGTCACCATGCATCTCTGGACCCCAGGCAACTCCTTGAATCCGTCCCGCATCTCTACGAGTTTCGAGACAACGCCATGACAGCTGTCCATGGCCTTTTAAAAGCGCATGAGGTCTCTTAATGGTGACAAGGTCGTCTGACGAATGTTGTCTTGCCACGTGCTCCGTCATTCTGTGCGCGGCGATCTCCTACTGATACGCGATGCGGAGCCCTATGAAGCGACGACAGTAAAGGATGGTGGCTCCTCGGGATGCCTCATCAGCCCCCTTGATGTGCAACGTCCCTATTGCTCACAGGCGGGCGACTTCTCCCTATAAAAGCGGGTGCAACGACACCCTTCTGCCTTTTGTAGTTTATTTCCGTTTCTGTACTTTTGTAGTAATTTTATCGTATTAGTATCGCTCTTGGTTTTGTTATTATTTCAGATAATATTTGACTTTTATTTGGACGTGTATTTATTTACTCCCGCTGGATTTTGATTTGCTGCATCTTGTTTACGGAGATTTATCTATTATGTTTATCATTTATTATATTATTTTACTATGTGGTTGTGATGGTATGAATGCCTGCTGAGTGTGGTTGTGATAATTATATGTTGAGATGTGTATATATAAATGATTCAGATTGTCCGATATACAGGGGAGATGTTGCTCGATTTTCGAGTGAACACGGGCCTTTGGGAGCGTGATAATTTAGTGATATCAGAGCGTAGGTTTATGAGTGTAACTTGGGAGTTTCTTTTCGGATTTTTGTAGAGTTTAATTACGAGGATTGCGATGTTTGTATGTTTTGTATTTTTGATTTTCCGAGGTTCTACCTAACACTAGTTTATTAGTACAAATTTGGTGTTTTCGGATTTTATAGAGTGGTGGGCCTATAACCCACATGTTCCAAGTTTTCGAAGTTATTTAGGGTATTTGTAGAGTTGTACGGAGTTTACTTGATATCGATTTATTTGTTATTCGATTTTACGAGAGTCTTGAAAATTTTGGAACTTTCCGTGTTTTGGGATTTTCAGAATTTTTCGAAGTCTTTTTGATACCAAATCGTTGGGTATCAGATACTCGAGTTTGGATATGCATTTGGATTTTTTAGAGTCGTTTTTCTCGACTTAGATGTATTGGGACTTGGCAGCGATAGACTCTATACGACGACGAGTAAGTTAGTAAGGCATATCATTGATGATTATTCTACCTATTGTATACATTATCTTGTTTGAGGTTGCATAGACATACACTGTTGGAGCCATCTATGGTCCGGAGTGACCATATGTTTTGATGTTTGGGCAAAGGGTTTAAGTTAGATTTACCCTTGTATTTAATATGTGTATGTGAGTGTACAGGTTTGTAGGATACACATAGGCTTAGCTGGATGGCTTCGGGTCCGGTGAAGGATGGCATGAGGATACAAGCCATGGGCTTATATGCATCCGAGAGACCATGGACAAAGCAGGAATGATGAGCCGAGGGAAGCACGCTTCGAAGCATACACGAAGGATGACATGAGGACGAGCTGCGGGCTCGTATGCATCCGAGGGACAAGAGCCAAAGTCGAAGAAGGCTTGAAGACAACAGGTAGAGACTGCTAAGTGAAGAGTCAGCTGAGTCGTGAGGGTTTGAGTGCTGAGAGAATTGTACTCGGAAAGGGAAATCCTAGGTTTAGGGTTTGGGTAGTCGACTGATGCTTGGATCAGTCAACTGATAGTTGGCACAGAAAGATCAGTCTATTGATCTTCTGTGCAGTCGACTGATGTCGGCTGGAATTCGAACGTTGAGCTGTAACGCTCGAATTCGAGTTGACCAATTGACTGGTGTTGGCACCAGTCAACCGGTGACGGCTAGTTCAGCCACGAGCTCTATTTAAGGGAGCACGGTTTGACTGGCTAGGATTGACGAAATTGGCTTTGGTTAAAGGCCAATTAGTAGTCTAAGTGCTCAGGTGAGTTTTGCGGGTTGTGGCGAGGTTTCTCCACCCACAAGGAGCTACACGAGCTAGCTGGAGGGTTTCCGAGGACTCATCCACCGACGGATAGGGATCGTCCACCTTACGGACTGCCGTGGAGTAGGAGCTTTACCACCGAACCACGTAAATCGACTTGTCTCTTCTAGTTGTTAGTTTTAGTTATTTGTTATTTCTCTTGCGCACTAACAACGTGTAGGAAGAGAACCGTGATTGAAGTGGGTGATCGACTATTCATCCCCATCTAGCCGTACACACCGGTCCCAACATATACTAGCATAGTTGGATAGCATACTGTTTACTTCTATTCGATTATTAGTTATTCTTTGGATTTGGTTTAGTTTGATGACTGGTAGTCAACCAGTCTATTCGTAATCATGGTCAGGATTAACCATGAAGGTGACTAGTGACACATTATGGACTTGACTCTGTTGCGAAGAGTGTTGGTTGTCAGTTATTTTAGAAAGATGTTTGGGGATTGTGTCTATGTATCACCGATCAGGAAGTAATTAATTTTGATTGATGTTTAAGGATGGATCGAGACAGATGAACCTCTGTGATGTGTTGTGTTTTGATAATGTATTGTCCATGAGTGTGGATGAGTAAATGACCTCCTCTTTCAGAGAGTTATCATGTTAGATTTTGGTTAAGGATGGTATGGAGATGGTGGATATCATGAAACCTTATCTCTATGATAAGTAAATTATTGGTGGATTTATGACGTGACGGTTTGTTAGTTAGAAGTTGTCTTTGATTGGTGATTTATAAGCGATAATGATAGATGTGATGATTGACTATTGGTGATTTGATATATATATTTGGTGTCAATGATCTTATGGTTGAGCGCCCTACTTATGATTTTAATAAATTTGATTGATGGTACTTGATTGTCGAATGAAAATTTCTCGATCAGTATCTTCAGTATAGGGTTTATAATAAGAACCCCTATAAGTAGAGAGTTGATGACGTATGTTTCATTTTGTGAACATAATGAATGAATTATAAGGGATGTATGGATGCATTGAAAGTTATACTTAGATAAGCAGTTATCATCAGTTTGCATCCCTGAGTAGCTCATATGGTGACTTGTTGTATAGAACGACGCTATGTAATTCTGAGCGGTTTCAGATATTGTTTATTACATATAGCAATAATGATTAGGTAAAGTGATGTGATAATGTGAGTAAACAAGATGACAATACTGGGTAAATAAGCACTCACTGAATAGTCTCTAAAATGTATAAATCAGCACATGAATGTTTGCATACGCGAATAGCTTTATAGATTAGTGACAGTAGATACAGATGTCCGGATTAGCTACGACAACATATCGGGAGGTCTTGGACCAAGCACAATTTGTGGCGACGATTTAGGATAACAGAGACAACAAAGAGGCGGTCGGGAGCAACAAACAGTACCCCCACCTATGCAGAGCTACTATATGCCTGGGCGTGAGCATGTCCCATACCAGCAACATTCCAGTATTCTACGACGGAGTCTCATCAGTCTTACCTAGCCTACCAACCTATAATTATCAGCCTCAGCAGATGGTCGAAGTTACAGTTTATCAGCCTCAGCAGATGGTCGAAGCAACAATTTATCAACCTTTGCAGTCGGTCGAACCTCCAGCACCTCAGCATATATGGCCAGCCACATATCAGATGATTCAGCTGCAACCTATTCAGACGATGCCACCTTCAATTCTGGAGATGAACCGGGTATATGTTGTTACTAGAGAAGAGGCATAGCGGGCCGATAGATCAATATTCCATGTTAAGTTTTATTTATGTGTTTCCTACTAAGTTCTTGGTAGATACCGATAGTCTACATTTCTATATATCTCAGAGATATATAGGAAAGTGCGATAGGGTACTCACGTGTAGGTCACGACTTGTATCTGTGTCTCTACCATTTAAAGAGGTATGGGATAGTTTCTAATTTAGTAGGTTTGTAGATCAGTTCCTATGCTGGATGATTAGGTATTGACTATCTTAGTGTTAGTATGGTAGATAACTCAGTTGATTCACGAACATGGCCAAGGTTGACCATGGGAGCGATTCATTGACTTGTTATGGGTACAACCTAGTAACTTCGATTGTCGAGTCAAAAAGCTAGGGTTAAACCTGTTAACAACTTATTGGAGGTTAAGGATTTTAGCCTTTGAAGTGCGCAGTGTGGGTCTTCGTTCGGTATTTATACTTTTGTCGAGTTATTTATATTTATTACATATATTAGCAAAATTTAGGGATCAAATTTTTATTATATATATATAACCTCTCCTTATAATTCTCTTTTCTTTCCGTGCCATAAGCGCCGAACCGCGCCCCCCTCCTCATGGTGGTCGACTCCCTCTCCTCATCCTCGTCATCGTCCTCGTCCTTGTCCTCATCCTCGCTAGATCCAGTCGAGAGTTGATGCCCTCTTCCTCTCACCCGATTGCATCTCTCTTCCAACTAGGATTGCCGGCTTCCAAATTGCTACCCCATTATGCCTTACCTCCAACCCAGCCACCCATTTCCACTAGAATTGGCATCCGCGGGTTGTCTCCTCTCCGGCGGTGGCATCCCCCTGATCTTCGATGAAGAAGTTCTTCCTTGATTTTCAAGAGCTGATCGTGGCGGATTAGGGGTCTTGTTTTGATTATTAGTCCTCTGCCTCCTAGAGCTGATCAAGGAAGCTCCACCGCCGCAAGCTTAGGTAAGGGATAATTCGTAGATGATGATCATGGGTCAATTTAGATAAATATATTCTTGGTTCTATAAGTTTTTCTTCCTATTATATATATTTTTTGGATGAGTTGTCTTTGGTTTCTAATGGAGTTTGTGTGGTCTTTGGATCAGTTCTTGGTCATGATCGTTATTGTGTTTAGATTAAAGTTGGATCGATTTTGGTTTAAAGCTGCTGTTGGATGAAATTAGAATTGGTGGGAATGACTTTTGATTTGTAATTTGATTTATGGCAGTGTAGAGCAGTAATGTGTTGGAACCTTGTCGTTTAGCTAGAGGATGGGGGGGGGGTGAATAGCTATTTTTCGATCTTCTCCTCCACGGCTGTCCGTAAGGTGGACGATCTCGATCCGTCGGTGGATGACTCCCCGGAAGACCTCTGGCTAGCTCGTGTAGCTCCTTGTGGGTGGAGAAACCTCGCCACAACCCGCAACACCTTCCTGAGCTCTTCGACTACTAATTGGCCTTTAACCAAAGCCAATTTCGTCAAGAACTCTCAGCCAAATCTGAGCTCTTTTAAATAGAGCTCTTTGCTGAGAAGACCGTTACCAGTCGACTGGTCAAGCACTAGTCGATTGGTCCCACTCAGATTCGAACGTTACAACCCAACGTTCGAATTTTAGCTGCCATCAGTCGACTGATCCAGGGGCAGTCGACTGATCTTTCTGTGGACTTTATCAGTCGACTGCTCCAGGCTCAGTCGACTGGTCCACCCCTAAACCCAAGATTTCCCTTCTCGAGTATAGTTCTCTCAGCACTCGAACCCTAGGATTTCCCGAGTACATTTCCCTCAGCACTCGTACTCTCACAACATAGTTGACTCTTCATTCAGCAGCCTCGACCTATTGCCTTCAAGCCCTCTTCGACTCTGCCTCTCGTCCCTCGGATGCGCACACAAGTCCACGGCTTGCCTCCATGTCATCCTTCGTGTATACCTCGAAGTCCGCTTCCCTTAGCTCATCGTCCCTGCTTTGTCCATGGTCTATCGGATGCATACAAGCCCACGGCTTGTCTCCTCACACCATCTTTCACCGGACCCGAAGACATCCAACTAAATCCATGTGTATCCTGCAAACCTGCACACTCAAATACACATATCAAACACAAGGGTAAACCTAACTTAAACCCTTTGGCCAAACATCAAAACACATGGTCACTCCGGACCATAGATTGTCCCAACAATCTCCCCCTTTTTGATGTTTGGCAATACGTTTAAGTTAGGGAAAACAAATAGCAAATACAATACTAATAACCATTTAGACTTACGTTACCAAGGCTTTACCTTGGACTTATACCGCCAATGCATCTGCAATGCATGGATCCTATCACAAGGCATCCCCACACCTAAACCTCCCCAATGAGTTTATGACTTTTACCAACCCGAGCTTTTTAAGAACCTCTTCAAGGTTCCCCCTATATTGGACTTACAAAGACTTTTTAAGAACCTTCCCAAGGTTTCCCTTTTGCCACCAACTGAGCAACAATACTCCCCCTTTACCTAAGCTCCCCCTTGACCTAGGATTTCTTGTAAAGACATGTTTGGTTTCCCACTTAAACCCAACACTTCTCCCCCTTTGCCACACATAAAAAAAACTTCAATAATTTCCCTCTTATTGGATCCTCTAACCTCTAAAGATCATAAACACAGTTTACTAACCCCCCATAAGATTACACACTTATTTTACATCATTTGAACACCTTTTGATTGTTGAAAAAATAGTTTCAACCTTTACCAGTCGACTGCCCCCTGAACCAGTCGACTGGTACCCTGAAAATCCCATTTTCAGCATTCCTGACCCAATTTCAGAAATGCACCAGAAATTTCACAAATCTCCAAAAATTCCTAAATTTTGTGGAGAGGTTTGTGGTACCCATTTCTACTTGAGAAAAATACATTCAACCATGCATCTATCACCAGCCCCAAGATTGACACAAAACCCAAAACTAGCTAAATGGTTCAATTGAACCTTGACCTAAAGTCCTAGTTTTGGTCTCCTCTTGATATCTCTGCCCATACCAACCCACAATTCATCCCCAGCATTTGTTTATATGACATCTACACCTCAAAAACCAACTCTCATGCTATATGACCCCAATGCCATATTTTTATGCATGAAACTCAAACCCATTATGTCAAATCCCTAAGATTGAGACTCCAAATTCATCTCCACATCCCTTGGCATACTTCATGACCCATCTAGACCTCCGAGTGGAATCCTCCCGGGATCCATAAACCATGGGTCCCAACTTGGCTCCTAGAGCTCCCCCTTGAGCTCTTAGCCTTAGCCACCTCTCTATGTGACTCAACACATGCTAGACCACACCAGTGTACTTCCGGTGACTCTTGGTCTACAACCCTAACATTCTTAACTTTGGACCCCTTGTCCTTAGTTAAGACTTTCATCTTGCTTTTACATGGCATCCCCTTGCCAATTTTGGACTTCCCCTCCTTGCCATAGTTATATGCTACCTTAACATATTTCTTTTCATTGGCATCGGAGAACTTAGATCGGTATCCTAGACCCGATTTATCATTGTTGGGTTATTGGCTATCCGACCCCATACCTAAATCCTTAGATCCAATAGTGAATCTATCTAGGAGTTTCTCTATTTCTTCAAGTCTTGCCCTCAAAACTTGATTTTCCAACTCTAGAGCTCTAACCCTAGAGTCAACATTGTTAGATGTGTATACTAAAAGACATTTCTCTTTTTATATGAGATCATCTATTTTTGAAAAGAGAATCACAACAACACTAGGTGCTTGTTTATATTAGTACATGCATAAAAATCTTTTACTACGCATTGTAGATAACATGATGTATGGTGTTACACAGAAGATCGTGTTATCAGTCCCCTGCCTAGTATATGTAGAGGCTCACAACCGAGATGGAATTGGACAAACCATTGGCATGGTTGTAGTGTAACTAGGTATGGTTGGTCTTGACCATAGAATTACACTAGTGTGCTTTGAGTATATTGAGCAGGACCAAAACCAGAGGTTATCCAATTTGTACTGACTCGATAATTGGATAGGATCTCAGATTTTATTATGGAGTACGATCCCTTAATCCCGATATAATAACGAGCATATATTATTAATTATTATTTCTTTGATTTACTAATGAGCGAGATCTATTCTGTTAGATCGATAGGCCCGGTAAGTTAGGAGATAATATTAATAATATGATGTGCTGTTGATTATTGACGGAATCCGTGTCCTGGTGAGTCGGGATGATGATGCCCCCTTGATGAGCTCAAAAGGTTCATCATGCTAAACCCTGCAGGTGGATTTGATCCGGCATGATGATAAGGTTGAGTGGTACTAATCAAGGATCCAGATGTTAATTAATTTGAATTGTCAGTAATTTAAATTAATTAACGGGCATACGATATCTTAAACACGGGGGGATGGACGACTCATAATAAGTGGAGTCCATATATAAATATGAGGTTGGTGAGGTAATTCAATGAGGATCCTTTAGTGGAATAGATCTTCATTAATGGATCGGGTTTGGATCCATTAGCAGGCCAAGATCCAACTCCTCCTCATGGTTCTTACCATAGCCCTATATATATCCCATGTGGCATGAAACCAAGTTGAAAGAAAAATCCAAGGAAAACACAAGAAAACCCTAGTCTCTTCCCTCTCCTCCTCCCTCTCTTCCTCTCTCTCTCTCTCTCTCTCTCTCACACACACACACACACATCGTGTGGCGCTGACCTCTGCATGGAGAAATTTTTCTCCATGCAGAGTGGCTACGACAACTTGGTTGCCTTTTCTCCAGCCAATGCAACTTTGGTTGCAAAGTGAGCTACGACAACTTGGTTGCCTTTTTCTCCAGCCAATGCAATTCCAGTTGCAAAGTCGGCTACGACAGTTGGAGAAGTGAAAGAGCCAACGTGAAGCCATCTGTTCTCCCTGCATGCAGCACCAGCCTCTTCGCGTGGAAGAACGACGCCGGTTTCTCCACATGGAGAAGGCCAAGTTGCTCACGCAACTTGGCTGTTGGCCGCCGTTTCCTTGCGTGGAGGGGCGCTGGCTTCAGAGTGTGGAGGGGCGCCGGCTTCAGAGCATGGAGGGGCACCGACCTCTATTTCTTTGCATGGAGGGCCGCCGGCTTCAGAGCATGGAGGCGTGCCGACCTCTGCTTCTTTGCGTGGAGGGGCGTCGGCTTTATAGCATGGAGGGGCGCCGGCTTCTGCGCATGGAGAAGACTTATTGGTCGCTGGCTTCTGGGAGAGGAGAGAAGACCTAGGGCACTGGTTATGGACTATAGAGGAGTTGCTCTCCAAGAAGTAAAGTCGCTTGCGATTTTGTCTTGAAGCAACTCACAGTTCAGGCACCGACAATGGAGGAGAGGAGTAGTAGGGTTTGTGTTTTGGATTATCTTCTTCCTAGGAGTGGCCGGCGACATTGATAACCGTTTTAGTCGCGTTACGGTTTCAAATACAATTAAAGTATCGAACTCCTCTAAACTAATGTAGTATAGAGTAACTCGAGTCGTCTCTCTCAAGGAATGTAATGATAGGTTAATACATCTTAGGATCGTATGTTATTCTGGATTTTGGGATATTAACTTGGGGGTTTGGATTTGAACGCTAAGACTACGAAATGAAATAGCAAAGCAAGTATGAAATCTAATCCTAATTAATGAAAGACAATGCAGGGAAGAAAATCTAATTTAACCTAACTACAATTGCAGAAAAGAAAAGGACAACTTGAAATAAAGCATTGACGAACTAAACATGGAGCAAAACCTACAACAGTAAAGAAATCTAATCTAACCTAACTTAATTACATTTAAATGAAGATCGAATCTAAAGCAATTTAAAGAGACAAGACAAGCAAGAATTAAGCAAAACAAGAGACATGAAATTAAACCTAA
The DNA here is from genome assembly GCA_024364735.1 of Boesenbergia rotunda. Taxonomy (NCBI): domain Eukaryota; kingdom Viridiplantae; phylum Streptophyta; class Magnoliopsida; order Zingiberales; family Zingiberaceae; genus Boesenbergia; species Boesenbergia rotunda. The sequence goes on along the minus strand of JAGFNQ010005788.1, from coordinate 94,604 downwards.
CTATAGAGGCATTTTGTCGAACAACTTATAAGCAGTATTTAAAATGACATGAGTACGTGCCATTCGAAAATATGGGAGAACAATTGGTACAGACATTTAACATCCAACACTCGCAAAGGAATAACCAAATACTAGGAAATCAACCCAACACAAAGAACTTCTCATGCGGATGGATGATGATGAATGCCTTTGGAAGCAGGCTGAAGAAGAGCTGTGAAGAAGTGCTGCCGATCAGCTGTGAAAAAGAACTACTGTGAAGAAACTGCTGTGAAGGAATTGCTGTGAAGGAATTGCTGTGAAGGAATGCTGCTGGCTAATAAGAAGAACTGCTGCTGTGAAGAAGAAAAATAAATGAAGGAAAACTGCTGTGTAAGGGGTGTAATGAACTGCTGCCGGCGGTGGAGTGGAGAGGGAAGGAGATGACCGGGATGATGCCCTAACCTCTCGGATTTTGCTCCTTGTTTCGGCCACGACCTAGCTCTAGGGTTGCGGATGTGGGGTGAAGAAGAAGTGGTGGCTGCCGTAGATGAGTTGGGGAAGAAGGAGTAGTTGATGGAGTGGAGAGGGAGCTCCGGCCGGCGGCTGCGAGGTGGAGGAAGAAACCGCCAGCCCTTGGTGGCGATCGATGAGATGGAGCAAGAAGATAGGTTGCCGCGTTCAGTTTTTGATCCCCTTGAGAGCAGGTCCTTCGGGCGGATGTGTGCCCTCCCCTTTCACAGGCCAGCAGCCCGTTTTGAGCCTTCTTGTCTTAGCCCAGCAGCCCGGTGCTGCCCTTATGTTCAGCCCAACCAGATCCCATTCGGCCCAGCCTGATCTCGGGTCCAAATTGGGTTGGCTGAATTGAACCATCTTCATTTGAATTGAACCAAGCCTTCAAGTTAGACCATGCTTAAATTGAATCAACTCCTCAACACTAGCATTGGGTCCAATCTTTAATTCCTTACAAAAATCATGAAATAATACCAAAATTTAGAGAAAATTATAATGAGCTCCAAAAATAAATCCTAATCGTAAAATATGATATAAACATGATTTAAACGTACGAGAGGATAAAAAAAGCCAAGTAAATGAGCAAATATAATGGCGTAAAATGCTAGTTATCACACCCCCATACTTAATTCTTGCACGTCTCGAGCAAGTAAACAAAACATAAAAGAAAACAAAATATCTCCCAAACATTACATCCCCTATCGATACTTTGAAACTAATAAAAGAAGGTTACTTAGGATCATCAAGTCTCAAGAATCAATGTATTTATAGTTTCAAATCTCACATAAGTCAAAAGGCATGGTAATTTCATCAACTTGAATAAACTAAGCATGACAAAAACCTCACAAGATGGATATATGCACTGATGCTCACAGAAATAACAAATATGAAAATGGAGTTCTCTCAAAGCATTCATGACATTGCACTACCATATGCTTGCTTATTTTCTACTTCTCCACAACTATAACATAAGTACACAAATCAAGAGAACTTTTCAATGAATAATGATGGAGCCACGTGCTAACAAGAGAACAAGAAGGGCAGATAACAAAGAAGATCACAAAGAATATGAGAGCATTGGGGTAATTAACATGATGTATACAATCAAATAGTATGCCAAAATAAAAACTCACCCAAACATCCAACACTCAAAATTCTCCTTGCACATTCTCAATGCAATACACAACAACTACTTACAACATCTCTTAAAATGCATGTATGTATTAACAACTTAACTCTTGAGTTTCTCTCAATAATAATATCAAATGAGTATACATCAAATTTTTTTTATGAAAGTATTCCTTCTTGTTCCTCACTCACAAAATCCCAAATGCTTGAGATTTTTTTTTCATTCTTTTCTTTTCTTTCCTTTTTTTTCACTTCTTTTTTTTCACTTTTTTTTTCATTTCTCTCTTTTTTTTTCACAGAGAGATTTTTTTTTTCTTTCAACAAGCATTCGTCCATACACACTTGTCTTCCCCCTACACTTAAAACTTGCCCCAGACAATATAACAAAGCATGATAACATCTAAAACTCACAATAATAGAGGCTAATAATAGACAAATAAAAATGTACTCAACGTGCAATCACCCCATGCTCTCATGCTCAAGGGAAGAATAAGCTAATAAAGATATGACAGTGAGAATATAATAACAATGAGAAGATCTGACAAAGGAAAGACAATGAAACATGAAAGCAATAGGTGAAATGCTCACCAGTGACAATAGCAAAGTAGAGGGAAAACTAAGAGATCAACAAGAAAGTTTGCCTCCATCATATTCATGTAAGCTTATGCTATTGTAATTTCAAAAAGAATCAAAGCAAGTTCTAGAGTGTCAAGTATTACAAATGCTATCACATATAAGAGGATTAAGGATAGGCATGACAATATCCTCACTAGGTGAACAATAAAATGTCATGCTTAATCTAACAAGATAGAATCCATCACTATAACAAATGACGAAATGCAATTACTGTCCCCAAGCATACCAAAGAAACCAAAACTCAATAGTCAGACTTAACCATCTTTTATGATTTTCAAAGCATAATAAAGGGACATGTAGGGAGATACAACTAGAAGTCAAGCAAGGTTTATTCAAGATCAAACAAAATGAAGAGTGAGAAAACGAAGTGTGAATGCAAAGTATAAAAACAAACAAACATGCAAGTATAAACATAAAGAAAAATAAGAAAAGGAAAGAAAAGGAACAAACTCCCCTTTATTCCTGGCGGCTGGAGTCGGTTAAGGAGTAGCATCCATCCTGGTAGTGATGGAGCTTGGGTAGTCGAGAGAGCATTCCTCACGTGATCGATGTCATAGTGCACTGCTCCCCCACACTTCAACTTCGCATAAGGAGGTTCTGGTGGTCGGAGACGATTAAGGTTCAAAATCCAATGTAGGGACGAATAGCTCCAAGTACAAGTAAGCTCAACTCCTCCCTCTCTATGCTCTTTGGAAGTCCTTCCAGGAGGTTGGAGTCTATTCAGTTGGAGCACCCACTCCAGAAGTCTCCGACGCCCTGCAAAACCATGAAACAAAAATACCTCCCGTACGCGTGCAGGGTAAGAAAAAGATGAAATACAATTAGTCTCTATATAAAATGTTTCAAGGAATGCATCACAGCCAACAAAATCAATTTTAGGTACCTCCATAAGTTTTTCACAATGAACCTCTACAATAGATGTATCAAGAATTCCATCATAACAAACAAAATCAATAGGCACCTCTAACAATTTTTCACAATCAGGCTTTACATGAAATGTCTCAAGAATTGTGTCACATTCAATAAATTCAACACTAGGTACCTCTATAGATTTCTCACACTCAGTTTCAGCATAATATGTATCAAGATGTGTTTCACAAACAATGAAGTCAAATGTAGGTACCTCCCTGAAATTTTCCAAAGGAAAAGGAGAAATACTTACCTGATCGTGCTGAAAAATACCTGGAGGTTCTACAAGAGTAGATGTATCCATAGCTTCCTCCTGGTTAAGAACAGGTTCCATCTCAGGCTCAAGTTCTGGTGGGCATTCAACTAACTCAGGTGATTCTTAGGTTCTTGCATCCACCATGCAAGTCCCTACACTTTCATACTGATTCTCTGAATCTTCTAATGCATCAGTCAATGGTGGTGGTCCCTGGGGCTCAGTGCAATCCCCTACACCTATAGATTCATCTGCAACGCATTCTTTATCAACCATATCTGCAACAACCATATTAGAAAAATTAGGACCATCAATAACAATATCATCACAAAATAAAAGATGAGAAAGGTCCTGTGGAGCTTCAGAAATGAGTTTAAGGCTGTCACAAGCTTTTCCATCCATCTCCTCCAATGCCTCTGTCTCTATTGCATCTTCAACCTCATCTGAGCTAAAATCTCCTCTCTGAACATCGATCCTAGTCCCTGCAGTTTGCATCTGACTAATGGTGGAGGATATCTGTCCAATTGGTCGCTCTATGTTCTGAATGGAAGCATCAATCCTACTCTGATACTGTTGAAGTTGAGTGTTAAATTGCTGAAAATTCATCTCAGTTTGTGATAAGTACATTTTTGTGATTATTTTAGATGTTAAAATCCATGTTTGACCCATGTTTTTATTGCTTAATTCTGATTTTACCCTAGGTTTTGGAACTTTATCTTATTTTGGACTTAATTGCAAAATTTCATTAAAATGGATTAATTGGCCACTAAATTTTGGATCTATTTTTGTAGGCACCAAAGGTTCAAGGACTTAGGGCATATTGGGTCAAACTTGAGTCGGAAGTAACCCGGATCCGATTATCAAGCCTACGATTAATCCGGGCCGTCCGATTCAAGAGCGGCTAGATCTGAGCCATCCGGGACGATCTGAAGCAATCCGAGCTAGGGTTAGGGTTGATCAAGCTCTATGATCAAGATCTGAAGGTTTCATCCAATCAGAGCTCAATCAACCGTTGGATCAAGCAAGGAGGGCTCTAGAGCGTCCATTCACAGATAGAGTTGATCTGGACCATCCGTTGCAAATCTGGAGTATCCGAGCTACCACAAGGCAGATCCTGACCCCAGATCATTATCATAAAAGTTTGGCTCCAATCAGACCAAGATCTACCGTTGGATCTCCTCCGATTAATCTGAGCCGTCCATTGATTCCTATTTAATCAAAAACGCAGCTGCCTTTCTCCTCGTCGCGTCTTCGCCGCAATTCTTCACTGTTCTTCGTGTTCTTCAGCATTTCTTCAATTTTTCTTCAATCCGAGGCACGACCACCTCGATTTCAACTGCAACTCATCGTCTGGATCTTTGGGAGGTCATCTCGATCCAAAATTCAACTCAACTTCATCCGGACAGAGCTTGTTGAGGGTTTCGCATTCTCTGTGGTCCGGGAGCTTGCATCTTAGCTACAATCAAATTCGGATCACCTGAGCCACTTGTAGGGGTTCTCAAGTGAGCTCAGGTTGTCTCCAAATCTTCATCGCAGCTCAACAAGCCGAGATTGAAGAGCTCGGATCGAAATTTTCCAGCTGATGCAGTTTGAGCCGAATTCAGTGATTGAAGTTGATTTTCCACTGATTTGCTGAGCCTAGGGGTTCGAAGCCGGCTCTTGATTGACAACCAAGAAGATTGTGAGCTCGGGAAGAGATTGGGGTTTAGTTTAATTGGTTTAATTTCTGTTTTTGTAGCTGTAATTTCATTACTGCCATGTTCTGTTTCTGCCTTCTTATTTCAGATTCGTTACATTGGTTTAATGCATTGTTCCAGCTGTAAGTTAGCTTTAAATCTTCTAGCAAGTAGTTAGCTAGCTAGTTTAGTTAATGTTTCATTGTCATTTCAGCTTAGTTCTATGCCAAAAGCTTGCGTGCCAATTTCAGCTTGTGTGCCAATTTAATTCTGCATTTTTTAGTTCATTGCTATTGAATTCCTACATTTTGTTTCAAGCTTGCTGTAGTTTTGCTTTATGAGGTTAAAACCTGTAGTTTAGTCTAGCTAAATAGCATTCGATTTAAGCTTTGCCCATTAGTTATGGTGAATCAATTTCATTTCTGAATTCTGAATTCCAATTCTGAAAACCCAGCTTGTTTCTGAAATTTCAGCATCATTTACTTATGTGTTCCGAGTCCATAAAATGAGAATTCCACTTAAGCCTTGCTGATCATCAAAATAGCAATTCATTTCAGTCAATTGCTTGTTTTGTGTCCAAGTTAACTGCTACGTTTCTGCAGTTTCTTCAATTCTGCCCTCTGTTTCTTTTCTGCAGTTTCTCCATCTGAAATTGTCCAGCTGCTCATCCAATTAGGGAATTTGAGTTATTGTTTCTCAGTCAACTGTTGTTGAGTCTGAGTTGGATTTGTTGTTTTAATCATAACTGCTTTATATCAGTTCATAGTGTGGCATGCAGCATCATTTTCTTTGCATCGGTTCAAACCAGTAACTTACCTTGTTAGCGTGCCAAATTCTGATCAACCATTTCTGAACCTAGGTTTCAGAACTCAATTCTGAATGTCTCATCAGTAAACCTAATTTCTCTGAACCATTTCTGAACTCTAGAGGTGTATACTTGATTTTAGCTGTGTGTTGGTTTCGGAATTCAATCAATTTCTGCAATTCTGAATTCAGTGCTGAAATTCCTGCTGTCAAGCTCCATTTCTGCAATTATCCATCCTTGGTTGAAATTTTGTCCATTCAATTCTTCAAGGGTTTTCACTAATAGCAAGGTTTTCAAGCCTAGTCGATTGTTTTCATTTTAGAGTTGTTTGTATCAATTTTGGTACTCCTTACCAGTTTTGGCACAAGAGTTTATTTTCCTTTGAGTATCAAGGTTGTTCACTTCTTCCATTTTGTATCAAGATCGGAGTTTGGCAGTAGCTTCAATAGGAAATTTCAGCCTAGTTCTAGTTCGCTTACTCAGCATTAGGGCTGCCATTTAATTCAGATTTGCTTCCTAAATTTAACTAAGTGGACTTGGTTGAGTAGCTCCTCATTTGTTGAGTTGTTTATTGCAACACACTTGTTAAGTTCCATAGTTGAATTTTCCTTCATTCTCAATGTGATTTCATTTTTGGTTGCAACCCAAAACCCAATTTTGATTTGAAACCCGAAAAACACAAACGACACCTAAATACGAGCGCGAATCGAACAACGTCAACTAGCCCCGAGAAAAATACGACCTGTGGCCCCTATATTACATTTTCATATTTTGATTGTAAAAAGGGTTTCCAGTTATTCATTGATATTTAAATTTGATGAGCCCATACATTTCGTGACAAATTAATTAGTATATTTGGGTCCGTCAAATTTTTGGCGCCGTTGCCGGGGAAGCAACTAGTTGATTTGTTTGATTTTGCTTGTATACTTTTTGACATATCTTAGGGTTCTATTTTATTGTGCTTATTCTTTCATATACGGTTGCTGCCATTTTTCTTGTTTGATTTGTGACAGGGCTGCAAATTCAAAATGGGGTCAAAAGAGATAGAAAAGACATTGGAGGAGAAAAATGTGTTAAAGGAGTGGGAACTACCAACTAAACATAAAGCTCAGTCATCTGC
>JAGFNQ010005788.1:0-82061 GCA_024364735.1 Boesenbergia rotunda | reverse complement strand
ACGTGAAAGATTGGCCCATCCGGAAGCCTAAAGGCGGTTCCCGACCGGAAGCGTGGCGACCCACGCAGAAAGTTGGTCCCCTTTGGAAGCCTGAGTCGGCGACTGACTCTTCGCGTCAGCCCACTCGGAAGCCTGGACTGGTTCCCGGTCGGGAAGCGTGGCGTCCCACGTGAAAAGATTGGCCCATCCGGAAGCCTAAAGGCGGTTCCCCGACCGGAAGCGTGGCGACCCACGCAGAAAGTTGGTCCCCTTTGGAAGCCTGAGTCGGCCGACTGACCTCTTCGCGTCAGCCCACTCGGAAGCCTGGACTGGTTCCCGGTCGGAAGCGTGGCGTCCCACGTGAAAGATTGGCCCATCCGGAAGCCTAAAGGCGGTTCCCGACCGGAAGCGTGGCGACCCACGCAGAAGGTTGGTCCCCTTTGGAAGCCTGAGTCGGCGACTGACTCTTCGCGTCAGCCCACTCGGAAGCCTGTATCGGAATCCGGTCAGGCGTGCGACGATCCACATCCCGCAGGAAGGACACCAATCAGTCGGCTGTTTTACACAGCCATTTCTCTAAAGAAATTCGGTTCCCCGACTGGGCGTGTGGCGACCCACATCCCTTAGAATTGTTTTAGCGCTCTAACAGGGCGTGTTGTGACTCCCACCTCTCAGACAGATCAACCAGTCGGCTACCTGACAACCATTATCCCTTGCTTAGTTCGGCTCTCTGGTCGGGCACATCTACTTAATGTCTAAACTAACACGTTAAAGAAAAAAGCATTTTCATTGATGGTTACTCAGCAGCAGTACAAAAAGGAGCCCCGACCGGAGGCTAGAGATTACACGATTCAAGTTAGGTAAAAGGCTGCTTGAAGAAGTCTTTAGGGAGCAGCTCCTTGACCCGGCTCACTTGGACGGCATTGGCAGGGAGGTCGGCAGGCAGATGGCCGCTCTCTTGGAGCTGCAGAACAGCGCTTTCTAAGCCCATCTTGAACATGCCAGATGTCCGCTTGCCCAACTGCTTGCCGAACTCTGTAGAATTGATGTAAGCCAAGCGATGTGCGTCCATCCGGGCGGGCTCGCCTGCTTGGTGCAGCTTCAGGCTGTCAATTTCTGCCCGGAGGTTGGCTAACTCCTTGTCCTTATCCTCCAGGGCAACTGCTTGAAAAGCCAGTAGTCCTTCAGACAAGCGGAGCTCGTCTTCTCGGGCGTCTAAAGCCTTCTCCTTGGCATGTAAGTCCGACTCCCGAGTCGCCAACTCCTGCTCTTTATCGTTTAGGGTCATTCGGAGCTCCTCAGCAGCCTTCACCAGCGTGTCTAGCTCCGCCTTTAAGGCTTGGACCTCGGCAGTCTTCTTGTCGAGGTCCAATCGGGTACGACGCTGCGTAGTCAAAGCCTTCTTCCTCTCCTGCTCAAGGGTGGCGTGCAGGGAGGAAGATCGGGCATACGCCCGCTCGGCTGCATCCGCCCGGATGGTTTCCTCCGTCAATCGCGCCTCGGCGGAACGGAGATTCTCCTTAAGGTCTAGTATCTCCGAGCGGAGAATAGCGGTACCCTCTTCGCCGGCCGGTAAGTTAGCATGCGCTTGGCGGAGCTCCAATTCTGCGAGCTGCCGCTCGGCCGCTCGGCGTCCCCTGGCGTTGATAACCAAGGTATGGGCGACGCTCGAGCAGGAGGCCCAAAACTACAATAAAAATGTTAGAAAGAAACAAAGTGATTAAGCATCAAAGCATCCGACTTACATGCGTAGCATCCTGAAGGAATTGGTCTGCCAGTCGGATCGGGGGTCTGGAAGTCCCTTCCTTCATACCCTGCTCCCAGCATTCTGCCAATTCCCCATAAAGGGTAAGTCGCTGCTGGACTTCACAAGGGGTCGCTGAGTCGATCGAAGGGAGATATACGCCATAGCAAGGCGTCCGTGAAGATTGTCCCCCGAGCGAGACGGGCCTGGTACGTCAGCAGGCCGGCTAGCGCTAGCCGGGCTGGCAGTTGCCTCTGCCGGCCGGGAGCGAGAGCCCGACGCAGGATTCCTCGGGCGCTTCTGCAAAGGTTCCGGGTCAGGAGAATCAGAAGATGAGGGGGCAGCCTCTGTCGGCTCCTCAATACGGATAGAAGCGCTAGCCTTCCGCTTGGAAGGCTGAGACTTCTCCATGGAAGGCTGAACCTTCTGCTTGCCGGAGGATTTTGCGGGGGCAGAAGGTTTCGACGAGCCAACCGGCTCCCTAGAACTAGTCGGCGCTGGTTGGGCAGAAGGAGCCTGAGGGGCGGCCTCCGCGCTCTCAGGAATCGTATGTTGGTCGGGCGGACCTGCCTGGCGCAGGCGCAGTTGTTCGGCCGCCCGGGCGTTTAATTCTTCGTCATCCAGACCGAGGGCCTCATCGAGGGCCGCTTCCCACATCATCTCGGCTGCAAGATCAGAAGATGTTGAGTTAGGGTAAAAGAAGTATGAAGCAAAAAATGACTTACAGAAGGTGCCGGGCAAGACGGCAGGGACTCGGCTTAGCCCAAATATGTACAAGACGGCGTCGTTGAGTAGTTTTATGCCGTCGAAGTGGAGGCCACCGAGTAAAGAAGCAGCCCTTACAAACAAAGGGTCGGATTTAAAGTTTCTTAAGGGAGCTATAGGGGGCATGTCTTCGACCCATCCGATCGGGAACCCGGGGCTGGTCGGAGGACTTATGAAGAAGAAATGAGTTTTCCATCCCTTATTCGAGGAAGGAATATTCTCCACTATGGATAATTGGACCCGGGCTTGGAGAAAGAAATTCCCGACCTCCTGCTTCTTCAGGTAATAAAAGAAATAAAGAACCTCCGGTCGGAGGGGGACTCGGTAAAGGGTGAAAAGAACAAGTATGTTGCACAATATACGAATGGCGTTGGGAGAAAGCTGGAAGATAGGAACATGGAAGAAGTTACAGAAGTCTACAATAAAGGGATGAAGAGGGTAGCGCAGGCCAGACATATGTTGATCCCGGAAAAATACAAAGAAGCCAGCCGGAGGCTTGTGCGGTCGGTCATCCTTTGTCGGAACGGCAATACGGTAGTTCCCGGGAATGTCGTATGCTAGTCGGAGGTCAGAGACGGTCTCGTCGTGAAGGGAAGACTCGACAGAGGTATACCACGTAGGGGTAGCCATGGAACAGAAAGAAAGGGAAGAAAAGGGAGAATCTGACCGTAGGTGGTGGCGGAAAAGATTAACCGGCGGAGAAGCACGAGACCGGCGGCGACACGCGAAGACGGCGGCGAGAGCGAGAAGCACCGAGCTAAGGGAGAAAACAGTGAAGAGCAAACGAGGGTTTCTGTGAAAATGGAGACCTATTTATAGCTAGGCCGAAAGAAAGGCGACCGTCGGATGGCGATCCACGTGTACGGCGATCGCCTCATCCATGCCGAAGAGTCGTCCCACGATCAGCCTCGAAAAGGCGCATCGCAGCCGCTGACGTCGCCAGATGCGGCGGCAGGGCGCGTCGTCGTGTCGGCCAGTCGGAAGCTGCCGCGTGGCAGAAAGAATTACGCGCGTTAATGGCTATTAAAAGCTCGTAATCATGGGGATAAATCGCATCCCGGTCGGCAAACCAGCGCGCGCCACGTGTCCTGGTTCATTAAAGCTGAGATGATGCCGTTATGGCGCAGGCCGCATCGGGCATATCACATCACCCCATTCGACTTAGAATGTCCCGTCTCCATTAATTGACTGACTCGGGCTATCCCGAGAAAATCGTCTTGAGGCGCGTGACACTCCACATTTCTTGCAACTCAAGGCAAACATTCTCCCGCCCAAACGTGTTCAACATACCTCTCATCGACTAACAACATTCGTCCGGGCGGACGCATTAACAGTTTACGAGGACGTGGCGGCCCACGTTCCTCCGGTCAAAATCTTCATCCGCCCGGACGTCTTCATCATGTCAATGGCTAGTCGGGGATGCGTGGCGGCCCACGCTTCCCTATCATGCTTCGTCCAGCCGGACGGCCTTGTTAAAAAAGAAGGATGCGTGGCGGCCCACGCTTCCCTATCATGCTTCGTCCAGCCGGACGGCCTTGTTAAAAAAGAAGGGTGTGTGGCGGCCCACGCCCCTCTCGACTAACGATCTTCTTCCACCCAGACAGGGCAGACATACACAGCCTCAGCTGTTGTGCATCGTGTTAAGCCAGCCAGATATTAAAAGGGCAAAATCGCTCGGCCGCGGAATGGTTGTACACACTTGTAGTCCAGTCAGTCGGACTGATCGCCTCCTTCGACTAGACTTGAGGGGAAGGCTATTGATCCTGCCATATAGTTGGCACCATACGTACAGCCAACGTGGCAAACGACCTAGCCAGTTTCAAGGTCCACGTCATTGTACGACAGCCAACTCGACAAACATCCTGGATGGGCCCAGGGTCTTCGCCGGCCGGTCGGACTCAAGGCGGTCGGTTAGAATAAATAGTGGTTCATCCGGCTGGTCAAACCCGGCCGGCCACATTAAGGCTTACACGCCTAATCATTTGATCGGGTATTGCCGCCCGGCCACATTAAGGCTTACACGCCTCGTTCATCCGAGTGCATCCGCCCGGCAGTCATATAAGCACATGTTTGATATCCATCCGGGCGGGCCGTCCCGGTGTCCACTCAGGCACTCTCTCGGAATCACCCTGGGATAAAGACAAAATACACCGGCCCAGCTGCCGACAACAGGCTATCATCCTTCATACGAACTGATACTCTGACAGGCGCGCCGCTTGTCAGAGACTGACAGAAACCTGTCTCTGTCCTCACGAAAGACAAATAGTATACGACAAAGAAGGATGGTTACAGTCGACACAACCATATCTTCTGACCCTGTCAGAAGATCCTGACACAGGCCATACTCATACCGACATCACCATACCATATCTTCTGACCCTGTCAGAAGATCCTGACACAGGCCATGCTTGGTCCTTTTCCCCGGCTATATAAGCCACTCCCATCCTCATTATCAGGTACGCATACATACACGCGCGAAGCCTCTCATCTTTCCAGTGCTCCATTTTTCTATTGTTCATCGGAGTACTGACTTGACCGTCGGAGTGCCTGGCCGGGACTCTTCCCGGCAGGTTTCTAACGGTCATCTTCCTCAGCAGGTTCACCTCCAGTCGGTTGGCCCTGCACCAGGCGACATCCACTTCCATTCGGCCGGAGGACACCCCCCACGACGCTGCCATTCTGCGCGAGGACGCCCCGTCAGCATCCATGTCACGCATCGCTACACCGTCATTCCGGTTGCGGCTCCACTACGCTCGGCGACAGGATCATAGCATAAGCGAAGCTCCAATGATACATTATATATATGCAAGAATTTGATTGAATTTTGATAATATTTGCAACATTTGACCTAATTAAGTTTCATTTATTTATTTATGATTAATCAATCAAAGGTCAAAACAACTTCAATAATCAATCTAGTCGTTGAAAATGGATTCTAAAGTTGAAAAAAAAATCATTATATCTATTTTTTATTGCTCCTCTAAAAAGACCATCAATAAGAATGCTCGCGCTAGAGACTATAACTTCTTGTTATGATATCTTACATGATCAACTACTAACTTACAAGATATGGGACAAGAGATTGATGAGGTTCCATGAATCATGTGTTAAAATGATTAATCTCAAGATGGGATGTCTCAATACTCAAGCTTATGCCAATTCAAGGCCTAATTTGATACTAGCAAACTCCATTTTAACACGATACAACTCAAGTAGAAAATACAAGAGATTTCAAATGTATAGACCGCTATAACTTAACAACACAATGCAATGCGACATCATTGACAAACAGATTAAAACAATAACATCAACATTTCATTTACACATATTGCTGTATAAAGGGCCCTTAGTTGAAGAAATCGCAAGGTCCAACCTTTTGACTTGAGAAGCAAACTCATGTGCTAGCGCGAAACTTGTTGCCCGATTCATCCCAAGTGAACATTTTGGCATTCTATGGATAAATGTCAGGCTCATTAATCATTGTATTAAATGACATTACCACTTCAGAAAAAAATGTGAATTATCAAAACAATAATTTATCTCCCATATAGTTTAGAAATGTCCATCCACTACACGCTTAAGACGCTTAACGATTAAGTTATTAAAAGTCAATAGAGAATGTCAATGAATATTTATTGAATCATTAATTTTAGCATTTATGTTTTTTCCTTAAGAGACAAGAGCATTGTCCTTTAATCCATCTCAAAAGCTATTTTTGAAAAAATTAATATGTCACAATTCAACGGTGACTCGCGTTAGGCTCAATATTCAATCTATCGAGATGAACTAATTTTGAATTCTCCAATTTGCTTTTAAAAAATAAAAATATTATTATTATTATTAACTCTTCAAATATTAGTTAATAGGAGAACTTCAATTTTTTTTCTTTATTTTTTGAGCCCTTTCTCTAATTGAATGCTCAATCTAATTATTTAATTATTTAATATAATTTATTCTAATTGTATGAATCTCTTTAAAAATTAATATCGGTTTCTATTATTGAACACACTCTCCTATCTCTTGCCATCCCAAATAATTAGCCGATTATTTTAATTCAAATAAATAAATGATCAAGACAATTTAAGTCAATGGGTTTTTAATGTATTTTGTTCTATTCAGATTAATCCAATCGAACTTGTTCTAAAATCCAAATTAGGATGAGTTGAAGTATTTAATTAGAATAATAATGATTTTGTGATGATTCTTATATATTTTGTTCATGATTCGATCCTAAAAAATATAGAGAGAGAAAATAAGATGAGAGAGATTAAGAGAGAAAATGATATAGAAAATATATAGAGAGAGTGATAGAAAATATAGAGAAAAAGTAAAAAATAAAAACAGATAAATTATGATAAGAGAGGTAGACAGAGAAAGTGATATTGAAAATATATAGAGAGGAAATGAGACGAGAGAGATAAAGAGAGAAAGTAATATAGAAAATGTAATGAGAGAAAGTAATATTGAAAATATAGAGAGAGAAAATTCGATGAGAGAGATAGAGAGAGAAAGTGATATAAAAAATATAGAGAGTTGAAAGTGATAGAGAAAATATGGAGAGAAAGTAAAAAAAAAAAGATAGATAAATTATGACAAAAGTGGTATAGAGAAAGTGATATAAAAAATAGAGAGAGAAAGTAATATAGAAAATATAGAGAGAAAGTCAAAAAAATAAAAATAGATAAATTATGATAAAGGAAGTAGAGAGAGAAAATGATATAGAAAGAGAAAATGAGATAAATAGGTAGCGAGAGAAAGTGATATAAAATATGTAGAAAGAAAAAATATAATAAGAAAGGTAGTGAGAGAAAAGAATAAATATGCAAAGAGAGAAATTTTAAAATATAGAGAGAGAAAGTAGAAGGAGAGAATGTAAAAGGAGATAGTAAAATAAAAAATATAAAATAAAAACGAGTGTTTTAGATATATAAAAAATGAAGTAATAATTGAGCAGTTTGATTGATAAGGAGAATATGAAATGAAAATGAGGGAATGATTTTCTTATTTGCATTCCCATTGACACATACCAAAGAGTGTCAATAGGAATGATTATCATCGATTCTCATTTACTATTCCCTATTACCCTAAATCAAACGCCCCATAAGTGTATCTTTTGAAAAATCTAAAAACTTAAATGTACTTTTTTGAGAATTTCACAACCTTAAGTGTATTTTTTGATCAATTGCTATCTGTTCTTTAAGTGCAATACTAAAGTAGTGGACTAAAAGAATAAAATAGAAAATAAATATATCATTTATTAAATCTAAAAGTTAAATGTGTACATCTTTAAGTTTACTTTTTGGCTAATTGCTATAAGTCTATTCTTTGAATGTAATACTATACGGAAGGAATAAAATGGAAAACAAATGTTTCATTTGTGAAATCTAAAAAATTATGTGTTTGGTATACTTATTTTTTATTTTTATTTTTTTAGAAAATATGATTTTCTGTAAAACATGTTTGGTTTGTATTTTTCAACCTTATTTTCCAGAAAAAGATATAGCATTTTCTAAATCTCTCATAGGATATATTATATGCTCGCGATATTTGAATTACTCGTGATATTGGATCTACCACTAAAACCCATATTTTCTAAATTTATCCTAATAATTGATAAAAAAAATTTCTATGAGATCGAATTGATAATATATAATAAATAATAATAATAATAATAATAATAATAATAATAATAATAATATTATTATTATTCTATGTTTTTATCCCCTCTCTCCTATCTACTTATTTTCTCTACAATAAGCCAGAAAATGCACAAATTCATACTTCCTTAAATCAGCACCAAGTCACAAACAAAGAAATCCAAACTAATACAGCCAAACATCACAAAAAGAGATTAATTTTTAAAAAATTACTTGTGATTTTTTAAAAGAAAAACTAGTAATTTGCAAACAAACTACTGAGAATGATCCCAACTCTCTATGAAATTTTTTATAAAAAAAAGACAAAAAAAAAAAATCTGCCTGTTGATTATCTTGACAACGACTTCACGCGTTCCAGTTCCTCTCTAAGATCATGCTCACCTCTTTCTCCTAAACTGTCCTTATTTTAATCAAAACCACATACCTACCTCACTCTCCCATAAATTCCATGCAAATCTCCTCATTATCAACTTTTAATACCAATCATAACAATTTGCATCTCCTCTTAATCATATTCTCAGCAAATCAAATTCCCTAACCAGGTTATCCGCAAAAGTCAACGGATGTGATTTGTCAACCACAGGCAATTATGAGTGATTAATTTGGTCAACCAATCTCACTTGCAGCGAGCTCTTCCCCTGCTTGTATAAAACTCCCGTGCAACACATTGCGATACACTCCAATCTCCACCATTTGAGCAAGTCCAGGGAATGGAGTGCTCATTGGAAGATGACTCTGCAATGCAGGCACACTTGATGGAGCAGGATTTCACTGATCCAAGCTTTGAATTCCCACTTTATTCTTCTTCTTCTGCCATTGCTGATTCCTCCTCTTCCAATTGCTACTATTACTCGTCCGAAATTGAAAACATCGGTTCATACGGGGTATTCTTTGCTCCTCATTTTGGATATAGTGGCGATGGCTTTTGTCTGAATGAACCAGATGCGGCTCCGGGAGTTCCAGGGCCAGCAGTCTGTGCTTCTTCAATTGGCGATTTAGCCCATTTCAGTGAAGGTGCAAGCAACTGTGAGATTGGGCAGCCTGTTTCAGCTCCTCCTCAGGATCAAATGCCGCAGGCTAAACGAAAGCGTAGAGCTTACGGTGTCTCCTCTGAAACCTTGATGAAGAATCTGGTTTCATCGAATGTAAGTACAAAAAGCTTGAACTATTAGGAAAGAGCTCAATTTATACTTTGTTTAAATGAGTTAAGACTAAATGCAGGTCGAAAAGAGTGCACCGTCGAAGAGGAATCGGAGGCAAACTTGGCAAGATGTCAATGGAAGGCAGATGGGGGATCAAGAGCCATCAACTAATCCACAAAGTCTATATGCAAGGGTAAATTTTCTAGCATCGCAAACTGTAGGAGAACAATATTGCTAACTATTGTTTCATGAATGCAGAAAAGGAGGGAAAGAATCAACGCAAGACTGAAAATTTTGCAGAATCTGGTTCCTAATGGAACTAAAGTGAGTTTTAGATGTCTGCTTTCGGACTAGATGAGAAAGAATTGTCAAACTGATTAGCGAAATCGAACAGGTTGACATAAGCACAATGTTGGAGGAAGCTGTCTGCTATGTCAAGTTCTTGCAGCTACAAATCAAGGCAAGTATAACACTTTTGGTCTAAAGATTAAGTTTGTCAAGGCGATCGGACTAAGTTTGTTCTTTCTGCGAATGCAGCTCCTGAGCTCGGATGAACTGTGGATGTATGCTCCAATAGCTTACAATGGAGTCAATGTAGGACTTGACCTGAAGGTTTCTGCGACACAGGAACAAAAGTAGGAAGGTAGATGAATGCTCTGAGATCATATAAGCTAATACTAGTGTTCTTCTCCTGAGTAATAAATACTAATGATGCTAACTTTTTAGTATGAGAAGGAATTACATTTGAAATGCATAAAGAGTGAAGATTAATGTAAATGTTTGTGTTTTTAAATTGGTTGAATAATATTTGAAATTTTGGCGTGTTGCTCAGAAATTGTGAGTTAGACCAACTGATGGATCCAATCCATAAATCAGCAATGACAAACTTAGTTTGCGGAGGTTACATAACAAAAATGGAAGAACTGCAGGATCGAGATTGATGCTGGGGGATGAATAATATTTAAAAATTTTTATAATAAAAATAATGAGCAGATAGTAATTGAATTAAGTAGAGTTAACACAGTAGAAATAATAAATTAACTTTGACTAATTCTATCAAGTATGACAAATACAATAATAACAACTCGCAGTTATGCATGCAAATTAATCAACTAAGTCAGAAGTATAGAGACACAACATTTTTAAAAAATTGATTCTTATTTCTAATTTTTATAGAAAAAATCTAGATGTGGCCAATTAGAAATCTAAAAATTAAGCACAATAAAAATATTAAAACAACACTAAAATAAATAAAAATATTATTCTCGATGTGGCCAATTAGAAATAAAATGTGTCTCGTAGTGTGTTGTAGCACAGAAAGCGAAAGAACACTCAGAGCACTAGAACATAATTAGTTGATTGAGAAGAAATGATTTTCATGACCTGTCTTTGTCATGCCCTCGGGGTTTATGCTTGTTCGAAAGTCGAGCAGTACCTTCCCTGTTTGATGGACAATATGAAGCTCTTAATACATAATTTCTCAACACATAGATACACAAGCACAACTACACACGGCTGGTAATCTCACAATCACAACAATAAGTAAAATAACAATACATCTCAATCACGTAGTTAATAATATCCAAACCATATATATAGTAAACTTCGTAAAATAAATGTAACAATCGAAAGTCTATGACATAATTAAATACCAGTCTACTAAAGAAATAAAAAAACATCACGTCCACTAAGGAAATAGAAATAAAAGGGCAAGTCCAAAATGAAAATAAAGAACCAACGACAAATACTCAACTCGGTGGGACTATCAAATAAATCCTCTTATAACGGCATGAATTGCAACTATCAACTACCTGAAATAAAAATACAAGTAAGGGGTGGTGAGTTCAAGCTCGAACTCTGTTGGTATAACAGATAGATAAATGCATGATATAAATAAGGTAAATCAAGCAGATAGAAACAAGATATATAATTTCCGGAATAAGAGCATAATCAAATACATAAACATATATGATAATCTACATAACTTGTGGAGGCATGATCAGAAATTCCCATATCAAATTAATAAGTTGCTAATACTATTGAGCATATCTTGATCAAATAATAAATGTAAATCAAATTCATATATGCATGTTAATCAAATGCAACAATCATAGCTCAAACAAATATAAAATGCATTGTATATAAATGATGCAATGACATATGTGTGGCCGACTGGGCAAGGCCAGTGACAACGATACACACTCGCACAACCATATTCTTTGAGTGGACAAATGAGGATGCTAGGAGAATTACCTCAATCCTTGGGGGAAGAAACTTTAATCCTGAACCTCAAGAAAAGGGGGAGCACAACCGCTCTATATCAAAGACCCTAGGAGGAGTGTACCTCTACCCCAGGAATAAGGGGGAGTGTGACCTCCAACCCCATGGGTTTACCTAACCCTCATAAACAAACAGAGGGGTGTCACTGCCGGCTACAACTCGAACAACTACTACTAACCCTGAGTGGTTGAGTGAAGCACAACAGTACGACTACTCTCCCTCTAACAACTATCACTACCCCGAGTGGTTGAGTGAGCAGACCACTATATGACAGATGACGAGCTTAACGATAAGGAAGTCGATGACCGTCAGCATCCAACTATGCAATATGGTGCATGATGTTGGTGCCCCAGTTGGTTTTGATGTGATCAACCAAATTAGGTTAGGTCCTATTGTAGTTTTGATCTCTCTGTTTAAGTGTGCAGGAGCTTAGGAGAGGAGGAAGTCGAGCGTAAGGTACAGTGGATGGGAAGGATTGCACGAGGAAGTAAGCCATCGGGCTCGGTGCATCCGAGGGACGCGAAAGCTGCGGAAGAGTACACCGGTGGAGCGAGAAGGACGTGCGCGACGTCCGAGAACGAGAAGCCGGGAGGAAGGCCGCTTGAGGGGCGAATGGCCGGAGTCGAGTTCGAGTGAGCCTAACTCCGGTTGACCAGAAATCACCCAAACAAAGCATCTACCAAAAAGTCAACTCTGTTGACTTTGACCAAGTCAACGTTTTGACTTGGACCATATTTGACCAAAATTGTTGGAGAAGCATGGAGGCTTGACCGAAGATTTTGACCAAGCAACACACATGGATAGCTTGCATGCACAGAAGCTTTTACCATTTAAAAAACTAACATTATTTTTTAAAACGATAAACTTTATAAAAGATAAAATTTATTATTTAATCAACGGTTAAGGATTAAATTTATCTACATTCAATTAAAGGATAATTACTATCCTTTAATCGGACAGAAGCTTTTACCATTTAAAAGATTAACCCTATCTTTTAAAACGATAAGTTTTATAAAAGATAAATTTATCTTTTAATCAATAGTTAAGGATTAAATTTATCTATCATCAACGGTAATGATTAATTTCCTTAGCCTATAAATAGACGTAGAAGTTAATGAGATTTTCAACAGATTGATTGTAATTCTTCTAGCTTCTATCTTGTGCTACAAAGTTTGTAAAAGACTTCTCCGTCAGAAGGAGATTTTCATAGTTAGCTTCAACCGTCTTGGATTAGCAACCACCTAGGTTGCAACCAAGTAATTTCTGTGTCTTAGCCTATCTATTAGTTGAGTTAGTTTTAATTATAGCAACTAATTTGGAATCTTTATGAGCCACGCAAAAGTTTTATTTTTATTTTATAATGGCAATTCACCCCCTCTTGCCAATCCACCTCAACCTGACAAGTGGTATCAGAGTAAGGACGTCGCAAAAGGACTAACCGCTAATTGCAGCAAAATCTGAAAAATGGTTGGACTAGTGATCTACTCGTCAAAGTTTGAGGGGGAACTCGTAGCATGGAAAAGAAAAATGAAGGTATTTTTTACTACTAATTACGAATTATTACTAACAATGAAAAATAATTTTTTAGCTTCAAAAGATATTGAAGAAAAAATCAAGGAACCTGACTCTTGGAACAAAAGGAACAAGTAGACGTGATAGCAAATGGAAAGGTGGAATTTCATCTGCTGACTGTCCTCCCCGAACAAGATGTCAATCGAATCTGGAAGTACAACTTGGCAAAGGAACTTTGGAAAAAGTTCTTGGAATTGCACGAAGGCACCTCAGAGGCAAAACTGGCACGACGAGACATCCTACGAAGCCAACTTACCAATCTCCGAATAGAAGACGGTCAATTAGTTGCCCAACTGCACGCCAAGGTAAAAGAGCTAATCACGAACCTTAAGAACCTCAATGAAAAGGTATCAAATCGCGAAGCTCAACGGTATGCGCTGAATGCTTTCCCGAGAACCCTGGATTGGACCTTAGTAATCGACGCATATTTTATTTCAAAAGACCTTAAGGTAAGTACTCTAGAACAACTATTTCGATTTTAGAACTTCACGAATCTCGGCGTGTAGGGAAGATCAGGAAAATGGATAATGTCGCTCTGAACACGAGGAGAAACCAGATCGAGGATGAGTCGTTAACGGACGATGAAAATACGACGGATATGGTAAAAAGCCTTAAAATTTTTTTAAAAGGGCTAATAAATTTTCTAGGTTATAGGGTAAAAGACGATCCCCGAAGAAGCGTACAGTCCAATGCTATAACTGGAAAGAGGAAGGTCATCTAAAAGATCAGTGTCCTGAACTCAAGAACCAGCCAAAGAAGAAGAAGGCACAAAAAGCCATCTGGGACGAGACCTTGTCTGATGAGTCGGAAGTTGAAGAATACACTGGACTTACGCTGATGACAAGTAATCAAGTGGAGAGCATTGAGGAAGGGGGGGGGGGCTACTCTAGAAGAAAGCAACGACGAAGGGGGAGTCCCTCTTTTCGAAAGCGACCCTATAAGTGAGGTATGTTCTCTCTCTCACGATCAATTATACTCTGGTATAAAAGCAATGCTTAAAGTTAATCTTTAATTAGAAAAAAATAAAAAATGAAATTGACTAATGCATGTTTTTCTGATGGTTCTGATAAAATGAAAAATGATATTAATTTGAGAAATTTAGTTGAAAAATTAGAATTTGATATTGCATGTTTATGCAAAAAGAAAAATAGTTATCTTGATAATTTGAACTGGTATATTAAAAATCACAGGGCCAACTTAGAAAAGTATCTAAGAACTATATATCTATAAAATTTTTAATTAACCCCGTAGACAGGAACTTGTTTTGGGTTCCTAAGTCTTTACTAGATTAATTTTTACTCGGTATATGTTTTAGTGTTAACAGTTTTTTATTTTTTTAATATGTTTTTTTCTTTCACTCTTTATTATTCACTTTCTTTGAAAAATAAATAGCAGTCAAATTTTAAATTGATAAAATTATATTCATATTTTTTCTAAATACATGAACATTTTCTTTACTTAATGTGAATTTTTGAGGTTTTTTTTATTTTTTTTAATTTTCATAATTTTGCATTCGAAATTCAAATTTTAAATTTTAAAAATAGATAAAAAATACCTCAATAATATTTCACTTGAATTTTTTTTAAGTGTTTTTGAATTTTAAATATTTATTCTTTAAAATTTCTACTCTATTAGTATTAAATTAATTTTTGGATATAGATAACATTTTTTTAAGTTAAATTTTTTTTACATGCTTAAAACTTATTTCCCAATTATACAAAAAAATTTAGATTATTCTAATATGTTTTCCATTTTCTATGATTTTTTTATTGAAGTTTAATTTTTTAATATTAAATTTCGATAGAAAATTATTTTTATCAAATCCTATTTTCCTAAATCTACTCGCTATCTGTTGACCTTAATATAATTTTCTCAGATTTTTTTTGATGTAATTTTGAATTTTGAAAATTTAATCTTCAAAATTTTAATCTATGACTATTTATAGTTACACAAAAGTTTTCAATTCTTTTCGAAAGATTTTTTTTTCAACAAAAAAAAACAAAAACAATAAAATGCTTAGAAATTATTCCATTCATATTTTCTATCTTTTTCCTTTCCCTAGTTTTTGTTATGCCCCATTGTTTGCTATGATTGAAGGGAGAGAATAGTTTATGTTGGTTTAAGTTCACGGGGAGGTGTAGTTTTAATTTGCAAATATTTCTTTTATGCTTAATTATTAGTTAGTGTTATTTCTTTTAGTTTAACCCTAACTGAATTTGGGTTGATGCACATCAAAAACGGAGAGATTGTTGGTGCCCAGGTTGGTTTTGGTGTGATCAACTAAGTTAGGTTAGGTCCTGTTGTTGTTTTTATCCCTCTGTTTAAGTGTGCAGGAGCATAGGAGCGGAAGAAGTTGAGCGTAAGTCACAGTGGATGAGAAGGATTGCACGGGGAAGTGAGCCATCGGGCTTGATGTATCCGAGGGATGCAGAAGCTGCGAAAGAGTATACCAGTGGAGCGAGAAGGACGTCCGCAACGTCCGAGGGACAAGAAGTCGGGAGGAAGAATGCTTGAGGGGCGAATGGCTAGAGTCGGGTTCGGGTTGGATAATTCCGGTTGGCCAGAAATCACCCAAACAAAGCGTCTACCAAAAAGTCAACTCTATTGACTTTGACCAAGTCAAAGTTTTGACTTGGACCATATTTGACCAAAATTGTTAGAGAAGCATGGAGGCTTGATCGAAGACTTTGACCAAGCAACGCACGTGGACAACTTACATGCACAGAAGCTTCTACCGTTTAAAAGATTAACCTTATCTTTTAAAATGATAAACTTTATAAAAGATAAAATTTATATTTTAATCAATGGTTAAGGATTAAATTTATCTACATTCAATTAAAGGACAATTACTATCCTTTAATTGGACAGATGCTTCTACCATTTAAAAGATTAATCATATCTTTTAAAACGATAAGCTTTATAAAAGATAAAATTTATCTTTTAATCAACGGTTAAGGATTAAATTTATCTATGATCAACGGTAGTGATTAATTTTCTTAGCCTATAAATAGGTTTAGAAGTTAAAGAGATTTTCAATAGATTGATTATAATTCTTCTGGCTTCTGTCTTGTGCTACAAGTTTGTAAAAGGCTTCTCTGCCAGAAGGAGATTTTCATAGTGAGCTTCAACAGTCTTGGATTAGCAACAACCTAGGTTGCAACCAAATAATTTCTGTGTTTTAGCTTTTCTACTAGTTGAGTTAGTTTATGCTTATCTTATTTAATTGTAGCAACTAATCTGGAATTTTTGTAAGCCACACAAAAGATTTATTTTTATTTTACAGCGACAATTCACCTTCCCTCTTGCCGGTCCACCTCGACCCGACACATGATACTAATGTACATAAACTCACTCAGGTCAACATCATGCAATTAATATCAAATGGATCCGGAGTGGTAAGTGCATGGGGGTGTTGTCTAAGAGATCCTGGGTTTGAGTCGCGCGAGGCACACTGGATTAAAACTCTGGGCGTTTGGTGTATCAATTCTTGGCCCAACTGTGCACTAATTACTCCAGAGACCGTGATTTACCTCCCTCGTGATGGCCTTGGGATGGGTGCGACGGGGGCGAGCGATTTCTCCTTTTGTCAAATACATATATCAAACCAAATACCATACTAAATGAATATGCAACCAATCTATTGGGTATGATATATCTAATATCAACCATACTTTAGATAGTTATATGATAGTGTTACTGTACAAGAGTTGAGACTGTATAACTGACAATTTTGATTATAACTCAAAGGTCAAATATAGAAAAAGTATCAAGCAGGAAAACATGTAGAATATATCTAAGGTAAATAATTCTAGTCAGATAAAAGAATAACTATGCTTTTAAAGATAAAGAGAGCTATAGAAGCAACCAAGAAATATTCGCCTCGTAAAGTAGTGTAAATATCAGAAAGAACCTTCGAGATCGAACCAACGTAAACGATTAATGTCCTATATCAAGGATATAGTTGAGCTATTTATATAATTAATAAAATAGATAAATTACCTATAAGCATAATTAGGATAAACTCAAATTA
This sequence comes from Boesenbergia rotunda, assembly GCA_024364735.1. Lineage (NCBI taxonomy): Eukaryota > Viridiplantae > Streptophyta > Magnoliopsida > Zingiberales > Zingiberaceae > Boesenbergia > Boesenbergia rotunda. The sequence continues at coordinate 64,892 of JAGFNQ010005788.1, read as the reverse complement.
TAACATTTATCCAATTAAATCCTAAGAAATAATCAATTCCTACAAGATAAATTCCAAGCTTGGAGCTCACGTATGATGTTTCAAGATCAATTAAATCTTCTACACCCAATCCCAACTCACAACCCAATCGGGATAGCACACCTATAGTATGCTACAACCATTTAATGCATCATTCCCACTCATAAGTCCAGAAACAATAACTTGATAAATAGAAAGATGAAATTTGCATTTCCCGCAATGGCTCATTTGAGAGCATGGCATCAAATATATACTTCTCACCTTGAAAATTTAGTAATTTATATATATATAAAACATGATGGATACAACCTTATCATGGCAATTCAAAACTATTGACTTGTCAACTAAGAGAAGAGTGTACAAATTCTGGTAGGTCTACACGTTCATCCACAGCAAGCATCCAATTATACTCATGGCCTGCGATTTATAGAGTCAACAAATCAACACCAACCCAATAAAAAAAACAAAAATGAACTCCTATACCTATGGTGAACCCACGACAATGGTATCACACAGTCACAACTCAAATCTACATCTTTCATTATAGAAAAATATACCTACACTCAAAACCACAAATCAACAAAAGCTCACGGTACAACAAATTCAAATAAATCCAACATCAAAACCTTCAAGCAAAAACATCTCACAATTCGATCAACATCCAAACCCTAGCATTGACTTCGAACTAAATATGACTTACTTAGAGTAGGAGGCTTACCAAAGGGCACCAATTGGAACTGCAACACTGCCAGAGTTGAACAAGGCGGCCAACAGAAAATGCTCCAAGGGAAAGGCAAAGAAAAGGCAACTCCAAGGTCGTCGCTTGGGTAGAGAGGAAGACAACAATCTCCGGAGTTGCAAGTCCCCTGTGATGGAAACTCGTCGCTTGCTGGATCGCGTGGAAAAGAGGATTACGGTGCCAATTGCTTGGGGAAAGAGGAGGAGCCGCGATTTGGGTTAGGAGATGGAGGAGTCAGGCGGAGGTTTGCGAAGAGGAGAAGCTTTCGGTGGGGAAGAAGGCTACGACGTGCTTGCATAGAGAAGGAAACACGATGGGAGGAGGCTACGACTGGTTACGATCGAGAGGAAGAGGAGAAGAAATGGACATATAATAGTGAGTGGACCTTTTTGCAATTTAACCCTTCAATTACGTCATATCCAAACCAAGCAATTAATTTCAATTTTTATGCATTTCAATCGTCAAAATTTTTTGGTATTTAATAGCCTTGAAGCTCCTTATATAGTGCTCTCCTGGTCACCTGTAGCCCTCCCAGACGTCTGTACAAGTGCTGACTTGACTATAGCCTTTATCAATAAGATAACCTTAACGAAGGGTCCTGGTTACCCGTGTACCACCCGATCACCTAGGCAGTAGTCAAACTTCATCTTGACAACCATCGTCAGGTTGCTGATAACATTGTCTCCTGGTCGCTTGAAAGATGCTCGGTAGCCCGTACACTTTGGTTATCTGGACCCTCCGAAATCCTTTCGTCGAAAGTTATCACTAGCCAGTTACCCTTGAACTCTATCCGGTTGCCTAGAACCACCTAGCATGCTTTCCTATAGTTGTTACGTGTAATGAGTATTGTTGGGGTTGCAAGATTACAAACATAGTCTCACGTTGAAAACACATAGAAAAGATCATGAGCTTATAAAAAAAAGATATTTCTATTGGTATAAAGCCTTTTGGGTAGAGCCTAAAAAATAAAACTATGAGGGCTTAGGCTCAAAGTGGATAATATCATACCATTGTGAAGATATCTAAATTTCTTCGGTCCTAACAATTGATATTAGAGTTCGGACTGTTAGAAGGTCTAACCAGCAACTATAATCAAGAGCTATGGTCTAATTGAGTTATGTGAGTAGAATATTAATCTCGAATAAAGGAAGTGGGACTCCAATGCCCGAATAAAGAGGACCAGAAGCTAGGCAGGAAGTCCTAGTAGGTCAGGTTGACCGAGGGGCAAGAAGACCTAGTAAGTCAATTGGACTGAGAGGCAAGGAAGTCCTAGTAGGTCAGGTGGACCGAGGGACAGGAAGACTTAGTAAGATAGTTGGACTGAGTGGCAAGGAAGTTCTAGTAGGTCGGGTGTACCGAGGGGCAGGAAGACCTGGTGGGTCAAGGATCGAACATCAAACAGATAGGATTTCCGCTTGCAGGTGGGTGGGGGGGGTGGGTGGGTGGGTGGAGATCTGTGGTGCTTTATTTGAGGAGGGGGGATTGTTGGGGTTGCAAGATTGCAAATATAGTCCCACATTGAAAACACATGGGAAAGATCATGAGCTTTTAAGGGAAAGATATTTCCATTGATATGAGGCCTTTTGAGTAGAGCTCAAAAAATGAAATCATGAGGGCTTAGGCCCAAAGTGGATAATATCATACCATTGTAGAGATATCTAAATTCCTTCGGTCCTAACATGTATGATATAAAATGTGAAGATACTCACACTTGATTAGATTAACCCATCTAGTTCGGTTTTGCTAATTAAGAAACCAACCTCAAGCTAATTTCACACACTTGGACTTATGCCAAGAAATCAGTCTCCAACTGATTCCACACACATGGACTTTTCCCCAAGCAATCAGCTCCCAACTGATTACATACACTTGGACTTGAGTTACCGAGCATCCAGCTAGGAATTTGTCTGCCTAGCCTTAATCACTTGGACTTGAATCACCTAACCTCCAGCTACGAATTTGTGTAACGACCCGGCCCATTTGGCGGCCCATTTGGCGGCCCATTTGGCGACCCCTTATCTATCTGTGGGTCGTCGACCGTCGACCGTGCCGTTACGAATACTAGGTCTTCCCACCCCTGGGTGTGGATTTTTGCCTTCCCAGGATTCGAACTCTAGACTCAGGCTTAAATCTAGTTCTTTATGAATCCTGAATACCAATTGAGCTATAGCTCAATTGGTATTCAGGATTCATAAAGAACTAGATTTAAGCCTGGGTCTAGAGTTCGAATCCTGTGAAGGTAAAAATCCACACCCAGGGGTGGGAAGACCTAGTATTGGTAACGGCACGGTTGACGGTCGACGGTCGACGACCCACAGATAGATAAGGGGTCGCCAAATGGGCCGCCGAATGGGCTGCCAAATGAGCCAGGTCGTTACAATAAAAAAGGCGCCTTTTTATTGTAACGACCCGGCCCATTTGGCGGCCCATTCGCGCGGCCCATTTGGCGACCCCTTATCTATCTGTGGGTCGTCGACCGTCGACCGTCGACCGTGCCGTTACCAATATTAGGTCTTCCCACCCCTGGGTGTGGATTTTTGCCTTCCCAGGATTCGAACTCTAGACCCAGGCTTAAATCTAGTTCTTTGTGAATCCTGAATACCAATTGAGCTATGTTAAAATACGGAAAGAATTAGGGGCGGAAAGGTCAAACTCCTAAATTTGAGGGGTGCTGGGAGAAATCTGGAAGAAAAGGGGCCTATTTGCAAAATGGCTGAATCCCTTAATTTAATTCCCTTCCCAAAACTTCCGGCCGAATCCCTTAAATGCCCGATTCTTTGCCAAAACAGCCGACTCCTTCTTTTCCTGCGCGAGGCTTTCCTTCTTTTCCTGCGCGAGGCTTGGAGCAGGGAATCGCCTACTCCTCTACTTCCTTTTCATCTCCCCCTCCTTCATTCACCGCCGGCTGTGCCTTTTTCTTCCCTCTTCTATGTTCCCCGGGCGATCGGAGTGTCGCAGGTCGGCAACCGGTTTCCGTGCGACGATCAGGCGACATCGGAGGGTCGAGGTGTTCGGTTCCCCTCTTGGGATCTAGGGCATGGCGATTTGGGCGAGTTCTCCTTCCGAGCAAGTTGAGCAGAGGGTTGTGCGGATTCATCTGAGGTAAACCCTAGTTTTGTTGGTGAATCCGATCATGGCTTTGTTGTGCTCTATGATCTCTATTGGTTTCCGAGAGTTCGGGAGGATTCATGATGATGCGGTTGGTGTGGATCTTGGGTTTCTTCTTGGTGTCCCTTCGTTTGCTCTGGAATGTCTTGTTCTGGGAATTGTTTTAATTGATTCGAAAATTGGGATTTGGATCTCTGTTCGTGTATGGTATCTGAACTTGGAGTTTACAGTAGCTCGAGTTTTGGTTGTGGTATAGTTTTCCATTTCGAATTCAACCTGGTGAGTACTGTTACATGCCAAGAGGAGAGTCGATTTCAGTTCTGTTTGGGCAAGTTCTGGATCCATGCCCTCGGTATTGATTTGTGATATGGATTGGAAGAATTGTAGTAGGTTTGGATTAGTTCAATTAATGGGGAAGGGTTCTGACCGATTGATGAATTGTATTGGAGGTGTTGATCGTGTTTGGTTTCTTCCTCTGTGTTGATTTGGGTTATGGATAAATCGGTTTAATTAGGGATTTATGATGGTTCTGCTCGTGTGTACATCTAGCTGTAGATTACCTCAGTATTGGGTGGTTTGATCAATGTATTTGGATTGGTGATCGAATTATACCATGAGTTAGTGCTTGTAGTATTTTCATGGTTTTGTTTGTGTCGTGATTGGGATTTGGGAAGCTACCTTTGGTTGCTCTGTTGGGGGCAATGGAGCAGTATTGCGTGTGTGGAATTATAGTTCTGAATCAGGGTTGGATTCTGATCTGGGTTTGGTTTGATCAGGGGCGTTTAGCTTGGACAGTAGTTTGAATTCAATCATTGTATTGGACCTTACTTGGGTATAGGGAGAAGAGTGTTTAATTAGGATTAATTAATTAAAAATTGATCCTAATTAAATTGGATATATATTTGGCTAGGTGTCTTATTGGTTGTATAATTAGATAAGATGTATTTGCTTTTCTTTTTTTTCGGATGCAGGACATTGATTGGATTCCATCCGTTGCGGATATGACCAGGATGTGGGGTTCTCTTCGTTTTTCGATTTCGTCGTATTGAGGCGGGTATCTCTGACTCTTCTTTTAGAATTGCCACAGATATATATATACTTGATAGGCTTGTTTAGCAACAGCGTAATAAATTGTGGCATGACTCTTATATTTGTTTTGTTGATGTTGTTTGTGCCACAATTGACTTGTGATATCTATACCTTTAGGACTTAGGTTATGGTGCATTATCCACGAACCTTGCATATCATGTCGATATAGGTGGACTAGATAGTGGATGCTATTTGACCAGTGTTATGCATCATCGTGCACTGTGCATCACTGTCGAGCAGGGGCCCCTTTTGGGTGAGCTAGGTCGACAGTCATATTGACCTACCCATACGGCCACTCATGGGTTAGTGGTTGACGGAGTATTGGGTAGTGTGCTCTGTGCTGCTCCGCTCATGCACTCATGGATTAGTGAATCAGAGCGTGGTAGCAGGCAGATGTCCCTCCTTGCGTTGTCCAGATACCAGGAGATGAGAGGGAGATATCTCTCCCCCATTATATACATGGGGTAGGGGTAACACTCAGACAGAGATGTCCTCCACAGATGGCCTTAGGCTGATGGATTACCTCGCTAGGATAGGCCATGGAGTAGGGGTGTTACACCGGCAGCATCCCGTCTACTCGATCGCTCAGGAGTAGTGATGGCAGAGTATGAACGGCAGTCACAGCCCTACGTCGGAGGGTGGCCTCCGCTCAGCTTCCTCCCGTACATAGGTGACGATGTCTGACCGACGGCAGGGGTGACCAGACCATGTCATTGCACTTTGTGTGTTCGTTTATTTTGCCCTTACTTGTGCTTGTTTATACTTGATGTTGTATATGATTGACATGCACTTACAGGAGACCCTTATGTCTGGTCTTGGCGACTCTACGATATTGGTATGGTAGTTCTTATTGTTCTCTTGCCGCTCTTCTTATTACAGTCTGTGCACGTACGATTTCGGTAGTCTATTACACTGTTGCTATATTTGACTATCTTGTATATATATGAGGAGATATTCGCTGAGTTTTATTACTCATACCGTTAGCTCCTTGTTTTTATTTCAGGATGACTGACTGGAGCGTGCCCGACAGCCAGTCCCAGTTCGCGTACTTGTCGAGATGTCTTCGGGACTTATCGTCTAGTGTGTTGCTAGTATTTTCTATTGTTTTCTTCCGCTGTTGCTTTTGTTGGATTTAGTCATACTATACGGCAGTATAGTTGTACGTTTGTGAGACCTTTATGCTTTGTGTTTTGTCGTAAGTCGGACCGGTCCGCAGTCAGGTATGATTTACTCGGTTTTATTTTAGTTCTGTCTTGATTTGAGGCCTGAGGCCATTTTAACTGCGTGGTTGTGATTTATGTGCTGTATGTGTGTGTAAGTTGTCCGCCGGACAGGGGAGGTGCTGTCCGATTTTCTATTGGACCAGCGACTCCTAAGGTCTCGGGGCGTGACAATTTGTCTGTCAAGTCTTAATCACTTGAACTTGATTCACTTAGCCTCTAGTTAGAAATTTTATTTGTCAAGTCTTAATTATTTGAACTTGATTCACCTAGCTTGTAGTTAGGAATTTTGTTTACTTGGTCTCCAACCAAGACTTCGTTCATGCCTGATTCCCAACCAGAACTTAGATGCCTAGATCCAGTAGAACTTGATTACTGTCTGATTCACAACTAGAACTTTAACACTTGTCGAATATCCTGAACTTGCAAACTTGACACAACTGGTTAGATCACAACTTAACCTAACTTTAACCTTAGTCATATATCCCTAACACCAACAATCAAAATCAAGTATCCTGCACTTGTAAACTTGTAAACTAAGTTAAATTTAGTATCAATAATCAAAATCAAGTATCCTGCACTTGTAAACTTGACACAACTAGTTAGATCATAACTTAACTTAACTTTAACCTTAGTCATATATCAAAACTATGGGTTGCATAATGTGCACTCAGCATCAACAATCTTCTCCTTTTTTGATAATATAAAAACTAAGTTAGAAATCAATAATCAAAAAATAGAATTTAAAATTTATATTCACGGTATGAAAGAAGATAAAGTTAGTGCAGTCATATATGAATATATTAAATAAATAATCCCCCTTAATTATTGCTCCTCCTTAATCAGATAAGGAAATAAAATTGGAAAGTAATTTAAAATAATTTTATACTTTAACCCTTTACTTTTCTCCCCTTTTTTATATTTAAAAAAGGGCTAAATCATAAACATAGAGTAAATCATAATTCAAATAGAGCTAAGAGTTTAACTAAAGTTCAACTATTTATTTATAGATGATAAACGCTAAGTTGAAAGAACAATATATGACTGATAATAAAATAAATAACTATAAAAGAGGTCTATCATAAATTGGTTTGATTAGAAGGTGAGGTCTGTAGGCTTGTATGTCGAGCACATAATATATCCAAGATTTTTGCCATTTGTGTCTCCATGAGCTAAATTTCACAAGTTTTGTTTGCCTTTATACGAGTCAGACGTTCTTCTAAAATCAATGTAGATGAATTAGTTATAGAGGTTGGAGATGTGGGTGCTTGGGATATAGCAATACTGAGCTCAGCATGTGTCTCATCAGTCTTTGTATGGGTTCATCAGTCATTCCCCTATACTAAGATATTTCTTCTGAGGGCTGCCCCCTCGGAACGGGTATTGGGTAGTGCATGAGGTGTTGCTATTATGTGATCTGAGGGTCAAATTCTCACTAGTAATCAAGTTCCTATTCTTCCCCATGCACTATTATTTCTTGAGCTAGTAGTCATCTATGATTTACCTCCCTTTACAATAACCCAGGGACAGACTGTGAGCGACACTTGAGATGAGCGTTATCACCTTTGCCACTATGTTTCCTCTAAGGACTAGATTGACTAAATTAAATTATCTATACCCTATTATGTTGAATGTTTCCTCAGTTAATTTCAATCCTTAATGATCTAAAGATGTAAGTAAGAATATGAAAGTAGGGCATAAGGACTTGATTTTCAATCGTTGTTGCAAGAAGGATGATTGAATTGAAAATGTTCAAACTTAAGCGTAGGATCGAGAAGAGCGATAGAGGAAAGGGAGGAGGGGGGGGGTGAATAACACTGGTTCACATTTTCAAAAATAAAGTTGTAAATTACAGTTGAAAAGTAAGAATACAGAATAAGCACGGCTAACTCAAAGTTGATTTTACTTGGTTCAGAGTTTATGCTAGCTTCTACTCCAAGGCTCATGATCTTTGATCCTTTACTTTGGGCAATCACTATTTGTTCAGAAGAATGATTACAAATATGTGAAATGTAAGTACAATTCAAAAGAAAAATATACCGATGACTTAAAGTAGAGTTGTAGATCAAGCGCGTTGTTGTCAGAGAAATGTTTCATCATTGTCGATCAATTTTTGGAGCAACATGCAAGAGCGAAAGATGTAGAAAACTTGGTTTCCAATGTACTGGTCGAAAGCACTTTATAAATGGTATCCGGGTGCTTGTATAGCCATACGGGCGCCCCCATTATCATGACATGGTGGCTGCTCGTTGAAAACTGATCTGGAAACTCTATCCACTCTCGGGCGCCTGTGTGGTGGCATGGGTTGACCATTGTGCGTGTGTCAGATCAACCAAACCCTAGCTAAGTTCGGCACCTCCCGCACACCTGTATGACTATAGGCGCTCGGGACCCTGATGCTTAGGTTGTTGCGGGTGACTGGCTCTTGGGCACCTAGACGCCTTCCAGCTCCTTGGAGCCTTTCTCCCACCCTCTAGTGTTAAATTCTTCGACTCAAAAACCTAAACCAGAATTTTTTTTAGGAATTTTCCAAACATTTTAGAGTTTCAATTAGTCAGGAGAACCTACGAGGGATTAAAGTGTTAGGAAACTTAAATTGGAAGGGTTATACATCTAATGTTAAGGGTTGGATCAGGATAAGCTAAACAAGAAGGTCTTGAATGCTTAAAATCCTAAAAATTAAGGGTTAGATGCTGTTTAGCAGAAAATGAATGGTTAAAAGGAAAAAAATCCACTCTCACTTAAATCCCTAAACTCTTCCTCCTTCCTCAGCAATTTTCCCGACGCAGTCCTTCCCCGATCGAAGCCAACACTAGCAGAACTCAGCCAGCTTCTCGTCTCCACTTCATCTTCTTGCTGGGTAGCACCTCCACGGGTTAGATCAAGCATTTAAAACTTGTTGGAGGCACCGCACGGGATCTTCTCTTCAGAGGGATCCACAGTCGGCGAAGCTTCGAGTCTCGAACACCCTCCAGGTAAGCTAGGCTTTCTTTGGGTGTTTTGTTGCGGTTCCCTTTGGAAACCTCTGATTTGTTGCATCCGCACACTACTTGGGGTTGATTCAGGGGTTGGAGCTTGTGCTTGTTTGAATTTGAGCAAAAACACCAAGATCGGCACACATTGAAGGTAAGAATTCGAGTTCCCACTATCTCGATTTAATGCAGTATTAAACTGGGAAACCAGTTGAATCTGTAGATGAGTTCTGCTGGGGGTTTGATTGACGTGAGCTGCCAGTTGTGGAATTATGGTTTGATTTCAGATCAGTGTTGTGAGGATTATTCTGTTTGAAATCTAATTCCTTGTTCTGATTGGATTGGAGTTTTGGGAGTTGTATTTGGTTTGGAGCTGGTGTTGTTGTTTTATTTCTGATCAGTCTGGGCTATTGGCATGCTTGGTTTCATTTGATTTTGTGTTAATTGCTGTATACTATTGTTGATCTTGTAATTTCCTCTGTTTGGGTGGGTTGCTGTTAGTGCAAGAGACAACCATGATTTACAAAAATTGGGAATTGATTTGAGTTTTGGATCAGTTTCTTTTAGTTTCAAATTGAAGTTGGGATATGTCTAATTGTCTTGATGATGCTATTGAGTTGATTTAGCTATTGTGAGCTTGGGTTTTGGGGGAAACACCATGAGCATTTGTCCATGTTGAATTGGAATCCTTGAGTTTATATTAGGTTGCGAGGAGCTGCTTGAGGTGAGGATCTGAGGTTTTGTTGTTTTTGTGTAGGATCGGAGATGTTTAGATCTCTGTTAGGTTTTAATTTGTTGTTAGATGGATTTAGATCATCATAAAGGAAGGGGTAGCATAGATCAAGGTTAGAATCTGATGCTATCCCAATGAATGTTGGGTAGCTTTCTCATTTGGATTTCGGAATGAGATAGCAGTGAGGTTTTGCCTTAGGAATTGGCTATAATTACCTTTGGGGTAAGGATTGAATGATTCATTTAGAATCGATCTTACTGTTGGATAGCTATTTAGGCTTGGGATTAGGTTATTATTGGGTCGATTGACTCAGTAATGATCTCTGGCGAGCTCTACCATTGTGGTATTGACCTTTACTAGGATTAGGGTGATCCTAGTTGAATTGTATATATACGTAGCTAATTTAGCATTTGTTAAAGTAGCTAAACCTGTGTTTTGATACAGGACATTGATTTTTTGCTGATTATCGGACGGGAGGTTCTTTTTTGATATGAGCATCTACAATTAAGGTGGGTACCCCTGACTTATCTTTTTAGATACTGTCTTACTATTGTGCATAATTTGTTATAGATAGCAGTAGGTTTATACGCTATGCCTGTCGATGTTTATCATTACTTGATATCTATGGTTTACCCCTTTTAGATGACTCCTGTTTAGTTCCATACAGTCTCGATATTTGTCATGCGTACATATGTGCTTAGATATGGTGGTAGGTCATTTTGTATCTGCAGTTGGATTGATTCCTAGATATACCTTGCATGGATACCTAGGGTAGGTCTGTTAGATTTGGATAAACATGTTAGACCTATACTTTTCCTACCGATGTGTGGTTGAGGACCTGGTTAGTGAGGAGGGTGTTGTTGGCATACACTACCCTCAAGTTGCATGTTGAGTTGTAGGCTCTGTATGATTGTATACTAGTGATCATCGACTCCCCTAGGGCCTGAGCCTATCGCGCAATCAGGTTTCTTCTATTGATAGAGCTATTAGCGTTGTGCTATTATCATGATGGTGACCATCGTCACCCTTAAGGTCTGAGCCCGTCCCCAGTCATGTTTGAGGTTGCATAGTCATAGGTGCTGGGCTATATACATGCATTCACCACAGGTGCTAGGCGACATACTTACATAGCCACATGTGCTGAGCTACATACTTGCATTCGCCACAGGTGCTAGGCGACATACTTGCATAGCCATAGGTGTTGGGCTACATACTTACATTGCCACAGGTGTTGAGCATCATATCTGCATAGCCACAGGTGCTGGGCTACATACTTGCATTGCCACAGGTGTTGGGCATCAAATCTGCATAGCCACAGGTGCTGGGCTACATACTTGTATTGCCACAGGTGCTGGGCATCATACCGCATAGTCACAGGTGCTGGGCTACATACTTGCATTGCCACATGTGCTGGGCTATATACTTGCATTGTCACAGGTGTTGGGTATCATATTTGCATAGCCACAGGTGCTGGGCTACATACTTGCATTGCCACAGGTGTTGGGCATCATATTTGCATAGCCACAGGTGCTGGGCTACATACTTGCATCGTCACGAGTGCTGGACGTCATACTTGCATAGCCACAAGTGTTGGGCTTCATATATTGTATGCCATAAGTGTTTGGCTTCTCTATGCAACCATGAGTGGTTGGCTTGTCTGTTTCCTGTTCACCCGACCAACGGTCTAGTGGTGGCTGAGGTGCGTACAGAACTGATCGTTGCACTATGTGTATGGGATGCATTGTACCTTTGTTGGTGCTTGTTGTGTTTGAGTGTTGTATATGTTTGACATGCACATACAGGTGACATACAAATTTGGATTGTGTATCATTCATGAGGTTATATAGGGGATTGATTACACCTACCCGCAGGATAGACGGACACTAGTATGTATTCACCCTTAGTCTTCAGTTATGCTTTATCCTCTATACTTGAGATTGTATCAGCGTGATTCTTACTGTTATTATAGCTTTCTATGCATATTTGATTTGGTATCCGCTGAGTTTATTTGGACTCACCACCGTTCATCATATTTCTATTTTCATGTTGATTGGTCGACAGGGGAGCCCCAGTTGTCAGTCCCAGGTCCCTACGACTCTAGTGATGGATGCTTCAGCGTAGTTCTGTTTCCTTTACATCTTATTATTTGGTCTGTATTCATTTTATGTCGTGGAACTTGTCTCGGGATTCATTATCTCGGTATTGTATTTTTGAGTCCTCTATTGGACTTATTTTGTATTGTTTTGCTACGCGCCTTCCCAGGGGGCAACTCAGGTGAGTAAGGTTAGTTTATGAGTTGAGTTTGCATTTATTTTCCTGTTTATTTCTTGTCTTGAGGTTAGAGGCCAATTTTATTGTGCGTGTGATGTATGTGTATGTGTAAATTGTTCGCCGAACAGGGGAGATGCTGTCCGATTTTATATTGTATCAGCGGCTCCGTTGGTCTCGGGGCATGACATCTAGAGCTTGGACTTCTGCACCCACTCTTACTTTTAGAATGCACTTGATAGTTCAGGCTGTCCGGTCCTGATTTTTAGGATTCGACTAAAATCCTAGGCCTGACCAATGACTACTGTTTCTTCTTTGGGGAACGGGTCCTTACCTACTCCTCTCAAAAGATTTTACTTGTTACCAACCTTGGTTGGACTTTTGCTTAGCCTCCGATCTTGACTCTGGAACTTGCGATGTCCAATCCTCCACCTGTCTTGACTCCTGTCTATTGTCCTTGATCAGCCAAGTCTTCTACCCGATCCTCCAGATCAAGACTTCGTTGCTCAACCCTCAACTAGGTCTTAGTGCCCAACCTCCGGTCAAGTCTTCGTTGCCCAACCCTCGGCTAAGACTTAGTGCCCAACCCTCGGCTAGGACTTTGTTGCCCAATCCTCGGCTAGGACTTAGTGCCCAACCCTCGATTAGGACTTCGTTGCCTAGCCTTCGACCATGGCTTAGTGCCTAATCTTGCAAATCAGGATTTAGTGCCTAAGTCAACTAGGACTTTCCTACATATTTAGAGTAACTCATTAGATCACAAACAATCTTAACTTTGAACCTTTTCAACATCAAAATCAGGATCAATTATTTGGTGCTTTCAGCAGCAACAATCTCCCCCTTTTTAATTATGACAATATGGTTCAAAGTTAAGTAAATATAGAGCATGTAAAAACAAATAATTTAATGATAAAAGATGAAATAAAAAGCTCTCCCTTAACTTACTCTCTCCCCTTAAAATTATTATTTTAGGAGATCATAACTTTTAACCTTATCTCTCTTCTTTTGACATACATAAAAAACTAATAGGAAGTTAAAACAAAACATATCCATGATTGTTTTGGAAAAATATGTAGTAATTTTGTGATAACCAAAAACATTAAAACTAATAGGAAGTTAAAATAAAACATATCCATGTTTGTTTTGGAAAAATATGTAGTTATTTTGTGATAACCAAAAACATTAAATTTGTCAAGGAGAGGAAAAAAGAAATATTTTGCTAAATATTTCAAATAGAGTTTTCAAAAATAAATTTTCAAAGTATAGAAGTAAAAAGAGTTTTTGCAAAAAAAACCTTTGAGTGAAAAAAATTGATTTGAAAGGTTTGAAAATTAATTTTGAAAAATCAAGTTTAAAGTTGAAAAAATTAATTTGAAAAATTAAGTTTAAAATTGAAGAATTGATTTGAAAAATTAAGTTTAAAGTTGAAATATTGATTTGAAAAATTAAGTTTAAAGTTGAAAATTTGAATTGGTTGGCTTTTTGACTATATTTTAAATCCTAACATTTGACTCAAATCTAAATTTAAAATAGGAAATCTAATCTATTTTGTGAGAGGTTGTAAATTTTATCTTTAAGATTTAAGTTTGAATTCTAAGATTTAATTGAATCTTAAGTTAGATTCAAGTTTAATAACTAGTAACTTAAATGTATATTTCAATAATCTGTTCCTAGGCAGTGGCAAAGCACAGGTCCCTTGGGTATCTGAATAACAATCACTTTCTAGTCAAAGTCTTTTAAAGAAATTATACTTTTACTTTACTATTTGAGAAATACTAGTTTAACAAGTTGGGATGTGGCGAGGTAGTTTCGGCTAGTTGCACTGATCTAAGTAGACCAAATAGGATATTCTTTACCCTACTTGACTCCTTGATGGAGTAGATTTGGTACCTTTTTTAATCCTTGTTTTAACATTCATTCACTAGGTTTTCTTGTCTCTAGTTTACATGATTGTGCATTCTTTATCATTTGATCAACATATTTTCTTCCTCTAGTTCGAAGATATATTTTTCTCCTATTTTCACTTTTGGAAAGCAATTTGGAGCAAAAAGGACATGAAAAGGAGCAAGACGAGAGTCGGAGGACTTGACGAGACTGGGCCATGCCCCTGATAGGGCCTTTGCAATTTTCACGGGTGGGTCATGACTTCCTGGTACGACCGGTGTAGTATTCTAGAAGAGGTGGTTTCCCCTATCATGACCGTGCAGCCAACCACGGCAGGGCCATGCCCCATGGCACAACATGTGCCCCTCTCTAGCCACGACTACGGTTGGGCCATGCCATCCAGGCACAACCATGATTGGGCCATACCATACTTGTTGAAAGTGGCACAGTCAGGCCGTGCCACACCTGCCGAAAGTGGCACGACCAGGCCGTGGCATTCTGGGACGACCATGCTCAGGCCGTGCCACACTGCCGAAAGTGGCGTGCCACTCCGGCATGGCCATTGCTCAGGTTATGCCACTCCAGCAGCAGGTGGCACAACCCGTACCGTGCAATGGCGGGGGCATGTGTCCTTGCTATAAAGGGGCTCTTGGGCCTCTTTTCGGGGGGGGTGGGGGGTGGGGGGGTTCTCTTCCTTGAGGAGCATCCATCCCTTGGCCATCCCCCTCTTCTCCGGTGACCTCCGGTGGCTCCACGACCTCTTCAACGCTCCTCACCTCCCAAGGCTACGGGTTGGTTTCTAAGTCATCATGCTCCAAGCATAAGCATCTCTTCTTCTCTTTCTCTTGTTTAGGATTTAGATTGCTTTCCTTGTGTCTTAGGTACCTTCCCATGCTTAGAGAGTAGATTCTCCTTGTTTTAGGGCTTAAGAAGAAGTTGTGATATATATTGATGTAAAACTCTATGGATATGTGAAACCCTTGTGTTGATGACATGCTCTTGTAATTTTTTGTTTGATGAAATACTTCTATGAATATTTTATGCTTATATTCGTTATGTGTTTGAATGATTATTGTGTTTGATTGAATGTATGTATGGGATGGTCTCCATCTAGGGGAGATGCTTAAGGTTGTATGCCCGAGGAGCCCTATGTGATAAAGATAATTCTTTAACCAGACATTCCAAGTTATCCCGTCTATCTAATGCATTGAATGTCGTGGGGAGATACACTGGTATGACATTTACGATGTCACACAGGTAATTAGTTAGGCTTCTTACGAGACATGGATGTAGAGATCAAGGAAATAACTACCTAAAGGATATCAATGACCATCACAATGAAACCTAGATCTTAGAACATTTCTTCCACACGACTTTTCTCACTCAACTCTCCTAACTCTCCTCTCTTTCTCTCTCTCTCTCTCTCCAGCTCTTTTCTCCAAGCTTGCAAACATTCACACTCCTGGCCTGTTTAGGTAATTCGCCTTGCGAACTCGCTAGTGCTTGCCTCATCAGTTATTGTGAATATGATATCTTTGATATTATTTGACGACATTCCCATGCACTTGTGGATTCCACATCAAGTTTTTGGCGTCGTTGACGGTAACTGATAGAACATTAGTAGACTAGTATTTGAGTTAGCCTAGATATTTCTTTTCTTTTTTTTTGTGTGAATACTTTTTAATTGCTTTTTATTAGTCTCTTTCTTTTCTCTTTGCATCTCCTTCACCACAGCATGTCTACCCTAGATTGACTATCATTTTTTAAAAAAAATAGTCATGTTTTCTTTGAATGCCCAATTGAATGCTCTAATTCAAAGGTTTGATAATATAACTGTAGGATCGATGCACGTGAGAGGGGGGTGAATCACGTGACTTTTTCAAAAAATCAGGGCGCTTTAAAAAGCGTGCGCAGCGGAAATGAAAGAAACGAAAAACGAACACACAAACACGAACGATTTTTACTTCGTTCGGAGCCTTCGGCGACTCCTACTCGAAGGCCCAGGTCCCTCGGACCTTTCCGTTGGGCAATCCACTAAAACTCTCTACCGGGAAACCTCGATAGAGTAGGCGAGTACAAAGGAATTGAAAGTGTGACAACCCCACACTTTCAAGTAATTAAGTGCAATAAAGTATTAAAAAAATTCTTCTTTTTACCGACGTCCGGAGTAGGTCAACTCTTTCGTGGCAGCAGGACGTCGTCGGCTCGAAGTGAAGCGTTTCCGGAGCAAGGCGCGAGCGTAGAAGAACTTTGAGGCGTTGGAAGAAGTGTTGTACCAAGCATGGGGTCGAGGGCCCTTTATATAGGGCTGGGGGCGCCCGGGATGCTCGGGGTGCCCCCCACGTGGCTTTCGATCCGGCGAGCCCTCTGGTCAAGGCTGATCTCTTCTTCTTCGGGATCACCTTTGACTGGGGCGCCCGACGCGCGCGGGGTGCCCGGGTTGACCGGTCAAAGCTTCATCTTCTTCGCGAGGGTGAGCTGCTGCAGCTGCCAGTGGCGTGGCACAGTGGGCGCCCGCGACACGCGGGGCGCCCGACGCGCGCGGGGCGCCCGAAACATCCGGGGCGCCCCCAAATGTGCTGCTGTCGGGGCGTTTACTTGCTCTGCTGACTTTGGGTTGACTCTGGGGCGCCCGAAACATCCGGGGCGCCCTGCTCAGCTACTGCCTCACTCCTTTGAGGCTCTCTGAGCTGCAGAAACACAGTCCTTCGGTCCTGCATCCAGGGTTAGTCCAAAACAGCAATTAATAAGTTAATTTTACACAGCCTTGGCTGTCTTGGTTCTGACTTTGGTCTCCAAAATGGAGCCCTAGGTCGAACCGACGCCTACTGTTCCCTCGATGGGGAACGCGTCCTTACTGGTTCGCTCTTCCAGTGACTTACCTCACTTACCCTTTGTGCAGCTTTACTTGACTTCTTGACCCACCAGGACTTCCTGCCAAGGCTCAACCACCTTGGTCTTCCTGCCAAGTCTCAACCAACTTGGTCTTCAGCCAGTTGTCAGGTCCCGCGGACCCAACTGGACTTCCCGCCAGGACTCAACCATCCTGGACTTCAGCCTGGTGTCTGGTCCTAAGTCTTTCAACCCTGCACACTTAGTAAAGAGGTTAAAAACCAACAACCCTAACTATAACCACTTTGTCATATATCAAAACCCGAGTTTGACCGTTAGTGCAAACTGCACCAACAATAACTTCTGTGAATGCTACTAATATTTATTGTGAGATTTGTGGCACAATAGGTCCTGTCCGAGATAACTGTTGGATCGTGAAAAGCCGATAGAGGGGGGGGGTGAATATCGGAAATCGCTCTTTTTCGGAAAACTAAGAGTAAGTGCACAGCGGAAATAAAAATACGAGACACAGCACAAAGACACAGTGATTTTTACTTGGTTCGGAGCCTGTGTCGACTCCTACTCCAAGGCCCACGGTCGTTGACCGTTTACTTTGGGCAATTCTATATTCGCGCAAATAGGTTATAATGATTTCAATTACAAAGAGAGTGCAATAAAATAATAATAGAATATTAAGCTCTTCGTTACCGACGTCCAGAGTGTGTCGATTCTTTTCGGGGCAGCGGGACATCGTCGGCTCGAGGTGAGGCGTTTCTGGAGCAAGGCACGAGGGTAGAAGAGCGTGGAAGCTTTGGAATGAAGTTGATGTTAAGCTTGGGGTCGAGGGGTGCTATTTATAGCACCTAGGGCGCCCTGGACGTCGGGGGCACCCTGCCACATGTCAGCCGATCCACACTTCGCTCGGTCAACTTTTATCCCGCTCGAACAGGGATTAAGTTTGACCTCTGGGGCGCCCTGGTCGCTGAGGGCGCCTTGGTTGACGCGGTCTTCTCGGCTGGATAGGGCTGGAGCTTCGCAGTCTTGGGCTGGAGGCGCCCTGGCTGCTGAGGGCACCTTCGCTCACGAGGGCGCCTTCGCTACTGAGGGCGCCTCGCCCAGTAAGCAGCTGGAGCCCTTTTTGCTTCGCTTGATTTTGGTTTATCTTGAGGGCGCCCTGGACACTCAGGGCACCTTACTCAGCTGCTGCCTCACTCCTTTGAGGCTCTCTGAGTTGCAGACACACGTTCCTTCGGTCCGGCATCCAGGGTTAGTCCAAAACACAATAACACAATTAATTATTTATTTTATACAGCCTTAGCTGTCTTGGTTCTAACTTTGGTCTCCAAAATGGAGCCCTAGGTCGAACCGACGCATACTGTTCCCTCGACGGGGAACGCGTCCTCACCTACTCCTCTCGGGAGAATTTACCTGATACCAACCGCTCCTCTGGTTGGACTTTTGCCTGACGGTCCTTTGTCAGGTCTTGGATGCCGAGCTGCCCTTCGCTCGGTGCCTAGCATTCCTTCGCTAGGGCTTGGTGACTAGCAGCCCTTCGCTAGTTGCCTAGCAGCCCTTCGCTAGGACTTTGGTGACTAGCAGCCCTTCGCTAGTTGCCTAGCAGCCCTTCGCTAGGACTTGGTGACTAGCTGCCCTTCGCTAGTTGCCTAGCAGCCCTTCGCTAGGACTTTGGTGACTAGCAGCCCTTCGCTAGTTGCCTAGCAGCCCTTCGCTAGGTCTTGGTGACTAGCTGCCCTTCGCTAGTTGCCTAGCAGCCCTTCGCTAGGACTTGGTTTCTGCACACTCAAGTAACAACATTAGATCACAAATAACACTTAACTTTGAATCCTTTGCCAATATCAAAACAAGGTTCGATATGGTGCTTCTTGCACCAACAGTCTCCCCCTTTTTGATTTATGGCAACACAATTCAAAGTTAAGTAAAAACTTATAACAGTTAATAAAAGAAGGTAAAACCACAATGAAGTATAGGAAAAAACACAATGAAGTATATAAAAGAAATTTATCTTCAAATTCTTTTTTTTCATACTCCCCCTAAAACCCTGAATACTTACAAAATCCTTAACTTTGATCTTTCCTCCCCCTTTGACATATATCAAAAACAAACATGGGTGTTCAAGGTATAGTTTTAACAAAGTTTTTGCAAACCTAAATTTTGTTACAAAATTTTTGCTTAGCTTTGCAAAAAGAATTTTACTTAGGCAAAATTTGGAAGCTAACTTTCCCTAACTAATGGTTCAACTTTGAGAATTGGGAATACTTTGTGTATTTTGAAAACCAAAAATCCTAAAAAAAATTTCGAGACAAGTTTTTCACTAAAACAAACATTTGCCTTAATTTTCAGCCAGTTTTTGCTCAGACAAATTTTGTTTACTAAGAAGATTTTTTTTAAAAAATGCACCTAAAAAAAATTTGAAACACTTAGAAATTTTTGCTTTTTGAAAAAGGAGATACAAGTTTAATTAAAATTCCTTTCTCTCTTTCTTGCTCTCCCCCTTTGGTATATATATATCAATAAAAAATATATTTTGAAATAAGTTTTAAGAGATGGCTTGTGTATCAGAGCCTATGAGTTTTGAAAAAGAATTACTTAGTATAATTCTTGAAAACATAGCAAAAGCTTTAAATTCCACTTTTGGAACCGAAAAAATATTTGTACTTTGTAAACATTAGTACCTTTGACAAATAGTAGTATTTTTGGAAGATGTTGTGCATTTTTTTTAATTTTTTATTTTTTTAAAAAAATATAAGTACTTTTGAAAAATATTATGCATTTTTGAAAAATATAAGCACTTTTGAAAAATATTATGCATTTTTAAAAAATATAAGCACTTTTGAAAAATATTATGCATTTTTGAAACATATACGTGCTTTTGAAAAGTTTTAATATTATTTTCAAAAGTATTCTAAAGTCAAGCAAAATTTTGAAAATGATAGTATATATAAGCAAAATTATAAGTACTTTTATTTTGAAAGAATATTTATTTATGTTTTCATCAGGATTTAAAAAGTGCAGTGCATGAAAACATATAATTTGAAAAATTATTTGTCAGTTTAATAATTCTTTTAATTTAATCTCCCCCTGAGCTTGACCCAGTTCTAGGAAGCTTGTTGACTACAAGCGATCTTCCTCTGAGTCATAAGGTTTGACTCAAATTATAAGAATTATATAATAATTTAATAATTTCTTTCGATTTAGACTCCCCCTAAATTTGACACTTCCTTGGAGTCCTTGTAGATCATGAAGTAGTGGACCTTCTTCTATGTCTTTAGGGTTTACCAAAAATCAAAAGAATAACTTTTAAAGTATGATAATTTTTAAGAAGATAATTTTTAAAAACACGACTTGAAATGATAGCACAGTTTTCGAAAATCATGATGATAATAATTTAAAGAGTAATATACAAGGTTTTTGAATCAAATTTTTGAAAACCTTATTTTGAGATGTTACTAAATTTTAGAGCATAAGGTTTTTGAAAAAAACTAATTTTTTTTTTTGAAAAATATTAAAAGAAAACTCCCCCTGTATCTGACTCAGTCTAACTTTTATCTAAATTCCTTAAGGGATTTCAGTGTTGACCAGGTTTGACTATGTTGACCAAGGGTTGACTATTTTGACTAAATCAGAATAAGCCCTAGACTCTGTTTATTGTGATATTTGAAAAAAAATGTGATAAATGAAAAAGTAGGGTACAATAAATTAAAAATTAGAGTTAAGTTTGAATTACTTTTGAAAACAATTTTTTTTATTTGAAAGGATATTGATTTATGCTTTTAGGTCCTAGATGTCTCACCCAGTTCTACATGATCAAGCATGTTAACCTTAAGGGTTGTGTGAGACAAATATTTTAATTTTTGAAAATAAATGATTGAATCGAATTTTGAGAATAATTAGTTGAGAATAATTAAGAATAATTAAGTTGTATTTTGAGAATAATTAGTTGAGAGTGATTAAGTTGAATTTGAGATTAATTAAGAATAATTAAGTTGAATTTTATTTAATTGAATTATTTTGAATTTGATTGAATTAAATTTAATTGATTTAATTAAGATTTTATAGAATTTTATTGATTTAATTAAGATTTAATTGAATTTAATTGATTTAATTAAGATTTAATTGAATTTAATTGATTTAATTAAAATTTAATTGAATTTAATTGATTTAATTAAGATTTAATTAAGATTTAATTGAATTTAATTGATTTAATTGATTTAATTAAGATTTAATTGAATTTAATTGATTTAATTAAGATTTAATTGAATTTAATTAATTTAATTAAGATTTAATTGATTGGGTTGGATTCATCTTATGGTCCTAAGCATCTCACCCATTTCTAAGTGACAAAACAGGATATCCTTAACTGTTTTGTGAGATGCATATTTTAATAGAAAGATTTATTTTGAAAAGAGATATTTGAATCTAAAATTAACTGAAAATTTGTGTTAGATTTGAATTTAACAAAGAGTAAATTGAATTTGAATTTCAAAAATTGGCTTCCAGGTCTTGGCGAGGCACTAGGCCTTCTTTGGCCGTAGTCTTATTGGATCATCAACCCTTTCCTAGACAAAGCCTTTTAGTGAAATTTCATCTTCAAAATTACTTTTTGATAAATTCTGGTCTAACTAGTTTGGGTCTTGGATCGGTAGCTTCGGCTAGTTCCGCCAAGATGACTTCCCTAACGTACTATCATCTCACCTCCACCCAATACTATGTTGTTCAAATTTCATTTAAGTTGGTTCAGTCCTTAAACTATCTAAGCAAAAAGAAACAAAAACAAAAATAAAAAGAAACACATAATTAAAACAAGCAATTGTCTAAGTAAGGTCACAATTGGAGTAATACTCCGGATTTTCGAAATCAGCAAGATTATGAATTAAATTTTCTAACTTATTGACCTTATGTTTTAGGGTTTCGTTTTCTTGTTTGAATTTTCTAAAGTTTGCTTTAATTAAGTTACATGAATCAATCACATTATTCAAGGTAAATAACGGATTTTCAAATACTGTAAATTTACCTTTGTCGATCGTTTGTCCGACATTCTTGGTAGCTCTTTTGTCTGTGCATTCACGTTGGTAATGCCCGAACTCCTGGCACTTGAAGCATTGGATGCGACTTTTGTCCCGTCATGCTTTGGAACTGGTGTCGTTTGAATCTTACGAGTAGGACACTCACTTTGGTAGTGCCCTCTCTCCCTGCATGTGTAACAAATTACATGATTTTTAAAATCTGATTTTACACTTTTACCTTTTGGTTCCTTATTGGGAATCTCCCCCTTGATTCTTGCCGCCTTGGATCTAGGCTCATCTTTTGATTCTGTGTCTGAATCGGACTCGGGTACTAGTTGAAGCTCCGTCTTTGGTGGTTCTTTAAGATTTTTCCCTGCAAAAGAGTTTACCCCTTCCTCGACCATTACAGTATCTGTTTGATTATTTAATTCAAATTTTGAAAAGAATTCAAAATTAGTTACCGTCTTAGTTAATTCGTCATCTGATTCTGGTTCGACTTTGGATTCTGGTTCAGACTCTGACTCGGCTGTTTGTGCTTGGACTGAAAGGGCAAGATAACTTACCTGATCTTCTTCTTCATCTGAGATCTCTTGATGAAGGTCAATCAGTTTTTCCCAGATTTCTCTAGCACATCTGAAGGACCCGACCCGCTTCAATTCTTCATTGGTCAGGCCGCATTGTAAAATTGCTGTTGCCCTGGCATCAGTCTCGATCTTCCTCAGAGTTGGTTCATCCAATTTGTCCCAGGCGATCGATGTTCCATCTTCTGTGGGGAGGGAGAACTCTATTTGTATGATCATCCATATGTCCATATGGGCCTTCAGATGGAACTCCATTAGACTTCTCCAGGAATTGAAGTTCTCGCCGGAGGATAGCGGTGGACGGGCACTGTTCCACTCTTGGTTGGCCATTAACTCTAAACCTCGTACACACAAGAAATAACAAAAAATGTACCAAGACTTGGTCTTGGATTAGTAGTGCGGGGAAAAAAAATACTAGCTCAAAAAGGAGTTTGCACGAATTTCGAGGTAAAATAATAATTAAAAAATGGAAAGAAAATTATGACTAATTTTTGAGAAAAATTGACTTTATTAATTCTGATTAATGATGAAAATGTAAGAATTTACTGTTTGGGAAAAAGTTTGCTTAGCACGAATTTCGAGAAAAAATAATATTAAAGTAAAAAAAATTTTATGACAAATTTTCAAAAGTTGATTGTTTTAACAATTCTAACTTATGGTAAAAAAATGAGAATTCAAAATTGAAAAAGGCGTAAGGATATTTTAAATTCACCCACAGATTTTATTTATTTTTAAAATAAAAGGCGGAAAAGATGTAGTGGTGTTGATTTAAAAAAAAGAGAAATAAGATAAAAAATTTGTAAATCCGAAAAACTTTCAAACTGGTGGTTGCACCAAGTTTGAACTACCCTGCTCTGATACCACTTGTTGGATCGTGAAAAGCCGATAGAGGGGGGGGGTGAATATCGGAAATCGCTCTTTTTCGGAAAACTAAGAGTAAGTGCACAGCGGAAATAAAAATACGAGACACAGCACAAAGACACAGTGATTTTTACTTGGTTCGGAGCCTGTGTCGACTCCTACTCCAAGGCCCACGGTCGTTGACCGTTTACTTTGGGCAATTCTATATTCGCGCAAATAGGTTACAATGATTTCAATTACAAAGAGAGTGCAATAAAATAATAATAGAATATTAAACTCTTCGTTACCGACGTCCGGAGTGTGTCGATTCTTTTCGGGGCAGCGGGACGTCGTCGGCTCGAGGTGAGGCGTTTCTGGAGCAAGGCACGAGCGTAGAAGAGCGTGGAAGCTTTGGAATGAAGTTGATGTTAAGCTTGGGGTCGAGGGGTGCTATTTATAGCACCTAGGGCGCCCTGGACGTCGGGGGCGCCCTGCCACGTGTCAACCGATCCACACTTCGCTCGGTCAACTTTTATCCCGCTCGAACAGGGATTAAGTTTGACCTCTGGGGCGCCCTGGTCGCTGAGGGCGCCTTGGTTGACGCGGTCTTCTCGGCTGGATAGGGCTGGAGCTTCGCAGTCTTGGGCTGGAGGCGCCCTGGCTGCTGAGGGCGCCTTCGCTCACGAGGGCGCCTTCGCTACTGAGGGCGCCTCACCCAGTAAGCAGCTGGAGCCCTTTTTGCTTCGCTTGGTTTTGGTTTACCTTGAGGGCGCCCTGGACACTCAGGGCGCCTTACTCAGCTGCTGCCTCACTCCTTTGAGGCTCTCTGAGTTGCAGACACACGTTCCTTCGGTCCTGCATCCAGGGTTAGTCCAAAACACAATAACACAATTAATTATTTATTTTATACAGCCTTAGCTGTCTTGGTTCTGACTTTGGTCTCCAAAATGGAGCCCTAGGTCGAACCGACGCCTACTGTTCCCTCGACGGGGAACGCGTCCTCACCTACTCCTCTCGGGAGAATTTACCTGATGCCAACCGCTCCTCTGGTTGGACTTTTGCCTGACGGTCCTTTGTCAGGTCTTGGATGCCGAGCTGCCCTTCGCTCGGTGCCTAGCATTCCTTCGCTAGGGCTTGGTGACTAGCAGCCCTTCGCTAGTTGCCTAGCAGCCCTTCGCTAGGACTTTGGTGACTAGCAGCCCTTCGCTAGTTGCCTAGCAGCTCTTCGCTAGGACTTGGTGACTAGCTGCCCTTCGCTAGTTGCCTAGCAGCCCTTCGCTAGGACTTTGGTGACTAGCAGCCCTTCGCTAGTTGCCTAGCAGCCCTTCGCTAGGACTTGGTGACTAGCTGCCCTTCGCTAGTTGCCTAGCAGCCCTTCGCTAGGACTTGGTTTCTGCACACTCAAGTAACAACATTAGATCACAAATAACACTTAACTTTGAATCCTTTGCCAATATCAAAACAAGGTTCGATATGGTGTTTCCTGCACCAACAATAACTACCCATGGTTGTTTGACTGTTCACATGGGAAGTGGGGTGCCCTCCCCAATTATAGTCAGTGGCCAAGTTGGAGCTATTGTGAGCTTTGTCATGAAGGGGACATATAGTCGAAAATTGTATCAAGCTGCACAATTTAGAAACATCCATTGAGGTCCTTAATAGAAAACTCAATGTATGAACCTCATCACAATTACACACAAATAGTCTCGGCTGGAGGAACCCCAAGAATCTTTGTTGCCATAGTCAAGAAGAGGACATCCATGAACCACCATTTCAGTTGGATAGAATAGAGAAGTTGGCGGAAGATATTGACCACTCAAACTGAAACATGCATGGTTATCAAGCAGATGAATGATAAGTGCGACAACATGGTCTCATCATGCCTCCGAATGTCAACTCAACTGTTAACTTGGGAGGAGTACCGGATGATTGAAGACAATAAAGATAAGCTTGAGGAAGATGAAAATGAGGATTTAACAAAGGAGTGTTCTACTTTAACTCCAATACCTCCTAACCTCAAGGATTTAGAAGAGCTTCCCCCACCTAGAGCTAAGATTGCAATCAAAGTTACACTCCCTTCGGTGGTTGATGAAAAGCCTCCAAAGCGGATAGACAAGGAAAAATCACATAGGAGGTTCCATGACAAGCCTTTGATGGAGAGCATATTTCAGCGAGATACTTAGAACCCTTAGTAAGAGGGTTTTAAAATATCTTACTCCTCCAAGGGCAAGATTTAGGTGAAGCCAATAAGGGGTTGAGCTAATAGTAAGTACCCCTAGTTGGTTTTAATGTGATCAATCGATTTAAGTTAGGTCTTGGTGTGTTTAATCCCTATTTCTAAGTGTACAAGAACTTAGGAGCGCATGAAGTCGAGCGGAAGACGCAGCAGTCGAGAAGATGACATGAAAAGTGAGCCGATGGGCTCAGTGCATCCGAGGGATGCAGAGCTCTGTGGAAGAGTACGTCGGTGGAATGAGAAGGACGTGCGCGGTGTTCGAGAGATGAGAAGCCAGGAGGAAGAATGCTTGAGGGGTGAAAGGCCAGAATCGGGTTTGGGTGAGCCTACCTTTGGTTAGCTAGAAATCACCCAGGAAGGCGAAGCAAGTCAAGCCGGAGGCTGGTCAACATCGGCTGACCAAGAGGACTGCTGGGCGCCTGTAAGCTCATGGGTGCCTGGGAGTTCGGGCGCTTGACCACTAGGCGCTCGAGCACTCAGGCGCCTATGTGGTATCAGGCGCCCAAGAAGGCTATTTTTAGCCGTTTGCGACCATTGCCTTTGGATAAAGTTTCAGGCCACGTGTTAGGTGCCCAAGACCTCTCGGGCGCCCTGTAACTACCACATCAGCAAACAGATAGTTTTCACCGGGGCTATAAATAGACTCCTGAAGCTCAGTTTCAACATCCAACACATTCCAAGCAATAGCAAACTAGTTCGTTGTATTGTTTTCTTCATTTTCTGAGCTTTCACCTGTAAGAGGCTTCTCCGCCCAAAGGATATATGTTCGGAAGAATCGAGCTATATTCATCCTTGGATTAGCAACCTCCTCGGTTGCAAATCGAGTAAATCCGATTGCCTCTCTCTTTCAGTTTGCTCTATTTGTTTTATGTTTATTATTTCTTCTTGGACTAACAAAAATCTTTGTCAAAGTTAAACAAAAGATTCATTTTCTTTTTTAGGGGCAATTCACCCCCTATTACCGACCCTCGATCCAACAGGTGGTATCAGAGCTAGAACGCTCCAGAAGGACTAACCGTCATCTGAAGCAACTACAAAATGGTCGGACTAGTCATCTACCCACCTAAGTTCGAGGGGGATTTCGCGAGCTGGAAACGCAAAATGCAGGTTTTTTCAAAACCGATTTTGAATTAATTTTAATAATGAAAAATGATTTTGTAGCTCTAAAGGACACCGACAATAAACCCAAGGATGAAAGCATGTGGACTAAGAAGGAACAGGCAGACTTCATGGCAAATGGAAAAGCAGAATACCATCTGCTGACCGTACTTCCTGCACAAGAAGTCAACCGAATTGGCAACTACCAATCGGCGAAGGAACTTTGGGAGAAGTTCCTTGAACTCCATGAAGGTACCTCCGAAGCCAAATTGGCAAAAAGATATCTGCTTCGGAATTATCTCAGCAATCTTTGACTGAAAGAAGGGGAGACGGTTGCACAACTTCACGCTAAGATTAAGGAATTGATGACAAAACTCAAAAATCTCGGAGAAACGGTAAACAATCGGGATGCACAAAGGTACGTATTGAACGCCTTCCGGAGGACCTCGAACTAGAGTTCAATTATCGATGTCTACTACATTTCTAAGGACCTTGAGGTAAGTACCTTAGACAATCCTTTTTCAACTCTAGAGCTTCACGAATCTAGATGTGGAGGAATAAGGAAAATGGACAACATAACCCTAGGTAGGAGGACCAACATGAAGAGGATTCTTAAGTGATGAAAATGCAACATACATGGTAAAAAAATTGTCCAAATACTTTAAGATTAAAAATTTAATAAGGTGAAGGGTAAGAAGCAAAGGAAGATCCGATGTTACAACTGCAACGAAAAAGGACATGTGAAGGAAAACTGCCCCAAAGGGAAAAATAAAGGAAAAGGAGCAGCAAAGAAGAAGGTATACAAACCTACAGACGACGTGGGACGAGTCTTCATCGGAAGACTCAGATATCGAGGAACATGTTGGACTTGCCCTAATGGCATCATACCAGGAAGATGAGAGCATCGATGAAGGGGGAGCTGTTGGGACCGGGTGCATGTTGACATGGATGCAGGTTCGTAATTTTTAAATTTATTACATGCAGCGGAAGATTTAGCATAAATAATTTTCTAAATTATTTAACCACACATCTAAGCATGCAACCTTATATTGTGTAGACATGATCATATATTAAAATTTTACAGAAAGTAAACTAATTTACTTAATACCTCGCATAACTCGAAGGAAGGAACGAGATCCAACCGTAAGCGTCCCTTGGAAGCTCCGCCTCTATTCGCGTCCACGCCGAGTTTTCTTCGGGATGACTTCGCAAAGCCACGAGTTTCGTGCCGACAAGAACTACTAGATTCTCCAAAGGCACGACAAGAATACCAAGAGAGAGATGGGAAGACTAACCACCAAGCGAAGAACGGAATCAAGATTCCGGGAGGAAGGAAGGAGTTGCGCCCGCTTCTTCTTCTTCTTCGGCAGCTGCTTGGTGGATGAAGCTCACGGCAACAAAGGGGTCCTCCTTTTAGGGCCGGCGGCACTAGAAGAGGGAGAGGGAGAGAAGGAGAGAGAGAGAAGGAGAGAGAGAGAGGGCTTATTTCTAGATCTCTTAGATTGATTTCCAAGCCTTGCCTTGGTTCCTTTATATAGTAGCCTCTCAATCGCCAAATCTCCTTTTTATGGAATAAATTTTCATAAGAAATTTATCATATAAATTTTTCTATGAATTATTCCATCATGCCAAGTTTTTATCATAATTTAATTTATAATAAAAACAACCATGTCTCCCTTTTTATTATGGAATAAATTTTCACAAGAAATTTATTATATAAATTTTTCTTATCATGGAAAAATCAATTCATAAATGATTTTATAAAATAAAATAAACTATTCAAAGTTTATTTTAATTTCCATGAAAATAATAAACCAAACTTCGGTTTATAAAAATTTATATATATTATCCATAATTTTATAAAACAAACCACGCTCGGTTTATTTTATAATTTGAACCAAACAATTTGATTCTCCCCTTTTAATGTGGCCGACCAAACAAAGAGGGTGGGGACCCTCTTTGGCCGGCCAAACCCAAGCCTATACCATACGAATTAAACTCATTTAATTCGTCCAATAAGTCTTCAAAAGGCTTAGCCATTTTATGCTTCCGATGCGTCTCTGAAAAATTCAGATTCGACTTATCTCTCTTGATCGGAAAATTCAATTTTCAACTCGTTTTAAATCCCTCGGATTACTCGTAGTGCGTGTGACTAAATAGGCTTTCGATTTATGTTGGTCGTCTATAATTAACCAATTATAGAACGATCATGAGTGGCACCTAGTAGTACATCATGATCCCCAATTAATCGAAAGATCAACGGTTGACCTCAGAAATTATTCTGAAACCCTTCAGCAGCTATAATGAGTCGTGCCCCATTCCCTTCACCATCTTATACCCACTTGGTTCAGGACACGGTCTATGTGTGTCAGTCCCCACTAGGCTGACTACGTCACACCTAGCCCAAGTAGTGTCTTTCTCATCTAACGGATTCTAATTACTCTCATGTTTCTGAGAGATTCATACTCTGAACATGTGATGCTCTGGCCAGAGGCTTCGAGTAACAATCCGACGATAGGCCTTGGGTATACATCTCCTCGCAAGGAGTGGTGAATCCTTTGTAGGCTGTTCAAACATCTTTGGGCACTTCGGCTTATACCCAATCATCCTGGGCCCACACCTCCTTGGAGATGCTTGCTTAAGATGTCAAAGTGTAAGTCTTCATGACCAAGATGACTTGAACACCGCAAGTCAAAGGAACATCGCACTTAAGCTGCGGTAAGAACTCCATTGACATATCTATATGTAGATTACCATATAAAGTTTTACAGCCAGTCACTCCAATGAACTAGTTCTCTTAACTAGCATTCATGTTTATCTCCGGACATCCCAATGTCTCCAGCCAGTGAGAATCAGCTGATTAGAGAATAACCCATGCTAGTCTTAACAGAATTGATAGTGTCCGTATTTATCAATTCATCGACTAGGGACAATTTCAATACTTCACAATTGCACATATAGAGATAATCACTAGTTGTGAATTCATCACAAATTCTCTCATGCTGTGAATTGTATTGCGGACATTCAGTAAATGATTTTAAGATCTCAATTAAATACACAACCATGTATACTCAAATAGTGAATATTTATTTATTAAAATAAATGATTACAATCATAAGGCGATTGCCTTAGAACACTTCTCTCACAATACTATCAGGAGCCACATCAGAGGACATCATCAATGAAGGGGGAGCTTCGAGCTTCAAAAGTGACATGGTAAGTGAGGTATGTTTTCTATCTCCAAATCAACATTATTTTGGAATAAAAGTCATGTTAAAATCTATCTGCAAAGTAAAATATAAAAATTAAGATTTGAAAAAATAATTATTTTTTTCCTGCCCAATAGAAATGTTTGATAAATTAAAACTTGAAAATAAAAATTTGAAAATTCAAATTGATAATTTGAAAAACAATTATACATGTTCAAGATGTTTACAAAATTCAAAAAATAAATATTATGAAAAACTAAATTGGTATTTTAGGTATCACAGGTGTCAACTTATAAAAATACCCAGATCTTATGTTCCATCTAAGTTATTAATAAACCCTATTAGTGAAAATTTATATTGGATTCCAAAAAATATTTTAAACTGTTGATTTTTTTGCATTATCTTATGTTTTTTTGGATAAATACTTCTGAAAAATTAGTTTAAAGTTTTTTTCAGTGTTCCATCAATTCATGAAAAAAAATACTTTTCAAATGTTTTTTTTTAAAAAAATGTTAGAAAAGCTTTGATTGTTTTCCCTTAACTATTTTAGTTTTTTTTTTGATGTGATCAAAGGGGGAGAAGTAGTGTTAAGTTAAGGGGTAGACTCTGAATTTCATTTTTTTTAGAACTTACACTCTCATATATAAATGTTTTTTATTATTTGTTTTCCCAAACTTAAATCGGGTTGATGCACATCAAAAAGGGGGTGTTTGTAAGTATCCCTGGTTGGTTTTGATGTGATCAACTGATTTAAGTTACATAGGAGCGTAGGAAGTCAAGCGGAAGACGCAGCGGTCGAGAAGGATGGCACGGAAAGGGAGCCAACGGGCTCGATGCATCTGAAGGACGCGGAGCTCTGTGGAAGAGTACGCCGGTGGAAAGAGAAGGATGCGCGCGGTGTCCGAGGGACGAGGAGTCGGGAGGAAGGACGCTCGAGGGGCGAAAGGCCGAAATCGTGTTCGGGTGAGCCTAACTCCGGTTAGCCAGAAATGACCCAAGAAGGCGAAGCAAGTCAAGCCGGAGACTGGTCAGCATTAGCTGACCAAGAGGACTATTGGGTGCCTGTAAGCTCACGGGTGCTTGACCACTAGGCACCCGAGCACTCAGGTGCCTGTGTGGTATCAGGCGCCCAAGAAGGCTATTTCTAGTCGTTTATGACCGTTGCCTTTGGATAAAGCTTCGGGCCATGTGTCAGGTGCCCAAGACCTCTCGGGTGCCCTGTAACTACCACGTTAACAAATGGATAGTTTTCACCGGGGCTATAAATAGACCCATGAAACTCAGTTTCAACATCCAACACATTCCAAGCAATAGCAAAATAGTTCATTATATTGTTTTCTTCTTTTTCTGAGCTTTCCATGTGTAAGAGGCTTCTCCGCCCAAAGGAGATATATTCAGGAGAATCGAGCTATATTCATCCTTGGATTAGCAACCTCCCCAGTTGCAAACCAAGTAAATCCGATTGTCTCTCTCTTTCAATTTGCTCTATTTGTTTTATGTTTATTATTTATGCTTGGACTAACAAATATCTTTGTCAAAGTTAGACAAAAGATTCTTTTTCGTTTTCAAGGGCAATTCACCCCCTCTTGCCGACTCTCGATCCAACACTAATGACCTTAAATAAGTGTTTCTTGGGAGGCAACTCAAGTTCTTCCTTGTTTTTGTTTAAGTCTTTCTCTTCTTTACTTTTTCCTAAAGCCAAACCCCACATGGTTTTCTTGTCCATTTCTTTGTGTAGAATTAAATGCTAAGGAAGAGCATGGATACGATGTAGAAGGATGGTAAGAAGGGACACGAGGAGATTCTCACGTGTACCACTTGGTAACACCCTTCACCTTAAAAGCTTTGCTACTCTTACATTTCATTTTTCATTAGGATAATGAAAGGATAAAGTTGGGGGGGGGGATATATATGTTGGGCAATAGTTTAGTTTATGTTATATTTTTTTTACATAATAAAATTTTTTCTAGTTACATCAGATGCACATTACTGCTGTGATTGTCTTGTTTTCAAGTAGATGCTTATGCATTCCATTTCTTCATTTATGTAATCGGTTGTTAATACTAGTATGCCGAGTGAATAGCTTTCCTCTATCTTCATTAGAATGAAATGAGCATTACTTTATTGAGATGTTTGAGCTTAGCCTAGTTTTAGGATCTTTCTGCACTTTGCATTTTTTTGAAAAGTTGATAACTTGATAAATAATCATGATTCATAGAGATAGTCAGTACTTGTACCCCATGGTGATCTTTCAAATTGCAGTTTGGTTACTAGATGTGGCTTGGATTATTAAACCTCACTAGGAAAAAATCAAATCCCATGCTTGTATAGTTAGAGCTTGATTTTGAGTTAGTGATACACTTTTGAAGCACTAAAAAAACACAATTGAATTGAATAAGAGATTAAAAAATAGTTTCGTGAGTGGAACCTAGCAATTTGCTCTTTGAGACCGAGTTAGGTTATCGGGGAAATGAATGCAAGGCTTCCCTTGATTCGAGCACGCCTTTGAGACCAGGGGCAGTTTGAAAGAAATGAACCAAACATGCGACAGGTAAGTGCCTATCGTCGGGTCTATAAGGAAACTAGTTAGATGATGACCTGATTAGACATTAGCATTGACATTTGATAAAATATGACCACTTATTGCAACGAGCATGGAGAACTTCTACTGAGCTATTCTCAAACTAATTTTGATACCATACTCATAAATGAAAGTGTTTGATATAGGTAAGTTATATCACTAGGGATTATAATGCATAGCAACTGATACATAAGTACGTGTGGAATGTTTGCTTGAAGACAAGAAAAAGTTTAAGTTTGGGGATGTGATGAGCATAGATTTAGTACCTTTTTTTATCCTTGTTTTCACGCTCATTCACTAGGTTTTCTTGTCTCTAGTCTTCATGGTTGTGTCCTCTTTATCATTTTATATACATATTTTCTTTGTCTAGTTCGGAGATATGCTTTTCTCCTATTTTTACCTTTAGGGAGTGATTTGGAGGAAAAAGGACACGAAAAGGAGCAAGATAAGAGCTAGAGGACTTGATGAGACTGGGCCATGCCCCCCAGCACGACCCCTATAGTTTTCACGGTCGGTCCATGCCTCCTTAGCATGACCCGTGCAACATTACAGAAGAGGCCATGCCCCTTGGCATGACCATGCAGCGAACCATGGAAGGACCGTGACATCCAGTCATGACCATGCTCGAGCCATGCCATACTTGCTGAAAGTGGCATGGCTAGGCCATGCTGCCCAAGCAAGGCCATGCCTTGGCTGTGCCACACCTGCCAAAAGTGGCATGGCCAGGACATGCCATCCAGGCACGACCATGGTCAAGCCGTGCCATACCTGATGAAAGTGGCACGACCCATGCTCAGGCTGTGACACTCTAGCCGTAGGTGGCACGGCCGGTCCATAACACCCATGCATGACCCGTGCCGTGCTAGGGCAGAGGGTGTGCACCCTTGCATTGAGCCTCATTTCAAGGGGAGGAGGTCCCCCCCCCAATCCATCCCTTGGCCATCCCCCTCTTCTTTGGCGTTCCACAACCTCTCCAACGCTCCTCACCTCTCAACTCTAACGTTTAGTTCCTTATGTCTTAGGTTCCTTCTCATGCTTAGAGAGTAGATTCTCCTTGTTCTAGGGTTTAGGAAGTAATTGTGATGTGTATTGATATAATACTGTATGGATATATGAAACCTTTGTGTGATGACATGTTCTTGCATTGTTCTTGTTTGATGAAATGCTTCTATGAGTATTTTATGCTTAGATCCCTTAAGTATTTGCTTGATTGTTATGTTTGATTAAATGGATGTATGGGATGGTCTCCATCTTGGAGAGATGCTCAAGGTTGTATGCCCCGTGAGCCCTCCGTTACCTTGAATGTTACTTTGAAACGGAGGCCACTCCCATGCAAAGGAGAACCTAATCGGGACTTACTGTATTCCCTAATTCCGTGTTAGGATATGACTTGCGTAACTTGGAATTGTATGACCAAGGAGCCGTCCATGACAAGGGTAATCCTTTAACTAGACATTTCAAGTTACCCCGTCTATCTAATGACATTGAATGTCATGGGGAGATACACTAGTGTGACATTCACGACGTCACACCGATAATTAGTTAGGCTTCTTACAAGGCATGGATGTAGATATCAAGGAAATAGCTATCGTAGGACATTAATGACCCTCACAATGAAACCTGGATCCTAGAACATTTCTCCCACATGACCTTCCTTACTCAACTCTCCTAGCTACCCTCTCTCTCTCTCTCTCTCACACACACACACACACATCCAAACACTCTCTCTCTAGCTCTCTTCTCCAAGCTTGCAAACATTCACACTCTCAGCCAGTCTAGGTAATTTACCTTGCGAACTCGCTAGTGCTTACCTTATCAGTCCCTGTGACTATGATATCTTTTATACTACTTGATGACATTCCCGTACACTGCGGATTCCACATAAAATTTTTGGCGCCGTTGTAGGAGACTGAATAGAGCAACATTAGTAAACTAGCATTTGAGTTAACCTAGACATATTTTTCTTTTTGTGTAAATACTTTTTGCTTGCTTTTTCTTAGTCTCTTTCTTTTCTTTCCCTATGAATACTTTTATATTACTTGAAGATATTCCTATTGGTACCGGAAGTACCTGATCAAACCTTATTTTGATATTGACAAAAGGTTTCCGTGTTATTTGTGATCTAACGTGTTACCTTGAGTGTGCAGGAAAGTCCTAGTTGACCTAGGCAATGAAGTCCTAATCTGTAGGATTGGGCACTAAATCCTGACTGAGGGCTAGGTACCAAAGTTCTGATATGAATGATTGGGCAGAAGACTTGGATGATCGAGGACGACAGACAAGAGTCGAGACGGGTCAAAGATTGGGAGTCGTGAGTTGTAGAGTCAAGATCGGAGGCTGAGCAAAAGTCCTACCAGAGGTTCGATTGGGAAAAGGTAAATTCTCTTGAAAGGAGTAGGTAAGGATGCGTTCCCCTGAAGAGGAAACAATAGGCATCAGTTTGACCTAGTATTTTAGTCAAAACCTAAAAGTCAGGATCGGATAACCCAAGTTGTCAAATGCATTCATATATCTTTTGTTTTACTTGTGCTAATTTTTTGGGTGCTGAAAAGCTAAGCAGGAGGCTGGAAGAAAGGCTCTAAGGGGTTGAATGGAGTCCAGCACCTAGGAGCCAGGCGCTCGTAAACACCCAGGCGCCCGGAGTCCTGAGCACGCGAGAGGCATACCGGCGCCCGGGATGCCTTCGACTCAGCCAAGGTTCAGCTGAGCTAGCACGCATTGGTTGGTCGTGCCACATCCCTATATAGGCGCCAGGGTTGATATAGGCTCCCAGGAAGGGATAAGTTTCCTAGATAAAGTTTCAACGAGTAGCTGACATGTCATCATAATGGGGGCTCCCAGGATGGGTCTGCAGGCGCCCGAGAGACCCTATATAAGGGGCATTCGACTAGTGCATTGCGAATCAGAAATTCTACAATCTTCTCTCTTGTGTGGTGTGCTAGAAGCTGCTCAAAGACGTTGTAGCACTACTCCGACGATTTCGTACTTGAATTTCATCTCTGTGGTTGTCGGTATAACTTGTTTTACATTGTACTTAAACTTTCATATTTGTAACATCATTTTGAACTGATAGTGGATTGCCCAAAGTAAACGATCAAGGATCGTGAGCCTTGGAGTAGGAGCTGTCATAGACTCCGAACCAAGTAAAACCAACTCGTGTTAGCGATTATGTTTTTCTGTTCTTATTTTCGATGCACTTTTTAACTCGACTTACGAAAATGCCAAGAGTGCTATTCACTAGGGGTGAGTATTCGGTTAAAACCGAATCGAACTGAACCGAACCGAATCGAATAGACTGAAAATTGAATAAACCGATATTTTCCAAAATAACCGAACCGACCGAATTTCTTGATAAAAGCCGAGAAAACCGAACCGATAAAATATCGGTTAATTCGGTTTTTAACCGAATTAATCGATTTAACCAAAATTTTAAAATTTTATTCAATTTTAATAAAAAAACATGATTTTATTTAATTTAATTATATTTTTAAATAAAAATAATTAAATTAATATTCTTATTCGGTGTATTTGGTTTAACCGAATTACAAAATTTAAAATCGAAAACCGAACCGAATTAACCAAATATCGAACCGAATTTTGAGAAAAAAATCGAAAACTGAATTAACGAACCGAATTTCAGAATTCAGTCGTTTCGGTTCGGTTAATTCGGTTTTTTTCGAATTTTTGCTCACCCCTACTATTCACCCCCTCTATCACTCTACTTGATCCTACAATTCCCGTGCACTTACTGATTCTACATCACTCCTTAGACAAGTTTTTCTAACGTACTATCATCTTACCTCACCCAGGTAGTAGGTTGTGCAAGTTTCAATTAAGTCTAGGTCCTTAACTAACCATTTCTATCCTAAGCATGACAATTTGTAGAAAACAAATAACTAAGAAATTAGGCAAACATGCATAAAATTATCTACCAATAAAAATGGTGTCTCTATTGGCTCCCCCTAGATCATAACCTCGATATGATCTATCTAGGTAGTGGATCTGACCCTTGGGGTTCCAATAGTGATTTGGTCTAGTTTAATTAGTCAAGCATGTCTTAGGGACCCATGCTTGGACTTAGGTGTTATTGCGGTTCACAAGTGAAATGTACAACTTAAATCACGAGTTGGCTTTGTATCCAAGTCCTGATCGGTTGTAAATGACCTTTTTCTTTCCATGAATCATGTCAAGATTCTTAGAACTCAAAGTAAACTGTTCCAATGATTCCCTAGTTCCTTGACTTGAATTTTCATGGTTGAATTCTCTTCCTCAAGTTGTTGAATTTGAGTTGAGGTTCCACCTTGAACTGTCTCAGTCAAGGGACTTGAGTTAGTCTCTTCCTTAAGGGCTTTTACCTTATTTTGAAGGGACCTAACCGGACGTTGGACTTAGCCAACTTCCAAGATAGATAAGAAACTAACTCACATAGTTCATCTTCAAAATAACCACTTACAGTGAGTTTTCGCCCTTCGAAAATGGATATGGATCCGTGGATTCTTGCCTGCTCAGCTTTTGACTCTGACTCCAATTCAGTGTCAACTGATTCAGTCTCGATAATGTAAACTTGTACGTGTAGTGCAAACAGGCTCAGTTGAGTTTGTTCTTCTTCGTTCGATTCTTCTGATGACTCAGACCACATTGCTTTTAGAGTCGTCCTTTGTTTCTTGGTTTCTTTTGTGTTCAGACACTCTGGCTTGTAGTGTCCTTTCTTCTGACTTGGGCTTTGTGGTTCGATTCGGACTTGTTTGATTGCTATTTGATTGAATCATCCTTTTCTTCTTAAGTATCTTTTAAACTAGATTGACTAGTTTGATAGTGATTTCATCTTCTTCTTTGGAATCCAATTTGTCTTCGGATTCAGGTTCAGGTGGCTGCTTCTTCTTTGCCTTGATTTTACCTGAAACCAAGGTGATACATTTCTTGGAAGATTATGCTTTAATCTGCTCATGTAATCTAAACTCACAGAATAATTCATCTAATTTAATTTTGAAAAGGTCTTTGGAAACTTTGTAAGCATCTACCATTGCTGCCCACAAGGTGTTCCTAGGAAATGCATTTAGAGTATACCTGATCGTGTCATGGTTCTCCACCTTCTGACTAATTTTGTGGAGTTCGTTGAGCAGGTCCTGGATGCGTGCACAGAGTTGGTTGGCCATTTCTCCTTCCTGCATTTTCATGCTATACAACTTATTGAAATAGAGATCCCTTTTACTTACATTGGTATCTGATGTCCCTTTGTGCAGCTATATTAATTTATTCCAAAATTCCTTAGCGTTGTTGAAAGGGTCGATGCGGTTTAGTGTCTCTTTGGTTAGGCCATATTGAAGAGTTTGGGTAGCTTTAACATCAACTTCTATCTTCTTCTTGAATGTTGGAGTCCCACTTCTTGCAATCCATAAGTTTTGGTTTCGGTTATGCATGGGAATTCTTTCCATGTCCCTGAATTAAAATTTTATTAATTAAAACAAATCCAGATAGAGATGAATTACCCAAGCAACCGACTCATCATCATACTAACTGATTTAAGTGACCGCTTGAACAAACTTGTTGTTCAAGCAATCTAACTCGTCTAATCAGTTAGCCGCGGAATAGACGATGAATGGATAGCCGGTTTTTGTGTTTATCTTCGGGGTCCATGTTAATTAACAACATACAATAATTAATCAAGAACATAAGGAACCAAAATAAGAAATATACCTCTTGTTTACCTCGTGATCTTCTATCATATGTCCTAACCTCTTCTTGGACGTCGTGTGGGCGACGATCTTTCAAGAAACGGAGTCACCAAGGCACATTCTTCCTTCACTTTCGCATGCGCTAAAACCCTAACCTCAAAGGTAAGGTTGCCACCGACCACCAAGGAGTGAGAACTCCTTCCCTTGCTTGCGTCGGCTCCAAGGGATGAAGAAGAAGATAAAGAGTTCTTCTTCCTCAATCAATCCTAACCGATCACCTCTATCTCCTCTTTTCTTCCTTGCGGCAACCACAAAGAAAAAGAAAACTTCTTCTTTCTACTTTGCGCCAACCACCTCCTTTCTCCCTTCACCTAGCGCCGCCGACCACCAAGGAAGATAGCTGAGCACGCCACCAAGAAGAGATGAGAAGGATGGATGAGGAAGAAGAAGATGAACTCTCCTCTTCCCTTGCTCCAACTTGTGTCAGCCTCCAAGAGAATTCTTGCCGCCGCCCAACCCTAAGAGAGAAGGAGAGGGAGAGAAGAGAGAAGCCTTAGGGTTTTGTTGTATATCTTGGTCTCATGACACATGAGGTATATATAGGCTACAATAGGGACCATGAGGAGGAGTTGGGTCTTGGCCACCTAATGAATCAAAGCCCGATCCACCCAAATCGCGTCATGTCTTCTCCGAGACCTCGGTAACCCCACAACAAAATCCATAGTGATGTACTCCCATTTCCACTTAGGAATCGGGATCTTCTGCAGTAATCCAGCAGGTCTCTGATGCTCGCCTTCACCTGCTGGTGTTGGATCGTGGCGCCTTGCTAGAAGGGGGGGGGTGAATAGCAATTTTTGATTTTCTCTACAAGAAGGGTTAGCAAAACACAAGAAAAATAATAAAAAATAATGAAAGCAATGCTAACACTTTCGTTTACTTGGTATCCACCTCAGAGAGGTGACTAATCCAAGGATCCACACGAGCACACCACCACCACTATGAAAAACCTCCTTCAAGGTGGAGAAAACCTTTACAAGGTTGTCTTCTTCCTCTTTACAAGATGGAATTGAAAGCAAGAGGAAGAACTGAGGACTTTTAACATGAACAACACCTTGGTACCCTCAAGAACCGTACCTTTGATGTGCCAAAAAGTCACCCTTTAAATAGGGGAAAGGACAACTCCAAAAGCTATCCAACCCCTATACTAGTCGATTGCCCTTGGGCCAGTCGACTGACCCAGCTTTAAAAGCTAGCCAACGGCTAATTTTCAGGGTTACCAGTCGACTGCCCCTGGGGCAGTCGACTGATCTTTCTGGAGTTTCGAGTCTCTTGCTAGCAGTCGACTGATTCATTCCCAGTCGACTGCCCAGCTTACAAAAGTACTCTTCCTCATTCCGAAGACCCTCCTTCACATGTGCCTTCAAGTTCACTCCCTTGGCTTGCCTCTTGAAGTCCTCTTCCATCGGCTCTCGTCCCTCGGATGTGCACCAGCCCTCGGCTTGCCTCCATGCCACCCTTCACATGTGCCCTTTGAAGTCCACTTCCCGGCTTGCCCTTAGAGTCCTCTTCCCTCGGCTCTCGTCCCTCAGGTATGTCCTCCATGTGTGATTCTCCAAGTCCTGCAAACTCAATCACACATATCAAATAACAAGATAACACCCTAACCTTAAGTATATTGACACACACATCAAAACCATGATCTCCCTGATCATTCTTCGGTCGATTGCCCCAATAATCTCCCCTTTTTGGTGTGTGACAATATGTTTAAATTAGGGAGAAAACACAGCAAATAACAATAATTGAAAATACAAGACATAGTAAAAACACAAAGAGGTAACCTCCCCCTTAACCTATGCGTTCTTCCATTTTCAATTCTTATAAATTAAAGTTAAACCAAAAGTTAAGTTACAAACCTAACTTATACCTCCCAATTCTCCCCCTTTGACATCATCAAAACGATTGCCTGAAGCAATATTAACCCATGGCATCAAATGAGAGAACTTCTTATTTCTGAAAACTCCCAGAATTCTGAAACTAGGAGTATCAATCGACTGCGACAGAGGGCAGTCGACTGATACTCTATCAGTCAGAATTTTCAGCTTCTGGGCCGAATTTCAGAAACTCCCCAAAAATTCTAGAAAATTTCAAAAATTATGAAACTTTGCAAACATGTTTCATATATATACTCTAACAGAGAAAAATATAACTTTATAAAAAATTCAAACATGTTTGACTTTTTGACAAAAATTCAAACTCCTTGAAAACATGTAACACTGTATCAAAGTTTCAACTTAATTTTGAAATCATACATTGTTCAAACTTATGACATACACATACATCACAGAAATGTTTTCAAATTGTTTAAAATGTCCAACTATGACCTTTGGGAAAGATGTCCATTAATTAAACATTTGCTTTACCCATAGTTGGTATATTTTTAATAATTTAATACATCTAATAATCCAACAATATGCTATAAGCATAAGTGAATTATTTGTATCATCCTAATGAATCATGCACCACCTTGCTATTGTATTACTCCAAGGTCCATCCTACACTTTTACAAACCACATACCATGGCCCCTTCTTAAGGATGTGAACTCCGCTTCGGGAAGAGGCTTGGTAAATATGTCGGCAAGGTTTGACTTTGACTCAACATAGTGTAATTTTATGTCACCCCTTGCTACATGATCCCTAATGAAGTGATGCTTCACTTCAATATGTTTTGTTCTAGAATGATGAACCAGATTTTTAGTCAAGTTAATAGTACTTACATTATCACACAAAACCTTGACCTTGGAGTAATGTAGCTCATAATCCTCTAAGGTATGCATGATCCAAAGTAGTTGAGACACACAACCACCCATTGCTACATATTCGACCTCCGTTGTTGATAAGGCAACACATGGTTGCTTCCTACTACTCCAACTAACTAAAGATGACCCAATAATTAATATCCTCCACTAGTACTTTTCTATCTAGTTTACAACCCGTATAATCCGAATCGGTGTATCCAAAAAGTTCAATATTTGGAGTTATAGGATACCAAAGCCTGACATTAAGTGTACCTTTAATATACCTTAAAATCCTATTTGCTACCACTAGATGAGACTCCTTGGCACATGATTGATACCTTGCACACATACCTACCATAAATAATATATCCGGTCTACTAGCGGTTAGGTATAACATGCTCCCAATCATGCTCCTATATTGTTTTGAGTCTACTATTTTTCCTTCAAGATCACTATCCATTTTGACATTTGTTCCTATAGGGGTAGATGCGACCTTAGCATTTTCTAATCCAAATTTCTTTATGATTTCCTAGCATATTTTGTTTGATATACATGAGTCTCTCCATTTGTTTGTTTGACTTGTAGCCCTAAAAAGAAAGTCAACTCTGTTAGGATCTTGGGATGGCTAGAGAGGGGGGGGGGTGTGAATAGCCACCCACCAAAACTCGCTTCTTCCTACAATCAATTAGCAGCGGAAAACAAACAAAGCAGAAATAAACTAAAACAGAGACTAACACAGTGTTTACAAGGTTTGGGGATAACTTGCCCCTACTCCTTGGCATGCCAGTGAGGTGGGTGATCCCTTGATCTTCGGCAGATCAGGACCCGTAATGAATCCGGTTAAAAACATCCTCCTTCTCGGTGGAGTAATCTCTCCACAAATGCCTCAGAAGTATATCAAGTGAAGCATAAGAGACTAGAGAAGGAAGCTTACACAACAGAAAGATCAAGCAAGAAGAAAGATGTAGAGAACACCAACAACTCAACAGCAAAACCCTTCGCAGATTTTCTATCCACCGTTCTCCGTTGTTCTGTTGTATTCCTTGCTTCACCAACTTCTTCTTCTTAACCCTTTCTTCTGCAAATATACAGGCGTCGTCACCCACTGACCCCTTCTGAGCTCTCAGCACACTGAAGTCATCCTCTTCAGCTGAAGCTTCAGGTCAGATGCCGTTGAAACTTGCAAATGTGTATCAAACAAAATAGCACCATGGAAGTCATCCTTGACCCTTCTTCTTTTTCCTTCATTTTAATTTTAAAGCTCTGTGTTGTCTGCACACTTACAGATTCAATAGGTAAGCAAATCAGAAATTAGAACTGCGCTGACAACAATTTGAATTAAAGTTCAGAGGTTTTAATCGGTCACCTTGACCGATCAGACAACCTCCTGACCCATTAGACTCCATCTTGATTGGTCCAGTGATGTTCTGATTGGTCTCACTGACAGATCAGAGACCAGGGGATCGATCACCAGACCGATCCCTAAACTCACTGGAATTTCAGTCAATGCACCTGATTAGTCAAGGTGACCGATCAGGGAAGTACCTGATTTGTCAAGGTGACCGATCAAGCAAGCGCCTGACCGATCAGGATCTATCCTGATCGGTCCAAGTCTGTTCTGATCGGTCGCACTGACTGATTAGAGATTCTTGTGATCGATCCATTGATCGATCACAATCTTTCTGTGACCACACAGAATGTTTGCTGATCGGTCACCAGACCGTTCATAAAACCTTCTGTTTCCTCAGAAGCTTTCTGGATCGGTCAACAGACCGATCAGACATCGTGGATCGGTCTTGTGACCGATCTACTATCAAGAGAGTTTGTGCCAACTTCCTGATCGGATTTCAGACTGATCCAGCCAACTTAGCTCTGATCATTTGATTAATTAATGACTAATTCTGACCATGACTAACACAAGTTAGACCTTGAGTCCAGAGAATAGACTCCCTTGCCCTCTCTGACTCAGTCTGGTCCGGAGAACGAGTTACCGAGCCCTCTCCGACTCATCCCAGTCCAGAGAATGAGCTACCAAGCCC
Source organism: Boesenbergia rotunda (assembly GCA_024364735.1). NCBI lineage: Eukaryota > Viridiplantae > Streptophyta > Magnoliopsida > Zingiberales > Zingiberaceae > Boesenbergia > Boesenbergia rotunda. Next base: position 21,951 of record JAGFNQ010005788.1, on the reverse strand, counting down.
TCTCTGACCAGAGTCCGGAGAACGAGCTAACGAGCCCTCTCCGACTTATCTCGGTCCAGAGAACGTGCTACTGAGTCCTCTCTGACCAGAGTTTGGAGAACGAGCTACCGAGCCCTCTCTGACCAGAGTCCAGAGAACGAGTTACCGAGCCCTCTCCGACTCATCCCGGTCCAGAGAACGAACTACTGAGCCCTCTCTAACCAGTACACTTAATCCGAACTTAACTATCTGATCTCAATTCTCACTCAATCGAACTTAAATCGGTGTCAACATCAAAACAACAATCAGGTCAGACTACATCAACAAACTCTCCCACAAGACTTATCTCAAACTCATTTTCCATATATTTAATAAACTTATGGAGAAATTCATTATTAGTTGACCCAAAATGATATCATCAATATACACATGGGCCATAAAGATGTCCTTATCCTTAGATTTTAGGAATAAAGTTGGATTAATTGTACCTCTCCTAAAATCCTTAGATACTAAGAATGATGAAAGCCTTTTATACCAAGCTCGGGGAGTTTGTTTCAATCCATATAAGGCTTTTCTTAGTTTGTAGACATGACTAGAATAGTTTGGGGTTTCAAATCCGGGTGGTTGCTCTACATATACCTCTTCCTTAATGACCCCATTAAGAAATGCCGACTTCACATCCATTTGGTGAAGTGTGAAACCCATGTGAGCAGCATATGCTAATAAAATTCTAATGGACTCTAATCTAGCTACGGGGGCATATGTCTCATCATAGTCAAGACCTTCAACTTGGTTAAACCCCCTTGCAACCAACCTACCCTTGTTTCTAGTTATCATTTCTTGATCATCTAGCTTGTTCCTAAAAACCCATCTAGTGGTGACAATTGTGAAATCATTGGGTCTAGGAACTAACTCTCATACCTCACTTCTTTCATATTGATTCAACTCTTCTTGCATGGCTAGGACCCAATCCACATAACCTAATGTCTCATCAATAGTTTTCGGTTCAAGTTGAGAAAGCAAGGCAATTTGACTACTATGATCCCTAAAGTAAGACCTAGTCCTTACCCCTTGGGTGACATCCCAACTATTTGGTCAATGGGGTGATCTTGGTGGTGCCTTAAGTGTCTAGAGGTTATGGGCTCATTGACTACATGATGTTCATCCTCTAGTGCACTTCTCTCTCCCCCTTGATCAATGCCCCCCAAATGTAGGTCTTGAATATCTTGGGTAAGGGGTTGACTTTCTTCTATGTCCTTATCAATAGAAGATTTCTAGGGTAAGTGCTTGTAGACTCATCAAAATCTACATTGGAAGACTCCTCAATTACCTTGATCCTTTTGTTATACACTCTATACCCCCTACTAGTGGATGAATATCTAACCAAGATCCCTCATCTGCTTTCGATTCAAACTTCCTCAAATCATCCTTAGTGTTTAAAATGTAGACCTTACACCCAAAAATCCTAAAATAGTGAATTTGTGGAATCCTCCCATTCCACAACTCAAATGGAGTTTTTCCTAAAAACCTATGAATTAAGACCCGATTTTGGATGTAACAAGCGGTATTTACCGCTTCGGCCCAAAAGTAGCTAGGTAGAGAGTATGCATTAAGCATGGTCCTAGCAGCTTCTTGTAAGACTCTTTTCTCCTTTCTACCACACCATTTTGTTGAGGGGTTCTTGGGCATGAAAATTCATGCTTGTACCCATTTTCTAAACAAAATTGTAAGAAGTTTGAATTTTCAAACTCCCCACCATGGTCACTCCTAATTTGGTTGATCTTGAGATGTTTCTCATTTTCAACCCGTTTACTAATCCTACAAATATTTTAAAGTGTCATCCTTATGTTTCATGAAATATACCCAAGTGAATCTAGAAAAATCATCTACTTACCAAACAGTATTTACTTCCTATTATTGATGGGGTACTATGACAATCAAATAAATCCAAATGTAATAACTCTAAAGGTAAAGAAGTGCTAGTTAAGGTTTTACCTTTGTGCGATGATTTAGATTGCTTACCCTCTTGGCATGCATCACACATCTTGTTCTTCTCATACTTGATCATGGGGAGCCCCTTCACCAACTCCATCTTTGCAACTCTTGCAATATTCTTCATGTTAATGTGTCCAAGTCGCCGGTGTCACAACCATCCTTCTTCTTCTTTGGATATGAAACACTTAGGAGAGATGTTAGAAACATAAGAAAGATTAAGATAATAAAGGTTGGCTTCTCTATATCCCTCTAACATAATATTTTCGGAGCCATTTTGTTTAATTAAGCACTTTCTAGCATGAAACTCAACCCTATACCCGACATCACAAAGTTGACTTACACTAAGCAAATTAAACTCCATATCCTTAATCAAAAGAACTTTATGAATTGTGATGGTAGGAGATACCTTAATGGTGCCCCTACCTATAATTTTGAGTTTCCCACTATTTCCGAATGACAAGGTTCCTTCTCTTAAATAGCTAATGGTAGAGAATTTGCTCACATCCCCGGTCATATGCCTTGAACACCCGCTATCTACTATCCACATTTTTGATGCTTCTTTCACCTTCACCTAAACAACACGAAAAACACAAGCTTTTGGTACCCAAATGTTAGATCCACAAACATCATTTAAATATTTCTTTGGTACCCATGCCTTCTTTGCATTTCCCTTAACACCTTGTCTCTTAGAGGCACCCTTCCTACCCATAAGTGAAACAAAAGCCACCTCCTTGGTTTTGGGTTTATAACCTATACCGGCCTTGTTATACACGACTATTTGACTATTTATGATCATGTCAAGGTTTCTAGAGCCAATTTGAAATTTTCCAAGTGCCTTGGTGAGGTTTTCTACCTTTTCCCTTAGCTTCCTATTTTCCTTTTCTAAACATGAATCATTTGAAACGGTAGAGGAAACATGCACATTGCCCTTAAGTTTCATGGATTCTAATTTGAGCATGCAAACTTCTTTTTTCAATTCCTTAACTCTCTTCCTAGCTCTAGCCAAATCATCATTTGTACTAGTAATAATTTTAACAAGAGTAGAGGTGGATAAGTTATATACCTCACTTACCGATACATCGGATTCGGTTGATGAGCCTTCACCTTCATCTTCACTACTTGAACTCCTCTTATCCTCAGATGACTCCAAGTTGTCCACTCCCATTAGTGCGAAGTGTGACACATGATCTCCTTCTTCCTCCGATGAAGATGGATCATCCCAAGTAGCTTTGAGACTTGTGACACTCTTTTCTTTTCCATTGGATTTCTTCTTGTCACCCTTCTTTTTCTCCTCCTTCTTTTCTTCCATTTTCTTTAATTGTGGGCACTCATTCTTCATGTGCCCCTCTTGATGACAATTATAGCAAATGATCTCCTTTCCTTGCTTTTACTCTTTGAACCTTTCCTACCATAGACTTGTTAGAAAAACTTTTAAAAGCTCTTCGCATTTTTCTTACCATGTAGGCTTCTTAGTCGCTATCCATTGAAGTGCTTGACTCTTCCGAGTCGGATGATGACGAGTAGATGACTTTCTTCTTCTCTTTCTTCTTTTTTCCTTTCCTTTTCTATAATAAAAGCTACACCTTTTTCTTTAGTAGAAATGTTAGCTTGCTCATGTAATTTGAATTCACAAAACAAATCATCTAACTTTACCATAGAGAGATCCCTCGAAACTTTATAGGCATCAACCATTGATGCCCACAAGGTAGTCCTAGGGAATGATTGGAGAACATACCTCACAATATCTCGATTCTCAACCTTCTCACCAATGACATGGAGTTCGTTGATTATTTCTTTGACTCTCCCATGTAATTGGCTTACTGTTTCGTTGGCCTTCATTGTGAGCGATTGTAGTTGGGCTACCAAGAGATCCTTCTTTGCCCTCCTTGACTCATTTGATTCTTCGTTGAGCTCGACGAGCTTCTCCCAAAGTTCCTTTGCACTCTTGAAAGACCCCACCTTGTTTAGTTGTTCTTTTGATAATCCGCATTGAAGCGTTGTGGTGGCCTTCTCATTGGCTTGCGCCTTCTTCATCATCTCCTTGGTCCAATTTCTCATCGGTAGTGGCTCTCCTCTTTCATTTACGGGTGCATCGAAGCCATCTACAATACTCAACCAATTTTTGATGTCATTCATGAGGTAATTCTCCATCGTACCTTTTCAATAGGTGAAGTCATTGCCATCAAAGAACGGTGGCCTTGCGGTGCTATAGCCCTCTTGAAACGTCATTTTCTTGAATGCTAAAGTCGATGGTTAGTTCTCCTGAAACGAACCGGCTCTGTCACCACTTGTTGGATCGTGGCGCCTTGCTAGAGGGGGGGGGGTGAATAGCAATTTTCGATTTTCTCTACAAGAAGGGTTAGCAAAACACAAGAAAAATAATAAAAAATAATGAAAGCAATGCTAACACCTTCGTTTACTTGGTATCCACCTCAGAGAGGTGACTAATCCAAGTATCCACACGAGCACACCACCTCCACTATGAAAAACCTCCTTTAAGGTGGAGAAAACCTTTACAAGGTTGTCTTCTTCCTCTTTACAAGATGGAATTGAAAGCAAGAGGAAGAACTGAGAACTTTTAGCATGAACAACACCTTGGTACCCTCAAGAACCGTACCTTTGATGTGCCAAAAAGTCACCCTTTAAATAGGGTAAAGGACAACTCCAAAAGCTGTCCAACCCGATACCAGTCGACTGCCTCTGGGGCAGTCGACTAGCCCAACTTTAAAAACTAGCCAACGACTAGTTTTCGGGGTTACCAGTCGACTGCCCCTGGGGCAGTCGACTGATCTTTCTGGAGTTTCGAGTCTCTTGCTGGCAGTTGACTGATTCATTCCCAGTCGACTGCCCAACTTACAAAAGCACTCTTCCTCACTCCGAAGACCTTCCTTCACGTGTGTCTTCAAGTTCACTCCCTTGGCTTGCCCCTTAAAGTTCTTTTCCACCGGCTCTAGTCCCTCGGATGCGCACGCAAGCCCTCGGTTTGCCTCCATGCCACCCTTCACGTGTGCCCTTTGAAGTCCACTTCCCCGCTTGCCCTTGGAGTCCTCTTCCCTCGGCTCTCGTCCCTCAGGTATGCCCTCTATGTGTGATTCTCCAAGTCCTGCAAACTCAATCACACATATCAAATAACAAGATAATACCCTAACCTTAAGCATATTGACACACACATCAAAACCATGATCTCCCCGATCATTCTTGGGTCGATTGCCCCAACAGCTGGCACACCAGACATCTAGCTACAAAATCTGTGATGCCTTTCTTTATACCGTTCCACCAGTAGAAACGTCTCAAATCTCGCTACATACGGGTTCCACCAGTATGTATAGCAAACTGAGATCGATGAACCTCCTGAAGCAACTCCTCCAAGACCAGATGTGACTTAGGTACGCACAATTTCCCTCGGAAATATAGAATACCCTTGTCATCACATGTAAAGTCAGACTGCTGCTTTGAAGTTATCCGGTTGCCTAGGAACTGCAGATGCTGATCACTGGCATGAGCCTCTCTGATCCTCGTCCTGATCGAAGAATGAGCAACCATAGTCACAAATAACCCTTTCTCTATCTAACCTTGCTCCTCCAGTCCCAACTTTGAGAAGTTCTGTACTATGTTTGTGACCATAAACCAATGACAAGCCAGAACACTCTAGGATTTTTTGTTCAGTGCATCTACAACCACATTAACTTCCCCTGGATGATAGCTAATGGTGCAGTCATAATCCTTCAGGAACTCCATCCATCGCCTCTGACGCAGATTCAGCTCCTTCTGAGTGAATAGATACTTGAGAGTCTTATAATCCGTGAAAATCTCAAACGTGATGCCGTAGAGATGGGGTCTCCATATCTTCAGGGCAAAAATAATGGTTGCAAGCTCTAAGCCATGAACTGGATAGTTCTTCTCATGCTCCTTCAATTTACAAGAAGCATAAGAGATACCCCATCCATGCTGCATCAAAACTGATGGAATAGCTTGGCGGGTTTCCTAAGCGAACACGGGGGCGAACATGAGACACCTCTCTATGTATACGGATTAAAAATTTAATCTGAATGGAGACCCATCTCCAAAATGACCGTCTCGTCATCGTATCAATTGATTCAAGCTACAACTTAGCCAAACTCAAAAGTAAGACCTTGTAACTTCCGAATCAATTGACCGCGGAAAAGACATCGAGCGGATCGCCAATTTTTGTGTTTATCTTCGGGGTCCATAACTTAATTAATTATCAATATTAATTATCAAATAATTAAATCATGACAACTAATTAAGAACACACATGCGATAATAAAAATCACATAAAATAATAAAGAAAACAAAGAGGAGCCAAAGAGAGATTATACCTCGTCTTTTACCTCGTAGTCTTCTACCGTATGACCCCTCCTCTTGGACGTCGTGTGGGCTACGATCTACCAAGACACGGAATCACCAAGGGTTCCAATGAATCCTCCTCCTTCTTCTTCTCCAATGCGCTAAACAAAACCCTAGGGTTAGGGTTTTCCCCGCCAGCCTTCACCACCCTTCTTGTTGCCGTCGGCGCCTATCCCTTCTCCAAGGGATCGCCGGCTCCAAGGTGGTGCAAGGAGGATGAAGAAGAAGGTGAAGAAGAACAAATCTCCTTCACCAAACCTAACCACTCAATGCTCCACTCACCTTCTTGCTTGCGGCGCCGACGCCACCAAGGAGGTTTCTCCCGCCGGCCTTCTCCTTCTATTCATGCTACCGTGCACCACAAAAGGTGGAGAGGTTCTCCTCCTTTGTCCTTGTTATCACCAGCGTGCAAAGAAGATGAAGAAGGAGTGTAAGGATGAAGAGAAGAAAATCTTCTTCTCTTCCACCTGGCGACGCTCCATAGTACCGGCTGGAATTGCCGCCACCGGTGCTCTCTCCTTCCACTCAAGGTGTCTCCGGCCAAGAGAAGAAGAGAGTGTTGGTGCAGGCAGCACCTAAGTCGAACCTGGGTTTTGATAATGACAAAGGGTTCAAAAGTTAAGATGTTATGTTGATCTAACATGTTCACTAAGTGTACAGGAAAGAAGCCCTAGGTACACTAAGCACGAAGTCCTGGTCGAGGACTGGGCACGAAGCCCTGGCAAGGAGCTGGGCACCGAAGACCTGCTTGGAAGGTGGGCACGAAGTCCTAGTCGAGGACTGGTCATGAAGCCCTGGCAAGGAGCTGGGCACCGAAGACCTGCTCGGAAGGTGGGCACGAAGACCTGGTCAGGTGCATCGGGCAAAAGTCCAACCGGAGGAGCTGGTTGGCAAAAGGTAAAATCTCCTGAGAGGAGTAGGTGAGGACACATTCCCCGTCGAGGGAACAGTAGGCGTCGGCTCGACCTAGGGTTCCATTTGGGAGACCCGAAGTCAGAACCAAGACAACTAAGGCTGTATAAACCTAACATTTCTTGCTTTGTTTGTTGTGGAACTAACCTTGGATGCAGGGACCAAAAGAACATGTTTTTGTAGCTCAGAACGCCCCAAAGGAGAAGGGCAGCAGCTGGGCTAGGCGCCCGAGAGGTCCCGGGCGCCCAAGGTCAAAGCCAAATGAGCAGTTGAGCAAGAATCGCTTCGGAAGCTCATTGGACCAGGCGCCCTCAAGCTCCCGGGCGCCCTGGATGCCTCGGGTGCCCTGGGTCCAAGCCAACCAAGTAATCGAAGCAAACTCAGCCAAGAAGCCAGCAAACCAAGTCAACCGGGGCGCCCCCAGTGTCCCGGGCACCCCCGTCAGCTCCGAGCCCGATTCTGGGGGGATAAGCGCTGACCAAGCTTCGGATGAGAGTTCTCAGATCCGAAGGCACGTGTCAGGCGCCCCCAGCGTCCCGAGCGCCCCCAGGAGTGCTATAAAAGGGGCTCGACCCCTAAGGCTTCAAAATCAACTTTTCCAACATCTCTAAGCTCTTCGACTCAAGCGCTCTGCTCCGAAAACCTCCAATCTCGAGATTCAAGCGCCACCGCCGACTCTCTGCTCCGAAGTACGATCCACACCGGGCGTCGGTAACGAAGAGTTTAATTTTATTTACTGCACTACAACTGTAACATTTTCTGTAAACATTTGCGGACATATAGAATTGCCCGCAGTAAACGGTCAAGGACCGTGGGCCTTGGAGTAGGAGCCGACCGCGACTCCGAACCAAGTAAAAGTGCTTGAGTTCTTGTGCTGTGTTTATTTAAATTTCCGTTGCGCATTCTCTATTCAAATCCAAAATGCTTTCACGATATTCACCCCCCTCTATCGTGTTTTCTCGATCCTACAAGTGGTATCAGAGCGAGGAAACTCAAATTTGGTGCAACCACCAATTTGAGAGTTTTTTCAGATTTTACTCGATTTTTTTTATTTCTTTTTTTGATCGAACTTTTGTCGATAATCGAGGTTGGTGCAACACCACTCAATAATTTGTTTTAATATCTTATTCCCGCACTGCTAATCCAAGACCAAGTCTTGGGATAGTTTTTTTTTGTTGTTATTATTTCAGTAATTACTAAATGGCCATGCAAGAAGGGTTCAGTACAGCCAGACCACCACTGTTAAGTAGGGAGGATTTCTCCTACTAGAAGAGTCGGATGGAAGTCCACCTAAAAACTCAGGTGGACATGTGGATAATAATTCAATCTGGACTGGAAATCCCGAAGAACGCTGAAGGAGTGCCACAATCATACACCGAATGGGATACAACACTGAAAAGAAAAATCGAGGCCGATGCTAAAGCAACTCAAACACTCCAATGTGGCCTAACCAAAGAAGAGCTGAACCGGGTGGGACCATTCAACAGTGCAAAGGAACTCTGGGGTAAGTTAATTGAGTTGCACGAAGGAACCTCCGACACCCGAATCAGCAAGAGGGACCTACTACTAAACAAGCTCTACACAATCAAGATGAACGACAGCGAATCTGCAGCCCAGCTTCACGCCAAAATTTAGGAGCTGATGAACGGTCTACACACAATCGGTCACAAGGTAGAAAATTGTGACCTGATTAGGTATACCCTTAACGCTTTTCTAAGAAACACTTTGTGGGCATCTATGGTAGATGCGTACAAAGTTTCAAGGGATTTGTATAAAATTAAATTAGATGAGTTATTTTCCGAATTTGAATTACATGAGCAGACTAACTGCACCCTGGCCGAGAAAGACATTGCTTTTATTGCAGGTAAAACTGGAAAGATAACCAAGAAGAAGCCTCAACCTGCACCCGAGTCTGACTCAGACTCTGACTCAGAAGACAGCGAAGGAGATCAACCCAAGCTGGTCTGGCTTGCTTGGAACTACTACAAGGAGTTGAAGAATCAGTCCAACAGAAGAAAAGCCAGCCGAAAGAAGGAAGATCTGACTGAACCAACAAAGAACAAATCAAGTGTGACCTGCTTCGAATGCAACAAGAAGGGGCATTTCAAATTGGAATGCCCTAATCTGAAAGAAGCCAAGAAGACAAGAAGGAAGAAGGCTCTTCAAGCAACGTGGGACGAGTCTTCCTCCCAAGAAGAAGAAGAGGCCCCACAGTTGAACCTGCTTGCCTTGACTGCTTCAGAAGAAATCGAGACTGAGTCAGAATCGAAACCGGACGACGGCAAACTCACATTTTCAGAGGACGGCGAAATCACTGTAAGTGGATTTTCTAGAATTCAATTAACTGAATTAATTGCTTACCTTTCTCGCGACCTGGCGAAAGCCAAAATCCGAGTCAAATCCCTACGACATGAAGTAAAACTCCTTAAAGAGGGAGCTGACTCTAGATCCTTAACTGAGAAGGTTCAAGAAAGAACCTCTACTCAAGTTGAAAAACTTGAGAAAGAGAACTCCTCTTTGAAAACTCAAGTCAAGGACCTTAGAGAAGCCTTAGAACGATTCACTTCTGGTTCCAAGGGTCTTGACATGATCCTTGAAAAATAGAAGTCGGTTCTAAATCGATTCGGGTTAGGCTATCGGACCAAGGCGAGACAAAGGTCATACTATGCTATACTGAATCAGTCTAGATCTAAAGTTTAGGCATGGCTATCGGACCTAGACGCCATGAGGTCCGAAATGGAATCCATGTACACTAACCAAGTATGGACTTTGGTTAATCCACCTGAGGGATTAAACCCATTGGGTGTAAGTGGGTCTTTAGAAGAAAGACTGACATGGATGGACTCATGCATACCTACAAAGGACGATTGGTAGCTAAAGGTTTCAAGCAGATTCATGGTATCGACTATGATGAAACCTTTTCCCCAGTTGCGATGCTTAAGTCTATTCGGACCTGCTTGCTATTGCAACTTACCATGATTACGAGATCTGGCAGATGGATGTCAAAACTGCATTCCTAAATGGGAATCTACTCGAGGATGTGTACATGACACAACCTGAGGGTTTTGTAGATCCAGAGCACGCTGAAAAGGTATGTAAGTTGCAAAGGTCCATTTATGGGCTAAAGCAAGCTTCTCGAAGCTGAAATCTTCGATTCGATGATGCAATCAAAGTGTTTGGTTTCATCAAGAATGAAGATGAACCCTGTGTCTACAAGAGGGTTAGTGGGAGCACAGTTATCTTCCTGATCTTGTATGTAGATGACATACTCCTCATTGGGAATGATATCCCTTCACTACAGTCTGTGAAGATGTGGCTTGGGAATTGCTTCTCAATGAAAGACTTAGGTGAAGCAGCCTATATCCTAGGCATTAAGATCTATAGAGATAGATCTAAGAGATTGCTTGGCTTAAGTCAGAGTACATATATTGATAAGGTGCTTAATCGTTTTGCCATGCAGAATTCCAAGAAGGGATTTCTGCCAATGTCACATGGTGTGAGTCTTTCGAAGACTCAATGTCCCTCTTCTAAGGAGGAGAGAGACCGTATGGATCAGATCCCTTATGCATCCGCTATAGGGTCTATCATGTACGCCATGCTATGTACTCATCCAGATGTTTCGTATGCTTTGAGCATGATGAGCAGGTACCAGTCAGATCCAGGTGAATGTCACTGGACAGCTGTCAAGAATATTCTTAAGTACTTACGAAGGACGAAAGAATATTTCTTGATATTTGGAGGCGATGAGGAGCTAGCTGTAAAGGGTTACAGTGACGCAAGCTTCCAAATAGACAGGGATGACTATAGATCGTAGTCAGGGTATGTATTTTGCCTGAATGGTGGCGCTGTGAGCTGGAAGAGTTCGAAGAAGGACACAGTCGCAGATTCTACAACAGAGGCCGAGTATATTGCCGCGTCAGAGGCGGCAAAAGAGGCTGTTTGGATCCGGAAGTTCATTACAGAGCTTGGTGTGGTTCCTAGCATAGCAGACCTGATAGACCTCTATTGTGACAATAATGGGGCTATTGCATAGGCTAAGGAACCTCGCTCCCATCAGCGGACCAAACACATACTACGACGCTTCCATCTCATTCGAGAGATCATCGATAGAGGAGATGTGAGGATATGCAGAGTACACACTGATTCTAACATCGCAGATCCTTTGACCAAGGCTTTGACACAAAAGAAACATGATGGTCATACCAAGTCACTCGGTATTAGATACTACAGTGATTGGCACTAGTGCTAGTGGGAGATTGTTAGTAGGAGCCCTAGAGCCAATTATATGATGATTGACTAGGGATATTTTGTATCATATTCTATTATTAATAAAGACATGTTTGATTATTATACTTACTTTGTATTTGTGCCAAATAACTAAGTATAATAATGTCCTTGGGTAGTAGGTTCTTATCTACATTATATCGATTGGTTGAATCGATAGTGATATGATGTAGAGAACACTACTCTAAACCATTCCTAGTCAAGTATTAATATTCAAGGACAATATTAATACATGGAGACTAACATGTAGGTCAACTGATGACTTGAGCTCACAAGTCATGAATATGTGATATCAAGTTGACACATGGGTATACATTGGAGAATGTGTACTGAATGACCCGCCATGAGAAAGTTTCATAGATTGTCATATGAGTGTCATAAACTTTCTCATGTGACTATTGGTATGAATAGTCCTTAGACCTGAAGTCACTATGGTTCCCTACATAAGGAGTTATGTACTTTGGTATCGTCAAACGTCACCCGTAACAGGGTGGACTATAAAGGTGATCACTGGATATGTAATGAATTATGCGGAGGGATGTGAGTGATGTAGATGGGATCTATCCCTCCCATATGACGGGAGTGATATCTGTGTGCCCCTTGATCGAGTAGGACTGCTAAAATGCATGACCATGCTCGAATGAGTCAATATGAGATATTGAGCTCAATTGTTTGAGTGAGTCTACTCGGGGATCAAGAAACACCAGATTGATTGAGGATGACATGGTCTATGCCTCATTTGTCAATCTAGATGTCAAGGATAGAAGGACAAGGTCATACATTGTCATAGTCACGGAGGTTAAGTCGGATCTCGACTTTCTTGTTACTTGGGTAGCATTGATGCATTGCTAGATGCCGCTCATTGCTTTTGTGTCTAAATTGGTTTAGACACATTGCCAACGTTACGAGAGCCTATTGGGTCACACACTAAGGACACGATGCCTCGGAGATTAATTGATCTTGATTTGGCTAAGATTTAATTGGAATTGGATTAATTGAGTTAGACTCAAGTGAATCCAATTGGATTATGGATTGAGATCTAATTTGAGTTAAACTCATTTAGATTAGACTCAACCACATTTGGATGAAATATTAATTCATTAAAATGTTTAATGAATTAATAAGAGAGGAAATGGAGAGTTTCTCACCATTAGAGTGTTACATGAAAAGTTAGAGAGTTACATTAAAATGTTTAATGAAGGGAAGTTTAAAAGGCAAAAACTCCTCATGATATGAGTATAAAAGAGTTTTTCCCTTGTCATTTGGATGACAACTTGTCATTTTCTTTCCCCTCTTCCTTCTCTTCTCCATCTTGGTCGAAACTCACATCTTGGGTTCTTGGTGTTTTGTGAACTACCTCAAGTTGCTAGCACAACTAAGGTAGTTCTTCTCCGAAGTAGAGATATCGTGTTCGTGTGGATACGAATAGAGGCACGGACACTTGAACGTGCAAGAGATCCGGCGGCGCTTGGACGAGCGGGATAAACGTAAGGGCACGCTCCAAAGGTATAAACAGTAGATAAATCTATTAGATAGATATACTTTGTACGAGTTTTCTTTCGCATGGATCGCTCGTGGGATCTTGTTTCCGCTGCGTTTTGTGTTTATGTCGCCTGAAGATCCCAACACGATTGAGTTATGATTATTGCATATGTTTAACATGAATATACAAGAGGTATTTTTGCATATGGATTTATGTCCATGCATTGGCTTGTGTGGTATATGTCATACCATGGAAGGTTTACTAAGGATTTCTGATCTATATTTCCCTCATGTTTGGTTGACTTGGGTATGTATATTTCATATAGTACTTCAGGCATATATCTGATGTCATTATGAGATTGTATACGTTAATTCTATACTAGTATAATTTTTCTAATGCAATGCATATCTTATTTCTATACTCGTAGAGTTCGCCCGAACTTGCCACTGCCAGTTATATTTTTTATTTCAGGATGATGCTATGCACTTGGAGTCATTAGGAGTGCAAGCAACCAGCCCCCTCTCTTCATATCGAGTCGACTTCTAGACCATGTTGCTTTTCTATATTTGATGGTACATTTGTGTTTGATTTCAGTTGTGGACTTATATTTTGTCTCGATGACTTGTCTGTTAGATCGTTTACGTCTTGCTAGTGGGGGTGAATAGTAATTTTCGATTTCTTCTACCTATAAGGTTAGCGTGCACAAGTGGAAACAATAATAATTAAATCAAACAACGCTAACAAACCTATTTACATGGTTCGGAGATGAAGCTCCTACTCCACGACAGTCCGTGAGGTGGATGATCCCACGATCCTTCGGTGGATCACTCCCCGGATGCCCTCCGGCTAGCTCGTGTAGCTCCTTGTGGGTGGAGAAACCTCGCCACAAACCCAAGTACACTTTCTGAGCACTAAGACTACTAACAAGCCCTAACCAAACTTGTTTCGTCAGAGGTTCTCAGCCCAAATCGAGTTCTCTTAAATAGAACTCAAAGCTGAAAAACACTCTACCAGTCGACTGCTCCCAGGGCAGTCGACTGGTCCCACTGAAAATCGATCGTTGCAAGCCCAACGTTGGAATTTTCAGCCACTTACTAGCCACCTACCAGTCGACTGCTCCCAGAGCAGTCGACTGGTCCAGGGTCGACTACCTTCTGTGAGTTTCTGTTCGTGCTGGCAGTCGACTGTTATATTACTAGTCGACTGCCTAGCTTATACAAACACTCCACCTCACTCTGAAGACCCTCCTCCATGTGTGCCTTCAAGCATACTCTCTTGGCTTGCCCTTTGAAGTCCTCTTCCACTGGCTATCGTCCCTCGGATGCGCACGCAAGCCCTCGGCTTGCCTCCACGCCACCCTTCACCTATGCCCTTTGAAGTCCACTTCCCGGCTTGCCCTTGGAGTCCTCTTCCCTCGGCTCTTGTCCCTTCATGACTTAGCTGACTCTTCACCAGCAGCCTTGACTGTTGCCTTCGCGCCCTCTTCATCTTCGTCTCCCATCCCTCGGATGCACACAAGCCTCCAGCTTGTCTCCATACCATCCTTCATACATGTCTCGAAGTTCGCACCCCTCGGCTTATCAGCCCTGCTATCCATGGTCCCTCGGGTGCACACGAGCCTCCAGCTTGTCTCCATGCCACCCTTCACCATATCGAAGCCATCCAGCTAAGTCAATATATGTAACCTGCAATCCTACATACTCAAATACACATATTAAATCACAAGGGTAAGCCTAACTTAAACCCTTTACCCAAACATCAAAACATATGGTCACTCCGGACCATAGATTGACCCAACATTGTCTTGTTTTTCAATGACTATTATGATTGTATGCCTTAAGGGCTTATGTGATGTCTTGTTGTGTCGAAAGTCAGACCGGTCCGTATTTTCAGATATGTGGGAGTGTTTTGTGATGTGATGGTTTCATTTTATATCTGTTATTCTAGCCGTGTTAGCTGAGGTATTATATGACTGTGTGGGCCATTATATTGAGGAATCATATATAGAGGAGATGTTGTCCAATTTATATCGCTTTAGCAGCACCTTGGGGTGTGACATCTAGTCTTGTCTGTGTTGATTTCAAAAATAATAAGCACTTCCCGAAGGAATCAACTCGTTGGTTCAAGAAAATTCTTAAGAGGAATCAATACTTTAGTTCTTTTATATATTTTTTATAGTCTTAGGGTTTTTCTATTTTTAATGCTTTTATCATGAAATAATCACTCTTTGTTCTTTGATGCACCATAAATAAATGAAATTAGATTTCAATATGAAAATGTGTTTCATTTTTGCATTTTAAAGAGATGTCAAATTCTATTCATCCATTTGTTTCCATTCATTTTACATTTTCAAAGTGATGCCAATTTAGTTTATCAAAAGGTGTTGGCAATTTATCAAAAGACATCCTCTTAATCAATGTTTATTTAGATCATGCTTTAGACTAAGTCAATTTATTTTCTAATAAAAAATGATTTGTTTGGAACACGATTTAAAAATAATTTTCATGATATTTAAATTCAAAGGGTTGGTCCATGAAAATTAATTTAGTGAGGAAAAAATTACGAGCAATTATAATTTAATTTTAAAAAAGTATTATATCATCTTAAAAAATATTGTATCGTTTAAAAAATAATTGGATATAAAATAGAATTGGCAAAAGAATCTTACTAAAAGAATATGGAGGTATACTCTTATTTTCTAACCTATTTTAGATTTGGATCAAATTTGACAACATTACCAAGGATTGATACAAAAATAGGGATGTTGCTTTTAGTTATCGAGTGACAGAGGTGTGGGATGTATCATGCTTTTTTCATTAGATATTTTTTTCACTATATATTTATTTTGATGGAGGCATGTGTTAATAAGGATTAGTACATAATTATATTTCAACATTTAGTATTTTTCAAACAATTATAATATTTTTTTTAATAATAATTTTTAAAAAACACTCAAAAACAAAAATAAAAATAATTTTAAGGACCAACATGGATGTAATAACGGCAATTTACCAAAGGGCGTATCCAACTATTCGTAATTACCGAAAGGAGTACCATGGTTTCTATTATACCAAAGGGCGCATCCCATATAGTGAAGTTACTTTTATACCCCTCCCGCCAAAGAATGACTTTATCAAACACAGTTTCGAGACAACCGAACCACTTTATCAATAAAATATTAATTTGTGGTTCGGATGGGTAGCAGTCGAAATTTTCTCCGTTCTCTCTCAGCGCAACAACGTAAATGGAAGTCCTTCATTTCGGATAAAAGCTCACTCTCAACCTCTCTCAGCGCAAGAACTCGCCTTCTTGCAGTCCTACGTGCCCTAGCTGTGATATAGTCGCGAGCTCATCCCCCGAATCCCTGCGGACAACCAAAACCTAGGCATTGCTCGAAAGCGTTTCTGTGTGATCCTGAGGTGGGTTTTAGTGTTAACGTTGAAGTGGAGACTGATCGGCATAATACACCAAGGGGTTAGGGTTTCTGCACGTTGGATTTATTTGATAATGTCAGGCAAAAGGTCTGTACGTGGTTCAGCGTCTTTTTCCTTGGCATTATCCACCAAGGTATGTTAGCGATATGCTTAGGTCAAACCAGCATTGTTTGTCAACATGTTTAAAATTATTTTGCTGAATAAATTTGTACTGTATATAAACTGTAGGATTCAGATGACATTGGACAAAAATTACGTTGGTGCAGTATTTTAGGCCACTTTAAACAATTTTTTGAAGAATTTGACATTTTAAATGATCGACACATTGCGAAAATCAAAGGGTCGCCTTTCAGTTTTTTCCTGGACATACAAGAATTGCAGCATATCCGTGGAATTTTGGTTAATATATTTGAAAGTTGGGATTCAACCTCGCAAGGTTTTAAATTCTTAGGTAATAGTTTTAGTTATGAATTGTAGACAATATCTATAATATCTATAGTAAGATAAGACAGTAATATAGATGACCTCAAATGATTAGTTTTTGATAAAGTTTAATCATTTCATTTTAGGGCTACTGAGGGACTGAAGTGAAAATGACTTCAGGCCCTCGGTAGGCCTGAAATAAAATCATTTCAGGCCTACCGAGGGCCTGAAGTTAATTTAGTTCAGGCCCTCGGTAGGCCTGAAATGAATACATTTCAGGCCCACCTCGGGCCTGAAATGAACCCTCGTCGGGTCTGAAATGTATTCATTTCAGGCCCTCGTCGGGCCTGAATTGAATTCATTTCAGGCCCACGTCGGGCCTGAATTGAAATCATTTCAGGCCCAACGTGGAATAATTTCAAGCCTATATTCTTGATGATAACTAAATATTGTAATTGTTTCAGGTGTACCGGTTGCGTTCTCCAGACGAGATGTTGCATTGATACTGGGTATAGTGGACCGTGGTGTTTCGGTCCCTATTAATTCAACTAAAGCATCGGGTGACCTCTATCGTACTTACTTCTCAAAAGAAAAACAACCTACAAGAACAGGACTTGAGGAGTTACTTAAATATTTTTCTAAAAGTGTTGAATCAGAGAATGATGTGTTATTAGTGTGTAAATTTTATATTTTGTATATATTTGTTTGTGTTTTATTTTCGTCTAGTACATATAAGGTTCCTCTAGGTCTTGTAGATATAGTAGATGATTATGACAATCTAGGTAGATTCAATTGGGTAGAAGCTATCCATCAATTTTTGTCTCCACAATTACCTAAGATTGGGGACTTATTTTCATCAACTCAGGGAAACCAGAGCACCACCAACCTCCCTTACCTAAAGGGATTTGCAGGGCTTTTGGCAGTGAGTAGAATTATCTTGTTAAATTTTATAATATTTTGATGTCATTAATGTATTTGGCTGCAAAAATTTGTGTAGGCATGGTTTTTGGAGCATGTACCAATTCAAAAACCATTCAATGTTGAAGGGCCCCGAATAAATAAGTGGAGGAATATTCCTTCGCATATTAGTAGGGTGAGGGGCCTTGTCGACCGACTCTCGTCCGAAGAGGTAATTATTCTTAAATGTGATCTATCTGAGTTAGATAGAGAGGTAGTAACATTTGTGTACTTCGTAATTGACAGGTTATTGTTGAATTAATTCCTACCCTACATGAGAACACATTGTTTGAGAACCTTGATATCGGTGATGACATACCACGGCCAATGGAGACATCAGAAGGAGATGTTAGGCTATGTGGTGAATGCATTCTTAAGGACAACCGAATCAAGAGCTAACAGAGGAGAATATATGTTTGAATGAAAGGGTTAAGGAATTACTTTCAATTATTGAAAAAAAAGGCATGGAGGGTCAAGAAAGCTATCCTGTAGTCGATCCTCTTTCTGATCCAGTATCTTGTACACCTAGGAGAGGACGTGACCGAACTCGGTATGATTACAGGGATACTCCAATTGACAGTCCAGTATGGCACCAGCTTTTACCTAAGGGGAAGCGGGACAGGAAACAAATATCAATTGTTATGGACAAGGGAAAAAGGAAACTTAGTGAGGAGGATATGGATGAAGCAAGAGGAAACATTTACGATGTAATGGAAGTCATGTCTGAAGAAGACATAGAGGAGGAAACAAGAAGAACCTCCGAACTATACAAAACGAGGCAACAAGGCATTGATGTAAGTGTGTTAATTTCATTTAAAATACATCAATTGTATTGAATTTGGTCAATAATTAGTTTGGGCTAAATAAATTTTATTGATGTAGTTTGTGAAGAAACATTTTATGAATACAAAGAAGAAAAATAAAGATAAAGAAGTGGTCTACCTGATAAATAGATTGGAGAATCTAAAGTAAGTTATAAAATATTATAGTTTAGGTTAGTTTTTATATATTCTCTTATGTAATATATAATCGTATCAATTTACATGGCAGGTTGGCAAATGAATTTATCTGGGAGGATGCACCCTTTGCTTTGAATTTGTATTCATTCTTACAAATCCTCAATGGAGAGGTTTTTACAAAAGGCGAGGTCATTGATGCCTTTTGTAAAATTTTATTTAGGGGAGCATCCGCATGTGGTAGGCCATACAACAAGTCAATATATTGTTCAACCTTCTTCACAGTAAGTGATGTATATTAATTAAACAGATATATTGTACAAGACCTAATATTATGATATGGGTATTATTAATTTTGTGAATGCATATTTGTAGGCATCAATCAGATCGTCAAGAAAGATTTCCCTGCAACAAGTGATGAAGACTGATATGCTTGAACAAGGGTTTAGAATTATTTTAATCCCTTTGTGCAGTGATAATACACACTTTCACTTGTTAGCAGTGGATACAGAATCCATGACTTTTAATCATTTTAATTCTCTTGCTAGTGGTCGTAAATATAAGCATGAATTTGACACAGCGGTGAGCTACCTTCCTTTATTCTTATATATGGTCATCATTTTCTCTAAAATGTCATTGATGGTGATTAATAAATTCATGATATGTTTGACAGGTAAAAGAACTTAAACAATATACTCGCGAGGAACTTACGGCTATTCATCCGTATCTACAAAGTCATCATCCCTTGGACAAATGGCCCTCCGTCAGACAAAAATGTCCCCAACAAGAACATAGGTAACTAAATGAGGAAGAACTTTCTTATTTTTTAAAATAAGAAAGTATTTTATAAACCCACTTATTGAAATCTAAAAAAGTGTTTGTTAATTTCAGCGTGGACTGTGCCTTCTTTGTCATGCAATATGTTCGATGTCTCCTATATGATAAGAAGATGGATTTCAAACAAGGAGACATGAGTAGAATCAGATTTGAGCTGACAGTTAATATTCTGAGAGACATGTTTTGTAAAACTTGAGATAATCTGAAAACTGTATTGGTGATGTAAAAATCCATTGCTGTTGATTGACATCCATTTGTATGGAAAAATCTCCTTATGTGGATGTTGTTATGATTATGTAGATGTTGTTATTCTATATAATATATTGTCAACAAAAAGAAAACAATTGAGTGATGTTTATTCAAATCCAGTTGTTGCACTGTTGTGTGCCAAGTGATACGGTCAGATATAATAACTGATAATGCACTATTGTGTGCCAGTTGCTGCACTGTTGTGTGCCAAATGATCTATTCTGTTACATCTTGTAGGTAAATATAGATTATTATTCTAAAAATCATTATATAATCTAATCAACAATATATATTATATAAATCAGATATAGGAGGTTCAACCGGTGGGTTTTGAGCAAAACCCACTGATGGAACTAAACTAAACCTATAGGTTTGGAAAAAATTATAATTTGATGTTTCGGACACCTAATCTACATTCTCCAACCTCAACCCAAACTACTGATAATGGATTTTCAGAAATCCAGATATGGGAGGTCCATCAGTGGGTTTTGCTCAAAACCCACTGATGGAACTAAACTAGCCCTATAGCTTTGGAAAAATTTATAATTTGAGGTTTCCGACACCTAAAATACTTTCTAGAACCTCAACCCTAACTACTGATAATGGATTTTCAGAAATCCAGATATGGGAGGTCCATCAGTGGGTTTTGCTCAAAACCCACTGATGGAACTAAACTACACCTATACTTTGGAGAAAATTATAATTTCAGGTTTCCGACACCTAAAATACTTTCTCCAACCTGATCCCTAATTGTTGATAATTTTTTTTTATTAATCCAGATATGGGATGTCCATCAGTGGGTTTTGCTCAAAACCCACTGATGGAACTAAATTACACCTATAGGTTTGAAAAAAATTATAATTTGATGTTGTCGACACCTAAAATACTTTCTCCAACCTCATCAATGGGTCCTTCAGTGGAGTTGAGGTGTTACAAACCTCAAATTATAATTTCAGGCCCACGTCGGGCCTGAAATAACTTTATTTCAGGCCCAAGGTGGGCCTGAAATAAAGATATTTAAGGCCCATAGTGGGCCTGAAATACATTTATTTCAGGCCCACCGTGGACCTGAAATAAAAACATTTCAGGCCCACTGTGGGCCTGAAATAAATATTATTTGAGGACCACCCTTAACCATATAATATTTTGACTTCATCCCCCAAGTTGGATTATATATTTTATCCCTAAACCCTAAAATACTCTCTCCAACCTCACCCCTAAATACTGATAATGGTTTTGTAGAAATCCAGATATGGGAGGTCCATTTGTGGGTTTTCAGCAAAACCCATTGATGGAAATAAACTAGACCTATAGCTTTGAAAAAATTATCATTTGAGGTTTAGGACACTAAAATACTTTCTCCAACCTCAACCCTAACTACTGATAATGGTTTTCAGAAATCCAGATATGGGAGGTCCATCAGTGGGTTTTGCCTCAAACCCACTGATGGAACTAAACTACAGCTATAGGTTTGGAAAAAATTATAATTTGATGTTTCTGACACCTAAAATACATTCTAGAACCTAAACCCTAACTACTGATAATGGATTTTCAGAAATCCAGATATGGGGAGGTCCATCAGTGGGTTTTGCTCAAAACCCACTGATGGAACTAAGCTACACCTATAGGTTTGGAAAAATTATAATTTGATGTTTCTGACACCTAAAATACTTTCTAGAACCTAATCCCTAACTACTGATAATGGATTTTCAGAAATCCAGATATGGGAGGTCCATCAGTGGGTTTTTGCTCAAAACCCACTGATGGAACTAAGCTACACCTATAGGTTTGGAAAAAATTATAATTTGATGTTTCTGACACCTAAAATACTTTCTAGAACCTAATCCCTAACTACTGATAATGGATTTTTCAGAAATCCAGATATGGGAGGTCCATCAGTGGGTTTTGCTCAAAACCCACTGATGGAACTAAACTACCCTATAGGTTTGGAAAAAATTATAATTTGATGTTTCTGACACCTAAAATACTTTCTAGAACCTAAACCCTAACTACTGATAATGGATTTTCAGAAATCCAGATATGGGAGGTCCATCAGTGGATTTTGCTCAAAACC
>JAGFNQ010005787.1:121872-159215 GCA_024364735.1 Boesenbergia rotunda | reverse complement strand
ATTAATTCAACATCAATTAATTTCTAATCAATTCAACTTCAATTAATTCTTAATTAACCTGAATCCAACTAAAATCTTAAATAATTAAACTCAACTGAAATAAATTTTACCCAAACTGTAACAATTAAAATTAATAACATTAAATATGTCAAAGTGGGTTGGCATATTCGCGGTTCACTGACATGTATCAAATCGGAATTTGATACATTTTTAGAAACTTAAATAAAATGATTTGAATTGTTTGACTCATGCATAATTGTCATGCCATGTATTTGCTACTTCTTTTAAATATATGACATGTCATTCATATTTAAATTTTATGCATATATTAGAACGGCTATAGGAAAAAGAATAATTGAAACTTGATCAACCTAGTATTGGGTGCGGTGAGATGATAATACGTTAGGGAAGCCTCTTCTAATAAGGTCAAGTATACACTACTTGGTCTCTTTAGACTGGTGAAACTAGCCGAAGCTACCGATCCAAGACCCAAACTAGTTAGACCAGAATTTTTCAAAAAGTAATTTTGAAAATGAAATTTCATTAAAAGACTTTGTCAAGGAAAGGGTTGATGATCCAATAAGGCTACGACCAAAGAAAGCCTAGTGCCTCGCCAAGACCTGGAAGCCAATTTTTGAAATTCAAATTCAAGTTACTTTGTGTCAAATTCAAATCTAACTCAAGCTTCAATTAAATCTTAGAGTTAATAATAAATTAAGAAAAATGATTCAAGCATCTCACAATACACCTATAAGGCAACCATGCTTATTGTATTGATACATCTAAAATGGGTGAGATATTAAGGACTAATGAATTGAAAAATATTTTTCAAAATTGTTAGAATATTTTCCTAAAAATATTTTTTCAAAATAGTGCTTCAACATAATAATATTTTTATGGAATTCATGCTTGTCTGATTGATTATACATATTATACATTTTTCAAAAGTATATCTTTTCAAAAATTGTTTGACTCACTCAATTAGACACAAGCCTCTTAGGACAACACTAAAGTTCCTTAAGGCACTTAGATAGAGTCAAACGATGTTGGGTACAGGGGGAGTGTTTTCATTCTTTTAAAAGTTTTTTAAAGACTTTTCGAAAATTGCGCCTTAATTTCTATCACATATGTTTTCAAAAAGGCTTATACTTTAAAAATTATCTTCTTTCCAAATTGTGGTTTCAAAATCTATCTTCCTGAAAATTGGTGTTCATTTGATTTTGATAAACTCTAAAGACACAGAGGAAGGCCCACTTTATGATCTAAAAGGACTCCTAGGATGTGTCAGATTTAGGAGGAGTCTGAGTCAATCTTCTGACAAGTTTTAAATTATTTGGAAAATTATTAGATTATTCTTTTGATCTGAATCAAACCTTAAGACTCAGAGGAAGAATACTTGTGGTCAACAAGCTTCCCAGGACTGAGTCAAGTTTAGGGGGAGGTCAAATTAAAAGAATTATTTAATAACATGTTTTCTTGAACTATATCTTCAAAATTTTGCTAAAAACATAAGTATTCTTTCGAAATACTAACATTTTTTAAAAATTACCAGTATTTTCAAAAAATTCATCTGGTTTTGATCAATTTTTTTAAAAAAATGTTTATCTTGAGTTTGGAAAATCTTCCAGGACACTTAGGAAAATATCCTTGTAGTCAACAAAGTTTCCTATGATTGTGCCAGACTAGAAGATAAACCAAGTCAAGTATTATGACTTCAAAAAATCGTACATGTACTTACATCCTATTATTCTATTTTTCAGAATTTGTGTGACTTATGAAATTATTTTTATATTTACTTGAGTTTGAAAAATTTTCTAGGACACTTAGGAAAATGTCCTTGTAGTTAACAAGGTTTCCTAGGATTGTGTCAGACTGGAAAAGAAACATAGTCAAGTAAAATATTATGTTTTCAAAATGCATAATACTTTTCAAAAATTACTTATATTTTTCAAAGTCTCATCTTTTTCAAAAATAGTTAGTACTTGTAAAATATGTATAATATTTTTGTTGAAAAACTTATAGTTTTCAAAATATCTTTCAAAAATGCATCATATTTGTCAAAGTACTTGCACCTTTTCAAAACTCACAGTATTCTTTCAAAAATACAGTATTTTCTCAAAAAAATGCAATATTGTTTAAGTTTTCTAAGATCAAAATACATAAATACTTAATTTTATGCTATGCCTTCAAAAAAGTTATACTAAGTATTTTCAAAAAGAACCAAATATTCTCATTGTTGGCGCAAGTGTTTCTAGTAATTTTTTTTGATGTATGACAAAGGGGGAGAGATGCGCTTAAGTTAGAAATTTTTTCTTATTTTGTCAGAGGATCAAAAATATATTTTCAAAACTAAGATCATTTATTAGTTTGATCCCAAGGAGAGTAAATTAGCCCCTTCTACCAATCTAACTTAAGTTATTGTCAAACATCAAAAAGGGGGAGATTGTTGGTGCAAGTTGCATCAATGATGTTCTCCTTTAAGTATTTTAATGTTTGACAATACACTTAAGTCAGTGATACATTGAACAGACAAAGGGGAGCAAAGGAGAAGTAAACAAAGTGGAAGGAAGTCCTAGTAAACCTAGGCAATAAGTCCTGGTTCAGGGAATTGGGCACTAAGTCCTGATCGAGGATTGGGCACTAAGTCCTGGCAAAGGGCTGGGCACCGAAGACCTGCTCGGAAGGTGGGCATTAAGTCCTGGTCGAGGACAGGGCAAGAAGACCTGACCGAGGGTTGGGCACCGAAGTCCTAGTTCGGGGAATTGGACACGAAGACCTGGCCGAGGGTTGAGCACCTAAGTCCTGGACCTAGGGTTTGGGCACGGAGTCTTGGTCCGAGGGACTGAGCAACTTTGCTAAGCGATGACTAAGGACAGAAGTAGAGATGGGTCAGGGTTCGGGCGTCTCGAGGTCCGGAAGTATCGGAAGCTAAGCAAAAGTCCACCCGAAGGACTGGGTGACAACCGTCTCCTGAAAGGAGTAGGTGAAAGGCGCGTTCTCGGGGGTGGGAACTTGCGTCGGTTCGACCTAGGGTTTCATGGAAATCCGAAGTCCGAACCAAGTCCTTAAGGCTAATATTGTATGTATATTTGCTTTGTGTTTGTGTATCTTGCAGGTACCAATAACCGGAGACAAAGCAGGTAACCAGGCTGGAAGCTTTGAAGCCAGGTGCCCCCATCAGTGGGGGTGCCCCCAAGCATCCAGGGTGCCCCCAATGATGGGGGCGCCCAAGCTAAAGAAGAGAAGTGGCAGTTTTGGGTGGTAGGTAGAATAGGCTTCAAGCGGGGCACCCGGGAGGTCCGGGGCGCCCGGGTTCAAAGCTGTTTTGCTGCTGCGAGTTCGAAGCAGGAGATTAGCATTGACTGGGCTCAAGATAGGTGCCCAGGAGGTCCAGGGCGCCCTGGTCAAAGGGTTTATCAGCAGCGGTGAGGTCGACGCAGGGATAAGGTTTGACCGGGTTTATCGGCGCGCCCCAACGTCCAAGGCGCCCGTAGGAAGCCTATAAAAGGGGCTTCGACCCCTCTGCATCAAACGCAACTGCGAAGTGCCATTCTGATCATTCTGACCGACGACAACGCGCTAAAGACGAGGCTCTATGACCGGGAGGCTCCAGGAGGAAGTGCGCGGCACTTCGGAGGTCCAGATCGGCAGAGTTGCAGATTCTTGTTCGGTTTGCTTTTATTTGTTTCGTACTTAACTTTCAATATTGTTGCTTGTAACTATACACTGTAAGATGGGTTTTCTCCACCTCCGGAAATTCCGGAAAGGAGACCAATAGTGGACTCACGCCGAGTACATAGGCCTTGGACGTACCGACCTTGGGGGGTTGGGAACCAAGTAAATAAATCCCGCTATGTTCGTGTGTATTGTTTTTCTTATTCTGCTTTACTTTTCCGCTGTGCTACTAACTCTGATCTTAGAATGTTCGAAAGATTTACGATGTTTACCGAAATATTTTTACGGTCGATATTCACCCCCTCTATCGACGGCACCGGTCCTACACACTTGTCTTGCCTGACTTTCATGTTGTGTCACCTTCAGTGGAGGGTCGAGCTGCCATCACAACTGGGAGGTGATGTCTAGCCCAATGACCACGAGGAGATGATGGGGCTAAGGAGAAGTCACCACAATGGGGAAGAGCACGGGCCAAGGAGTGGCCCACTCCCCGGCATCCCTCCAAGATGGTCTCAGGAGCCTAAGGCCTGACCTGACCTCGGGCATTTGTCTCCCGAGGTGGTCATGTGACCCTGAGGTACGACATGACCTCGGGCGTCTATCTCCCAAGGTGGTCTCGGGAGTCCGACCGTACGACTTGAAGCTATGCATCTGCGGGACCCTCATTGTCATTTCATCTCTATTGGTGGCTTGCTGGGTCCGAGAAATCAGTACATTCGTCACCCCGCCCAATGCGGTCCCTTGGATTTTTTCAAAAATGTTGTGCGAGTTCCGAGGCATCGCTAGCCATACCAAACGACGGCACTGAAAAATGGGTGACGCCTCGGGATGGGCATCCATCATTGTCCACGTGTCATGCTCTTATTGTGTGCACAAGGGCGACTTCTTCTCTATAAAGAGTGAAGGTGAAAATGCCATCCGCTTCCATCCTCTTCACAACCTCTTGTTAGAACTCATGGGCAAAGAAGGGAAAAGAGGTCACAGCAGGAAGGAGAAACTGGAGAGGGAGGGGATTTACCACCCAGAGTGGTACGAAGCCGCTTCTTCGAAGGTTAAGTCGGGTGCTCTCAGAGTTACCTGCGAAGCGTATGGCATTACGGTACACTCTAACCTCAACAATTCTCCCTTCTGAAACAGTATCATCTGTTTCACTAGAGAGCATAGCAAACTCCTCCCCATCATCAGGTTCTCTGAAAGGTGTCTGGCAGTCCCGAAACCCCTCCTGAAGCTCCATATGTATATCAGAAAGTGTCTCATATTGGGTGCTCCTATATCTATTAAGAATGTTCTTTGCTTATTCAACGATCAATCCGACGGGTTTGAGGACCTCCTGGCCAGCCAGGTGCTGAAGTGGATGAGGCAAGCCTTCAATGGAGCAGTCAAGCAAATCCAGCGAGCGGGAATGCTGAAGCCGGACGCCACCCTCATCTTCCTCAATGCCAGGCAGGCCTGGGATGAGCTGCTACCCAAGGAGGAGGAGCTGTAGCTGTCACCTTTTCTTTTCTTCTTTTGTATTTTACCTTTTATCTTTGTTTCCAAATGTAATTCAAGTGTAATCACCCCCATTGAATGAAATACACTTTGCACTCTTATCTCATGTAATCTGAGTTGATGGATGCAACTTTGACTTTCTATTTCATGTTTGCAGTTGCCTTCTGTATTTTATAAGATGTATTCCGAATTCTAAATTTAATGAAATGTTTTTGTCATCAAATCTAATGTTTATACTCTCTGTTTGTATGTACTTGAAGCATGACTTTAGCCAAGAAATGGAATGCGTCTGTCTTCTTTGTCTCGTAGTCCATACACTACGTAATTTTCTTCAATTTGTTGGATCTTGTACGATTGCTAGAGGGGGGTGAATAACAATTCTTCGGCTTTCTTGTTCCTACGTTGTTAGTTGCATAAGCGGAAATACAAATAATAAACACAAACAACAAGAAAGCAATGCTAACCGGAAGATTTACTTGGTATCCACCCCTAAGGGTGACTAATCCAAGAATCCTTCGGTGGATCACTCCTCGGATAACCTCCGGCTAGCCCTTGTCGCTCCTTGTGGGTGGAGAAACCTCGCCACAATCACCTTGACAATACCTGGGCTCTAGAGACTACTAACAAACCTTAACCAAGCTTGTTTCGTCAAGAAAGAAACGCCTGAAATGAGCTCCTTTAAATAGGGCTCGAGTCTGAAACAGCCGCTACCAGTCGACTGCCCCAGGGGTAGTCGACTGGTGGGGCAGTCGACTGGTCCCACTCAGATTCGACCGTTACAGTACAACGTTCGAATTCAACAGCTGTTCCAGTCGACACCAATCGACTGCTCCCAGAGCAGTCGACTGGTCCGATCCTAAGCCTAAGGTTACACTCCCCGAGTACATTTCTCTCCGTACTCGAACCCTCCCGACTTAGCCCCTGAGTACAAACACTCATACTCAGACCCTCACAACCTGATCGACTCTTCACCAGCAGCCTCGATTGTTGCCTTCATGCCCTCTTCATCTTCGGCCCTCGTCCCTCGGATGCGCATGCAAGCCTCCAGTTTGCCTCCATGCCATCCTTCACGTACGCCTCGAAGTCCGCGTCCCTCGGCTCATCGTCCCTGCTATCCACGGTCCCTCGGGTGCGCACACAAGCCTCCAGCTTGCCTCTATGCCACCCTTCACCTGAAGACATCAACCAAGTCCATGTGTACCTGTACACCTGCACACTCATGTACACATATTAGTCCAACAACAAACCCTAACTTAACCATATTGACCACACACATCAAAACCCCATGATCCTTCAGATCATCTTTCGGTTTAATCATCTGCACGGGCAAGGATAGGGCTCGGCCTGTTCAATACTTAACCAGGGTCGGCATATTTCTAGTGTCGCCGCAACTTTAATTGAAGTAAGTCCAAAGTTATTCCCGACAGCATTTCCTCATTATCGTGTGTCACGCCCCGAGGAGTCGCTCGTCCGATACCAACTGGACAGCTTCACCCTCGACCTGGCGGTCAATTCGAAAACATTACATTTACGACTTTCTCAGCCCGCCTGTACCGCAGCCTATAGGGCTAGAACAAAGCGACTGAATACAAAGAAAATGAAGATGACGATAAAAGATGCGTACCGGTATGACTTAGGACAAAACAAAACGAAATCAAGGCCTCCATGGCACACAAAAGTACAACTATACTGTCGTAAAAAGAAACGACATAACAGAGCACAAAATAACAGCAGCGGAAATGAAAAGACAAAACGAACAAGGAAAAGGGGTACCAACATGTACCACTATCAAAATACAAAGAAAACCTCAAAAATCATCTTGGAGACACACGAACTGGTACAGGCTATTGGGCAATCCAGACGATCATCGTGAAAGGTGAAAAACAAGGCTAACGGGGTGAGTCTAAAGTACTCAACGAATACAGTCCAATATGCATAGAAAGCTATACTAGTAGTAAGTCACCAACTAACGTCATATTGAAGATAAATGCAATAGAAAGAAATGTAGAACTGAACCATAAGGAAAAAAAAGGAAGTACATACCTACCTGTATTGATTCAAATCCCAATAGCATGCATGTCAACCAAATGGAGCAACCAAGTGCAGCAAACACAACCAAATGCAGAGATGCAAAGCATGCTCATGATGCAACATGGGTCACCCCTGACGCCAGTCGACCACCATCGCGCATCACGCAAAACCGAATGAGCAGGGTCTCAGACCGGAATGTACCTCGCCCTAGGAAAAAGTACGCTCCCACATCCCTAACTATCTCCAGACAGAATAGGGGACCTGTTGCAGCGCCGTGGGACTCCACCGGGACTATACGACAGGTCATGTGGCAAGTCTGACGGCCCATCTCAACCACTAGGGGAGTCAAAGGTCACCTACATATGCCCTTACACGAGTAGCAAGTCTGACGACCCATCTCAACCTCCAGGGAGTCAAAGGTCATTCACCTATGCTACGTGCAACAATGATGCATGTCACTATCCCATGCATCATCCACTATCTATCCCTACTGTCATCTACATGATATGCAGTAGTCCAAATAACCAGTATGTACCATAACCTAAACCCTAGCGTAAGGTATAAGGTAAGCTGTACATACAACCAATCCACGCAGAAATAAAGAATAGTAAGTAGTAAAGCTAACAAATACAACTACCGAAAGAAAGAGTACAGAAATAGAAGTATCAGTATCCCTACTGCTATCTATATCTAACTATACATAAGAGGGGATTATATCTAATACAGATATAATCAAAAAGTACCTGCCTCCAATGTCGGTGCTCGTAATGAAGAGAATCCCTCGTCCAGAATAATATCCGCAGCAAGAAAATCGATCAGTGTCCTGTATCATATAATAGTATTATTTAGCTATACAAATTATATGATACTAAGTTAAATAAGTTAACTACTCAACTACCAATCAATCCTATGTATTTAGATTAGCTTAATTCCCCGAGAAGACTAAACTAATCCAAAGCTCGAACTCGATTTAGCCCCCGAGACTCACAACCCGAGGGAGACAAATATAAATGCGTTCAAACCCACCCTTGGAGCTCACGGTAAGGCAACAACAACTCAAGCATAACTATCCTACACTGATAGCTCTCACCAAAACCCATTCACTACCCTTAGCTTCCAAATCAAGATATCAATTCGTTCCAACTTGATCAAACACATAGGATCTCCACTCATCAAATCAAAAGAAAGTGGATCTAAGGTCATAAGGTATTTTCAAGCAGAATATTGAAACTAAGCACAAACTTCTCTATTTGCATTAGATTTCCCAAAACAACCAAACCTAGGCAGCAAACTAAAATAGAACAAGAACCTAAGCAGATCCCCACGTCAAGCTTCCACTCAATTTTCCCTAACATGATCAATTCCAAAAGCCAAAAACAAAAACATCACAAATTCAATAGCACACTAACCTCATGGCAAAATAGGATCAAGCTCAAGTAAAGATCAAAAGAATCAAAATCACATAATCCAGTCCATTATTGATCCAATACCTGAACCTTATCTGAAATGGCACACGAGCTTGACTCTCCGCTCCGGATTTGGTGAGGACAATTCAATGGAAGAAGAAACTGCAAGGACACAAATCTTCCGGAAACCTCCCAACCCAATTTAGGCTAAAACCACCAGAGATCAAAAGAAAACCATGGACAGAGAGGGAAAATGAACGCTCAACCACCAAGATCACCAATCGCCCTGTTGATTAGCAATTAGGTTTCCTCGATCCAAAATTGATCTAGCAACTACATCACCAACAACTTGAAGATCAAAATCACAACTCACGGCAGATCAATACGCAATCATCAACAAGAAGCCCTAAGTAGAAGTTGAAACACCAATCGAAGGAGTCTTACCTCAAGATCAACCGCAACCAATGGCCTTGTCCTTCACATGCGAATAATCGCGAAGAACCACCGCTGAGTGCTTTAATCGCATGAGACTGGTCCCTTGTCTCCAGTAGGGAAAACTCAACCCAGAGATCTCACGCAAGCAACGGCTGAAAGAAGGAAAGGAGACAGATTCGAAGAGTAAGAAGAAGAGGAAGAAGTGGAGAGAAGAGAAATCAGGAGGAGCCGCGGTTGTCCGATCGCGATCTGCCGTAAGGAGAGAAAGAGGAAAGTAATTAAAGGGGTTGGCCTTTTGTGAATAACCCCTCTGAGTTCGGTTATTCCAACATGAGCCCTTAAGTTTGGGTGAACTTACCCTTTAGCCCCTCAAATCTCCATATTCTTACACCGTGCTTAAGTTTACTCGTCGCTTGTTGAGCGTCTAGTGCTCTCCTGGTCATGCATCTTCGGCAACCGAACCAAGCATTACTCATCTTGGACATCTGCAGCACCGCGAGAAGATAGGAGTTTATACTGCTCCTAGTCGGGCATCCACAGTACCACAACCAGGCCTACTCATCTCGGGCATCTGTAGCACCACGAGATAGTAGGGTTTTTGTAGCTCCTAGTTGGGCATCCGCAGCACCACGACCAAGCCTACTCACCACGGGCATCCGCAACACCATGAGGTAGTAGGATTTTTGCAGCTCCTGGTCAGGCATCCGCAGCACCACAACCAAGCCTACTCACCTCGGGCATCCACAGCACCACGAGATAGTAGGATTTTTGTAGCTCCTGGTCGAGCATCCGCAACACCACGACCAAGCCTACTCACCTCAGGCATCCGCAACACCACGAGATAGTAGGCTTTTTATAGCTCCTGGTCGGGCACCCGCAGCACCATGACTAAGCCTACTCGCCTCGAGTATCCGCAGCACCACGAGGTAGTAGGGGTTTTAGGCAATTACCCTGGGTCTTGATGAGACATCTTGTTTTTTTCTTTCATTATTGAAACTGTAAAGCAGCACAGACATTAATAGAAATACATATGATATCTGACGTGTTAGATGTGTATACTAAAAGACTTGCTTCTTTTATATATAAGATCATATATATTTTTGAAAAGAGAATCACAACAACACTATATGCTTGTTTATATTAGTACATGCATAAAAGTCCTTTACTTTGCATTGTAGATAACATAGTGTGTGGTGTCACACGGAAGATCATGTTATCAGTCCCTTGCCTAGTATAAGCAGAGGCTCACAGCCGAGATGGAATTGGACAAACCATCAGGATGGTTGTAGTGTAATTAGGTGTGGTTAGTCTTGATCATAGAATTACACTAGTGTGCTTTGTGTACATTGAGCAGGACCAAAACCATAGATCATCCAATTTGTACTGACTTGATAATTGGATTAGATCTCAGATTTATTATGGAGTACAATTCCTTAATCCCGATATAATAACGGGCACATATAGATAATTATTATTTCTTTGATTTATCAATGGGCGAGATTTATTCTGTTAAATCTATAGGCCCGATAAGTTGGGAAATAATATTAATTATATGGTGTATCATTGATTATTGATGGAATCCGTGTACTGGTGAGTTGGGATGATGATTCCCCCTTGATGAGCTCAAAAGGTTCATCTTGTTAAACCCTGCAGGTGGATTTGATCCGACATGATGATAAGGTTGAGTGGTACTAGTCAAGAAGCCAGAAGTCGATTAATTAAAATTGTCACTAATTTAAATTAATAGATGGACATTCGATATCTTAAACATGGGGGGATGAATGACTCATAATATGAGGAGCCCATATGTAAATATGGGGGTTGGTGAGAAAGTTCAATTAAGATCCTTTAGTGGAATGGATCTTAATTAATGGATTGGTTTTAGATCCATTAGCGGGCCAAGATCCAACTCCTCCTCTTGGTCCCTACCTTAGCCCTATATATACCCCATGAAACCACCAAGAAACAAGATTAATGAAGCCTCAAATTATTCCTCTCTATCTCTCCCTCTCTCTCTCCTAGGGCAAGTGGTGGCCGGCGGTAGGAAATAAGAGAAGGAGAGACTTCTTCTCTTTTTCCACCTTTCTTCTTCACTTGTTGCATGGTACAAGGAAGGAAGAGGAGTTCCTCATCTTCCTCTTGGCCAGACACAGCTGTGGTGGAGAGGGAAAGGGCCGGCGGCGGCGCTCCTTGGCTAGGGGGCGGCGACGACGACAACCTCCAAGGGAGGTCTTTTCGGCGAGCTTTTGAGGGAGGAGATCGCCTCCTTGGCTCCTCCTCGGATCGGCAGCAGTTGTAGGAGGAAGGAGGAGGTGTTGGTTGGGAGAAGAAGGAGCTCTTCTCTTGGTTTGGTCGGCGGCAACAAAACCCTAGGATTTTGTTTTGGCCAGCGCAAGGAGAGGAAGGAGAGAGGCTTTAGCTCTCGTTTGGTGATCTTAGTTCTCGGTAGCTCGTCACCCACACGACGTCTGGGAAGGGGAGGGACATAAGGTAGAAGGCTACGAAGTAAAG
The DNA here is from genome assembly GCA_024364735.1 of Boesenbergia rotunda. Lineage (NCBI taxonomy): Eukaryota > Viridiplantae > Streptophyta > Magnoliopsida > Zingiberales > Zingiberaceae > Boesenbergia > Boesenbergia rotunda. The sequence continues at coordinate 147,666 of JAGFNQ010005787.1, read as the reverse complement.
GGAATGTATAATTCTCTTCCTTAGCTCCTATTGTTCCTTTGGTGCCTTATTGTTTTGCTTCGTCATTTTATGTGTATTAGTTAATTATTATTTCTTTGATTTTGTATCATGGTTAATAATTAATTAATTGGACCCCGACCATAAACACAAGAACCGGCGATCCACTCGTCATTTCTTCCGCGGTCGTTCGGTTAGAAGAATTACAAGGCTCGATCTTTGTGATTGGCCAAGTTGTAATTCGTACCGAACGATACGATGACGAGATAGTCGTTGGGAGACGGGTCTCCATTTGGATTAAATTTTAATCCGTAGACATGGAGAGGTCTCTCAAGGACGACCAAGTATTCGCTAGGGAAACCCGTCAAGCCATACCCAACATCACGAGTCTCACCGACTGCAATATGGCTGGAGGTAATTGACACGTCATGGCCTCTCCAGCTTCTTGTCCTTGTTGTCTTGCAGATAGTAGTTACCTCCGGCGAGCTTCTTGATGACGATGTAGGGTCCGCTCCACTGTGGCTCGAGCTTTCCAAGATCGTCGACCAGCTTGATTCTCTTCCAGACCTTGTCTCCAACTTGAAAAGTTTGGGTGATTACGCGGCGATTGTACGCTCGCTGCATATGCTGTCTATATGTCACTAGCCGAGTAGCTACTTTGTCTCGTACCTATGGCACCAGGTCTAGGTCAATCATCCGTTATTTATCATTGTCCTCTTTATTGTAGTGCTACCGCCGAACAGACTCCTCGCCGACTTCCACTGGAATTACTGCCTCCGCACAGTATACCAGATTGAAAGGACTCTGGCATGTTCCTTCTCTTGGAGTGGTGCGGTAGAACCAAAGAATGCTGGGGAGTTCATCGACCCAGCTACCTCCGACGTGGCCCAGCTTTATCTTGAGCCCCTGATGATCTCCCGGTTGACGACTTCTTCTTGGCCATTGCCTTGGGGGTATGCAACTGATGTGAAGGCTGGGTGAATTCCTAGCCCTTCACACCATTCTTTGAGTTTGCGCCTTGCAAACTGTCTGCCATTATCCGACACCAACTTGTCAGGGATGTCGTACCTACAGACGATGTCCCTCCACAAGATCTTCATCACTGCGGCCTCTGTGATGTGCGCGAGAGCTCAACTTCTACCCATTTAGAGAAGTGGTCGACCAGCACTAGCAAGAACTACTTTTGTTGGGGACCGATTAGAAAGGGACCCACAATGTTCATTCCCCACTGATCGAATGGACAAGAGATTGTAGAGGCTCAAAGCTGCATAGTCGGGCGATGAGTTATATACTAATGCTTTTGACAGGCCTCACATCCAGCGACGAACTTGAGGGCGTTTGCTTGCAGCGTTGACCAGAAGTATCTAGCCAGGATAATCTTCCTAGTTAGGCATCTTCCCTCAATGTGGCTCCCGCATATGTCTTCGTGGATTTCTCGCATGATGTAGTCGATTTCCTCTGAGCTGACACACTTGAGTAATGGTCAGGCGAAGACTCTTTTGTACAGTTGCTCCCCCACCAGCGTAAACCCAGAAGCCCGGTGGCGAAAGAGCCGAACTCCTTTATCAGCGGCCGACGTACACCACTTCGTAGGAACTCCAAATAAGGCGTCCTCCAATTAGGTAATGCAGTGTCAACGACCATTCCCTCTATCTGAGCCACCGTTCCTTCTGTAGCACTGGGCTCGTCCAACGTCCACGAGGCAATGGAGCTGGCCAACTTGGCTAGCTCGTCCACTTTAACATTGTCGGCTCTAGAGATTTTCTATAGAACAACCTTGGTCAAAGGGGATCTCAGCTGCTCATAGATGGTCATATACCTCTGCAGACGCTCGTTCTTTATTTCAAATTCACCCTTTATCTGTTGGGCGATGAGCTGAGAGTCCCATTGTAGGATGACGCGAGCAGCTCCCACATGCTTGGTTGCTTTTAACCCCACTAGAATCGCCTCGTACTCGACTTCGTTGTTGGTGGCTCAGAAGTGGAGGCAGATGGATAAATGCATTGTATCTCTCCTGGGGGAAATCATTAGCACTCCGACTCTACTGTATTTGCTGTTGGAGGAACCATCGATGTAAACCTTCCATACTGTATCAGCTTCAGGCTCTGGAACAGCTTCGAGCATGAAATCAGCAAGAGCTTAAGCCTTGATGGCAGTGCGGGGATGGTACTCAATCTCATACTCGCTCAATTTTGTCGCCCACTTGATCAGCCGACCCGAAGCTTCCAGATTGGTGAGGATGCTCCCAAGTGGGCTGTTGGTGAGTATCACGATGGGATGTGCCAAGAAGTATGGCCTGAGCCTCTAGGCCATTAATACTAGAGCATAGGCCAACTTCTCCATAGTGGTATACCGCTTCTCTGCGTCCTTCAGGAGATGGTCGAAGAAGTAGACTGGGTACTGTACAATACCTTCCTCTCGAATGAGCGTCGAGCCCACCGCTTGTTCAGTTGCAGATAGGTAGACGAACAATGTTTCTCCCTTCAATGGCTTGTAAAGGATGGGGAGCTTGGCGAGGTATGCTTTCAAATCTGTGAAAGCTTTCTCGCACTGGTCGTCCCATTCGAACTTGACTACCTTCGTCATACTCTTGAAGAACGGTAGGGTCCTGTTAGCAGATTTGGAGATGAACCAGGACAGGACCGTAATTCTACCATTCAGTTGTTTTACGTCCTTAAAGTTGCGTGGAGATGGCATGTCGAGGATGACTTTCACTTTTTCTGAATCAGCTTCAATCCCCCTTTTCGTCACCATGCACCCGAGGAACCGACTACTCTTCATCCCGAACTGATACTTAGAGGGGTTCAGCTTCAACTTATTGGTCCTCAAGGTGGCTAACGTCTCTTCCAGGTCGGCTATCATGTCTTTCCCCTTGTCTGTCTTGACTTATTGGTCCCCTTGTCTATCATGTCTTTCCAGCTTCAACTTATTGATACTTAGCGGGATTGAGTACCATCCCAACCAGGATGTTATCCACATATACTTCAATGTTCCTCCTTATTTGGTGTCAGAAGACCTTATCCATCATCCATTGATAGGTTACCCCTGCATTCTGCAACCCGAACGGCATGGCGTTGTAGCAATAGGTACCATATGCTGTCACAAAACTGACTTTTTCTTGGTCTTCAGGAGCGAGAGGAACTTGGTGATATCCCTGGTAAGCATCCAGCATCGAAATAAAACCACAACCAGAGGTGGAATCCACCAGTCGATCTATCCGAGGCAAGGGGTAGCAGTCTTTAGGGCAGACTTTATTTAAATCTCTAAAATCGATACAGACCCGCCATTTACCCCGGGCTTAGGGACAAGTACAACATTAGCCAACCAAGTTGGGAATTGAACTTCTCTTATGTGTCCGGCCTTCAGCAACTTGGCGACTTCCTCTCTGACAATCTTGTCCTGCTTGGGCGTAAAATATCATCGCCTTTGCTTCACTAGCAGAGCTCCGGGGGTTATATGCAAGCGATGCGTGGCCAAGGCTGAGGGGACTCCTTTGATCTCTTTGGTTGCCCATGCAAACATGTCCCAATGGTTCTGCAAGCATCCAATCAGACGACATCTCAGCTCCTATGTAAGGTCGACAGCAATCCTTGTAACCCCTCCCGTCTGTTGAGGATGGACCTGGACCTCTTTGCACTCAACCTCCCTCCGTTCTTCTTTGGATCCTTCCTCCTCTCGAGGGTTGGCGAGGTTAATTTGTAGCACTTCATGAGCCCTCGGGTTCTTACGGGCTTCCGACCTGACCTCCCCACTATAGCATTGCCGGGAAGCTAGTTGATCTTGTTGATGCAGTCTGACCCTGATTGTTGTTTTGGTGTTGACACCGATTTTAGTTTAGGTTGATGATTATGATGATTATGATTAAGTCCTGATCGAGGATTAGGCATGGTATGGAAAATCCTAGCCTGGAGGGATAGGTGTTGGAAAATCCTAACCTGGAGGGTTAGGTGTGGAAAATCCTAGCTTGGAGGGCTAGGTGTTGGAAAAGTCCTAATTCGGAAGGGTTGGGTGAAAAGTCCTAGCTTGGAGGGCTAGGTGAAAAGTCCTAACTTGGAGGGTTAGGTGAAAAGTCCCAACCTGGAGAATTAGGTGAAAAGTCCTGGCTTGGAGGGTCAGGTGCTTAGCTTGGAGGGCTAGGTTGGATGAAGTTCTAACTCGGAAGGGTTGGGTGAAAAGTCCTAGCTTGGAGGGCTAGGTGAAAAGTCCTAGCTTGGAGGGCTAGGTGAAAAGTCCTAACTTGGAGGGTTAGGTGCAAATTCCCAACTTGGAGAGTTAGATGGAAAAATCCTTAGCCTGGAAGGCTAAGGTGGATGAAACCCTAGCTTGGAGGGCTAGGTTTGAGTCCCTGGATCGGTCTGGTGACCGATCAGGGATATTGGCACGCTGCTCCTTCGTGGATCGGTCTAGTGACCGATCCAGCAAGGACTGATCGGTCTGGTGACCGATCAGGGAGCACACAGAGAGGTTGGGAACCTATTGTGTGGCTCCTGATCGGTCCGGTGACCAATCAGGGAGCAGGCTGCTGCCTTGTTGCTTGGCTCCTGATCGGTCCGGTGACCGATCAGGGAGCAGACAGTTTCCTCACTGCCTTGCTCCTGATCGGTCTGGTGACCGATCAGGGAGCGAACAGTGAGTGAGTTCCCCCACGAATCAGCTACTGAACGGTCCGGTGACCGATCAGGGACTTAGGACTTGATTTTCGAGATCACTGTTCATTAGACCTGATCGGTCTGGGTGACCGATCAGGCTTCACTCTGATCGGTCTGGAGACCGACAAGCTTCACTCTGATCGGTCCGGTGACCGATCAGGCTTGTGTTGCCGAGAGAGCTGGGAGTCCCAGCAAAGCGGTGGATCGGTCTGGTGACCGACCCACAAGTCCTGGATCGGTCCGGTGACCGATCACTTTAATTCAAATTGCATTGTCAGACGCTCTGATCGCGTCTGACTCTCTGCGCTTAACATCTGATTTTTGATTTACTGAGTGATATGCTGTTCTAACAGTCTGATTAAGCTGTAGGTGACAGGGGAGGATTCAAACACTCAAGGAGAGTCAATGGAGACCTTTCCTTGGAGCAGGTTTGTCCGTTTTTCCATCTCAGGTTGCAATGGCCGAGCTGCAGACTGGAGCTGAGACTGGAGCTTGGCTGAGGGAAGCTCAGGGAGTCCAGGGAGAGCTCAGTGGTAGCTGGCGTTGGCAGGTGAGCAGCTGGTTGCTGCAGGGATGGTATCGCCTGATGCTTGGTGGAGAAACAAAAGGGCGGAAGAAGGTTTCGTTGAAGCAGAAGTTCTAGCGAACAGCTGTGTGGCTTGAGTTCTTGCTGCACCTTTGAGTTCTCCACAACTTGCTTGCGTGTTGTGAGGTTCCATCTTGTGCAAGCAACTGAAATCTGAGAAGCAACCGTTCTCTACCTGAGCACTTGGAGGAAGGAACAAGAGGCTTCGAGTCCAACAGCGAGAAGACACGGAGAAAGGGTTCTTGCGTGAGATCGTCGCTGGGTGGAGCTCAGGAGGAAGCTTGCTGTGTTCTTGTCCTTGCTAAGTGCTAAGTGAGATTTTCCTTGTGTTTCAGTGTGCTTAAACCTATATCTTTGATTGAAACGCTGTGGAGAGGTTTCTCCACCGAGAAGGAGGTTGCTTTCTATCCGGTGTTCACCGGGGCTTGATCTGCCGACGATCAAGGGATCGCCCACCTTACGGGCATGCCAAGAAGTAAGGGCAAGTTATCCCCGAACCTTGTAAACCCTCCTTGTTAGCGATCTTGCTAGTTGTGTTGATTTGCTTTCGTTTTAGTTTTCTGCACACTCTGTTTTCTACTCTTTCCGCTGTGCTACTGATCTTTGAGTTGCAGAAATTCATAAGTGTTTAAAGTCCAAGTGATTGGCTATATTCACCCCCCCTCTCTAGCCATCCGGTTTCCAACAGATCCCCATTGACCTTGGCCACCTGGTCACCCACCAGGAACTTGATTTTCTGGTGGTAATATGAGACCACTGCCTGGAATATGCTAAGCGTTGGGTGCCACAGGATGGTGTTGTAGGACGATGGAGCGTCCACAACCATGAAGGGAGTCCTTCTCGTCCTCTCCAGCGCGTCGTCTCCCAACGATAGGGATAGGGAGATTTGCCCTATCGGCTGCACTCGATATCCGTGAAGCTGAAGAGCGGAGTGGAGATTGGATGTAGCTCATCCTCATCGATTTGCATTTGGTCCAGGGCCGCCTTGTACAGGATGATGACAGAACTACCTGTATCCACGAAGATGCGCTTAACCTCGTAATTTGTAATGTGTGCGAGAATTACCAGTGCATCTTCGTGAGGGGCTTCCATGTCTTCTAGGTCTTTAGGGTCGAATGAGATAACAGGGTCTTGGCGCTGGCTACTGCTCGTCCCGATGGCATAGTTCTCCAGCCGACGAGTGTGGGCCTGCCTTACCCGATGAGAGTCTCCTCCGGTAGGACCTCCGGAGATCACTCCCACATGGCCTAAAGGAGACCCACGCACTGGAGCTTTGCCTTTCTTGGGATCTCATTCGGGGGAGAGAGATTGGCGGTGTGTTATCTCCCAACTCCTTCCTCGAGAACGCAACCAGGATCACCGCCTAGATCCGTCTTCTCCTGACTCTCCTGACTGTCACTTACGAGGAGAAGGACTCCGCACCGGGGATCTCCGTCGGTACCCCCGCTTTATTCCATCGCTTTCGGGGCTTGGCATCCACCTCTTGAGATAACCTCTTCTTTAAGGAGTGACACTCCTCTGTGGAGTACGTTGTACTACCATGGAAGTCGCAGTACTTCTTCGGTGTCTCCGGTTCGGCCATGTCGACCGTCTCCACCAGCTACTTCTTACCAGCCTAGTGGTCCTTCCCAGGACGAGGATCCTTAGCCCAGGCCGGTGCGGGTAGTTCTCTTCTCTCGGGTCATACCAAGACCTGGGTAGGGACTCACGCCAGATCTTTGCGGCGGGTGTGTTGCATCTCCTCGACGTTGACGTGCTTGATGGAGCGTCCCAAAAAATCATTGAAGCTGGCGAGTGGCTTCTTCACTAGTGATCGAAAGAATTTCCCTTCGGAGATTCCTTGCATGAAGGCGCTGATGAGTATCGCCGAAGTAGTCGTGGGCACGTCTTGAGCCACCCAATTGAACCGCTGGATGTAGTCCTTTCGCCTTCTGTTTAAGAGCGAACATATTTAACGCCGTCTTCTGGTATCGGCGACTGCTGGCAAAGTGGTGCAGGAAAATGGTTCTAAACTCCAGGAAAGAGTTTATAGAACTTTGGAGCAGCCTTGGGAACCATCTCTGGACGACCCCTGACAAGGTGTTCGAGAATATCTGCACTTCACACCATCTGTGTATTGGTGGAGGAGGGTCGCGTTCTCGAACTTACAAACATAGTCCTCCGGATCTATCTTTCCATCATAGTCGGCAATCCCTGGACCACGAAATTGCTTAGGCATGGGATCTTTCATGATATCAAGCGAGAAAGGGGTGGAGGGTATTTTCAGGAGAGCTCTGGGTCCCTCGATCTTCCCCGGTCCTTCCTCCTGCCTTAGAGCGCTGGATGCCACGGAGTGTTCTCTCTCCTAGTCTCCCAAGGAATCACGCCGGGGCGCTGGAGTTGTCATTGCTGGTCCCGCGGGTGGCGAGAATGACCTTCGGTTGCGGGGGTGTGATAACTTTCATTTTGTTGATTAAATTACACCTTTAAATCCATGTTTTGATCTACTATTTTATGCTCAAGTTTACATTTATATAAGGTTTCATGAATTACCTCAATTTGGTTTAAGATTCAATTCTTTCTATATTTACTATGTTTTGGCACTAAAATTTAATATCATTTTTTTGTAGGTTTCAAATGATCATGACCTGGATCACATTGGGTTAAACTTGGGACAGAATTGGATCCGGTTTAATGGGATCAAGAGCTGGATCAATATGGGTCGTCCATTCAGGAGAACACTTAGATCTAAGGCATCCGCCAACTTCTGGTCGATCCAAGCTCAAGATAGGGTTAATCAAGTTCAGGGACCAAGATCTGCAAGTTTGGGCCAGATCAGAGTTAATCCAGCCGTTGGATCAAGCTTAAGAGGAGCCTTAACCGCCCGTTCAAAGATCAGAGCGCTCTAAGCCATTGGATGCAGATCCGGTTGATCCGAGCTGAGGAGGAGCAGATCTTGACCCTTGATCAGGATTTGGAAAGTCTGGGTTCGATCTAGTTTGATCTGACCGTTGGATTGAATCGGTGTGATCTCAGCCGTCCAAATTCAAAATCAATTGATTAAAACAGATTTCCCTCGGCGCTTCTTGGGGTCGCGAGATCGCATTCCAGTTTCCAGTTTTCTTCTTCGTTCGTCTCCTCCGATCGCCGGCGATCACTCCAAGTCAGTTCGTCTTCCAGATTCCAAATCGAAGTGGTATTCCTCTGCTAGATCTGCAAACCAATTGGACGCTGAAAGGATTTCGAACGAGGGCTTCGCCGGAATTCTGCTCTTCAGGTCAGAGACTACTTGTCAATTGTGTGAACCGGTCGGAACTTCCAGATGCAATCGAAGGGGTTCTTTGAGAGTGTCTGAAGGATTCGGAGTGTTTCGCATCACAATCTGCCAAGGAGGACGAGATCGTGAAGGGAAATCAGTTGCGCACCGAGATTATTGTAGTTCACTTGCGGGAGTCAATTTCTTCCTTGATTCTTGAGATGCCAGCTCACTCTTGTGTGACGGCAAGAGGGAATTTGTGGTGACGAATCTGAACTGGAGTTTGTAACTATTAGATTTCAATTTCTGAGTTGTTGCTATCGTTTCTGAACTCTGTTCTAGCTTTGTATCAGCTGTTTTCAGTTACTGATCGGACTGTCATCCAATTTAGACTCCACCTGATCGGTCATCAGATCGATCAGGCTTACATCTGATCGATCAGCAGATCGATCAGGAGATTTTCCAGCACAGACAATTTTTGTTTTAGTTTACGGCTTGTTCAATTGTCATTCCTGCTTTAAACACAACATTCGTGAATTTCTGAAATTAATATCAGTTTATATTTCAATTTGCAACTTCAAATTGTTTGTTCAATTTCCTTAGTGGTTAAGTTTCATTCTTGCAATACCTAGTTCAATTCTAGTTAAGTCAATTCCACTGCAAATTTACTTCAATTTTACTTGCAAAACAAAACTCCCATTTTATCTCGAAAACCCAAATCATTTAACGACGAATAAATATCAAGTTTAATTCGAACACTCGCAACTATTCATGGAAAAATATGACCTGAGGCCCCTATCCTACATTTCTACTTTGCTAGCAAGGGTTTTCAGCTTTATAAATTTCTAAATTTGAGTCTCACATTGTGACATCTATATTGGGACACATCAAATTTTTGGCGCCGTTGCCGAGGAACTACTAGTTGAGTTTGTTTGATTTAGCTAATGTGCTTACTTTCATATCTTGTGATCTAGTTTACTTGTGCTTATTTCTATATCTTGTGATTCATAATATTTGCTTAATTCTTTTGTATACATTTGTTGCGATTTCTGTATTTGTGTATGACCAGATCTGTAGGTGGTATTCTTGAAAACTTTGACCCAGAAATTGAAAGAACTTTCAGAGCTAGGAGGAATCAACTCAGTGTTTCAGAGTCTATTGATATTCTTCCTACGCAGTCTATTATTTATTCAGTTGATCCTATGGCAGACCACCAAAAAACTATGAAGGAACTAGCAGCACCAGATGATGCCTTTCAGTACTCCTGCATTGCATATCCAGAGCTCACTGGAGATTTTGAATTAAGATCAGGACTTATTCATCTTTTGTCCAAATTTCAAGGACAGTCTGAGGAGGATCCCAACAGGCATTTACATGAGTTTCACGTTGTCTGCTCCACTATGAAGCCTCAGGGTATTTCAGAGGAAGATATCAAGCTGAGGGCATTCCCATTTTCCCTTACTGGAGCAGCGAAGGATTGGTTTTACTACTTACCTACTGGGCATGTATCCAGCTGGATTTCTATGAAGAAAGCATTCTTGGAGAAGTACTTTCCAGCATCTAGGACTGCAATCATCAGGAAGAGCATCTATGGAATACAACAAGTAGTGGGAGAAACTTTGTATGACTATTGGGAAAGGTTCAACAAACTTTGTTCTAGCTGCCCACAACACCAAATTAGTGAACAACTACTCATTCAGTATTTTTATGAGGGACTTCTTTAGATTGATCGGATCATGATAGATGCTGCAGCAGGAGGAGCCTAGTTAACAAAACACCAGATCAAGCTAGGGAGCTAATTTCAAATATGGCAGAGAACTCACAGCAATTTGGGAGTAGAGCGTTGTCCACCAGAGGAGTTAATGAAGTTCAGATGGTATCAAATGAGCAGAGGAAATCAAGAATTCATTGATGGAACTCACATCCCTGGTGAAGCAAATGACTCTAAACAATGTGAGTCAAAATCAGAATTTCTCAGTACCACCACCTTCAAGTTAAGTGATGAGGTTATGTAGTATTTGTTTAAGCCAAGACCACAATTCGGACCTATGTCCTAACCTCTAACAAGATGAGACATTAGCTACATTGACTAGGGGACAATTCCAGGCCAAAAGCAACCCCTACTCATCCACATATAATCCGGGTTGGAGGGATCATCCAAACTTGAAGTATGGGAATTCTTTTTATCAGCAAAACCCATCACAACAATCCTATCAACAGCCCCAACAGAATTTCCAACAAGTTCATCAAGGACAACAACAATTTCAGCCATTTCAACAACCAAATCAGCAATTTCAGCAATCCTATCAACAAAATCAGCCACCTTTCCAAGGTAATCCGAATTTTCAACAAGGGTTTCAAGGAAATCTCAGTTTTCAGCAACCATATCAATTATCTCAGCCACAAAATCAGTTCTCACAGCAAGGTTATCAACCATTCAACCAAGGATGTCAGCCATCAAATCAGAATTTACAGCCCACACCATTTCAGCCCTCTCAACCACAATTGCAACCTCAACCTCAGAATTTTCAGAGCTATAATTCTCAACCATTTCAACCAAGTTCTCAGCAAAATTTTCAGCAATTTTCTCAACCATTTCAGCCATATAATCAGCCCCAACAGCCCTATTTTCAAGGTTCACAGCAAGTTCAACAATTTCAACCACCTCAATCATCATTTCAAGGTCAATCAAAGTCTCATGCTAACCAAGGGGGCTATGGAGGCTCTAGTGGGGGAAATGCGCAACAACAAAGAATAGAGGAGATGCTTCAACAACTTTTGCAACAACAAAGAAATTAATGATCCCATCATCCAAAACCTTGAGAGGCAAATTGGACAATTGGCTAGTAGGATGAATCAAATTCAAGCTCAAGGATCAAGCCAACTACCTTCTCAAGCTACTCCAAACCCAAAGGGAAATGTTAGTGCTATTACTTTGAGGAGTGGGAAGGTGGCTTCAAATCCAAATGGTCCAAGAGCTGAATTTTCTGAAAACAGGATAGCAACTTCATTTTCAGCCCCAAATAGCCTTGAAATCACTTCAAATTCAATTGGTTCCACCCCTAGTCTGAGCCTAATCTTTCATCAAGTAATTCTGAAATTTTGGTGGAAAATGGAGGAGAAATCAGTAGCAAAGATGGGTTCACAACAGCTACTTCAGTGGAGAAATCAGTCCAAATTTCAGCCCCTCAACTTTCGGCTCAAGAGGAAGAAATGAGAGTACCTTTGCCCATTCCTCAGCGTAAAACCCAAGCTAAGAAGCAAGTGGAGGAGGAGAAGGCTAAGGAATACAATGAGCTAGTGAAATTGTTTAGCAAAGTGGAGATCAATGTACCCTTGTTGACCATGATAAAACAGATTCCTAAGTATACCAAGTTCTTGAAAGATTTATGTGTTCACAAAAAGAAGCTTAAGGAGAATGAGTTGGTCAGCTTGGGGAAAAATGTTTCAGCACTTATTCATGTCATTCCTCAGAAGTGTGAAGACCCTAGAGTTTTTACTGTATCTTGTGAGATAGGAAGGACCATGTTCCATGATGCTATGCTGGATTTAGGAGCCTCCATTAATGTGATGCCCAGATTAGTCTTCCAGATGCTTGGCATAGTCCCACTACAGCCTACTGGTGTGGTGATTCAGTTAGCAGACCGGAGCCAGACCCACCCAGCCGGTATAATTGAAGATGTGTTGGTAAAGGTAAAGGAGCTGATATTTCTTGCAGATTTTTACATTTTGGATATGGAGGGAGACTACCTTGCACACCGATCCCCACTTATTTTAGGAAGACCATTTCTGAAGACTACGAGAACAAAGATAGATGATTATGCTGGCACACTTTCGATGGAGATTGCAGACACGGTAGTCCAATTCAGTATTTTTGATGCCATGAAGCACCCAAGAGAGGATCACTCCATTATGAGCATTGGTATTCTGGAGGAGCTGGATGATGTAGATATACTTGCTGAGGGAGTTTCATTTAATGTTTCTAGAGGAGTTTCACTTGTCAGATCAGAGGAAGCTGAGGATATATTTGCTATTGAGGCTGATGACATTTCAGAGGGTATTTCAGATTTATTTCCAGCTGGAGAGGATGTTCTAGGTGTAGGGGATTGTATAGAGCCCCAAGGATCACCTATTTCTATTGATGTTTCAGAGGATTCAGAGTTTAGGTGTGATAGTGTAGGGGATTGCACTGAGCCCCAAGGATCACTCATACCTTCTGAGCAGGCCCAGATCGAGCTTAACCCACTACCAGACCACTTGAAATATGTGTACCTAGGAGAGGATCAGAATTTTCCAGTTATCATCACTCAGCACTTGGAATCAGAGCAGGAAGAAACATTATTGCAAGTCCTGAGGCAGTACAAGAAGGTGTTGGAACCCAGATGGCTAGAGAGGGGGGGGTGAATATAGCCAGACACAAACTTCTTTCGCTTTAGGTCGCTTTAGGGTTTCTCTGCACTTCACGGTTAGTAGCACGACAGCAGAAACAATAGAAACATAGTGCAGAAATACAGGAAACAAAAACAGACGAAACCAACTAGCAAGATCGCTAACAAGGAGGGTTTACAAGGTTCGGGGATAACTTGCTCCTACTCCTTGGCGTGCCCTTAAGGTGGGCGATCCCTTGATCGTCGGCAGATCAAGCTCCGGTTAACACCGGATAGAAAGCAACCTCCTTCTTGGTGGAGAAACCTCTCCACAGCGTTTCAATCACAGATATAGGTTTAAGCACAATGAAACACAAGAAAGATCTTACTTAGCACTTAGCAAAGACAAGAACACAACAAGCTTCCTCCTGAGCTCCACCCAGCGACGATCTCACGCAAGAACCCTTTCCCCGTGTCTTCTCGCTGTTGGACTCGAAGCTCCTTGTTCCTTCCTCCAAGTGCTCAAGCAAGGGATGGTTGCTTTAAGATTGCAGTAGCTTGCTCAAAGTGATAAAACTTCAGAACATGCAAGCAAGTTGTGGAGAACACAAAGTCGCAGCAAGAACTCAAGCAGCAGAACCTCTACCCAGCCAACTTTTCTCCGCTCCTTTAGTTCCTCCACTAAGCATCAGGTAACACCATCTCCCTGCAGCCTCCAGCTGCTCACATGCAACCACAGCTACCTCTGAGTTCCTCTGGACTCCCTGAGCCTCCCTCAGACCAGCCCCAGACAGCAGCTCCAGCCAGTGCCAGTGCCCGTTGCAACCTGAGATGGAAAAATAGACAAACCTGCTCCAAGGAAAGGTCTCCATTGACTCTCCTTGAGTGTTTGAATCTTCCCCTGTCACCTGCAGCTTAATCAGAGTGTTAGCACAGCATATCAAGCAGGAAATCATGTATCAGATGTTAAACGCAGAGAATCGGATACGTTCAGACGCGATCAGAGCGTCTGACAGTACATTTTGAATTAAAGTGATCGGTCACCGGACCGATTAGAGAGCCTCCTGATCGGTCACCAGACCGATCAGGCTGGGTCCAATTAGAAATCGCGATTTCTTTGGGACTCTCCTGGATCGATCACCAGACCGATCCCAGGTTGTGGATCGATCACCAGACCGATCCACCCCTTTATTGGACGATTTTTGAGCTTCGCAGTCCAAACCTCCTGATCGGTCACCGGACCGATCAGGGAGCCTCCTGATCGGTCACCAGGCCGATCAGGTCATGACCAGACAGATCAGGCTCCGTCCTGATCGATCATAGAGAGGAGCCCACGACGCTGGATCGTTCTCCAGAATGATCTGCACAGTGATCCTGATCGGTCACCAGACCGATCAGGAGCAGATCAGCAAAGGAACTCAACCTCACTGTTTGCTCCCTGATCAGTCACCAGACCGACCAGGAGCCAAGCAATGGGTGAAACGCAAACTCCCTGATCGGTCACCAGACCGATCAGTCATCGCTGGATCGGTCACCAGACCGATCCACGAAGGAGCACCGTGCCAACTCCCTGATCGGTCACCAGACCGATCCAGGGGCTCCAACCTAGCCCTCCAAGCTAGGGTTTTATCCACCTTAGCCCTCCAAGCTAAGGATTTTTCACCTAACCCTTCAAGTTGAGAATTTGCACCTAACCCTCCAAGTTAGGACTTTTCACCTAGCCCTCCAAGCTAGGACTTTTCACCCAACTCTTCCGGATTAGGACTTTTCCAAACCTAGCCCTCCAAGCTAGGACCTGACCCTCCAAGCCAGGACTTTTTCACCTAACTCTCCAAGTTGGGACTTTTCACCTAACCCTCCAAGTTATGACTTTTAACCTAGCCCTCCAAGCTAGGACTTTTCACCCAACCCTTCCGAATTAGGACTTTTCAACACCTAGCCCTCCAAGCTAGGATTTTCCACACCTAACCCTCCAGGTTAGGATTTTCCAATACCTAGCCCTCCAAGCTAGGATTTCTCATACCCTGCCTGATCCCCGATCAGGCATTAATCATAATCATTATAATCATCAACCTAAACTAAAATCGGTGTCAACACCAAAACAACAATCAGGGTCAGACTGCATCAAAAATCTCCCCCTTTTTGTTGTTTGACAATCCGATTTTAAGTTTAGGGATTCTCAATCAATTTCTCAACTTTCAGAATCATAGGGGAATCAAGATCCCCCCCCTACAATATAATCATCCTAAACTTAACCAACCAACACTCTCCCCCTTTGTCGAACACCGAAAAGGTTCTAGAGGGGCTGTTAAGTTTAACCATACTCCCTCTCAATCCTAGGGGTATCCCAAAACAATAAAGATTTAGTTGATTTTTGATAAACATATGAACACATATGACAAAAATATGTCATGGCAAAGCAATCATATGTATCATATGACATGGCATTGTAAGCATAATCATGTCAATGTAGAATGAGACAAATTGTTCGATGCAAGTAAATTCAGTAAAGTTAATATCATGCCATAACAGACAAAAATCAAGCCAGACACATCCGTCAAATAGTCAGAATTTATCAAACATGATCATAGAGCAGTTAATCGTCAACTGGATCATCGTCTGAATTATCAATGTATATGATATCTCCTGGTGAAATGCCACTGGGGGACGCACCATCCGGAAATGTATGATGATACCACTCCTCATACCATGTGTCCTGTAGTGAGCTGACCTCATAGATGTTGGATGCTAGAGCATCTAGACGGCGATCGAAAGACTGAAACTCTGAGCGGACCTCCTATCACCAGAGCTCGGAGATATGCAACTCGCGCTCCATCATCCGCTCTAGCTCCGCAACTTGCCAGCGGAGGTTAGGAGCCCACTCATCATAATCTGTAGCATCAGCTGGCGGCTCCGGATCATGGGCCGCTCTCGGTAGCTCCCCTCCATGTATCCTATCCTTCCACCTTAGTCCTTGTGGCCCAACAACAATGTCGGACTGAGCGAGCATGTGACGATCCAAGTGGCAGTCCTGTCGAATCATGGGCACAATATGACCCTGTGAAACATCGATACCCACTGACTCAAGCCAAGCCGTAATGATATGGTCAAATGCCATGTGAACTGTCTGGCCGTACCTCAGACTATGGACTATGATGGAGAAATAGATGGATGACACGATATCAAAGTCTAACTGCCGATGCATCCCATAGAGCATCAAGCAGTGGAATGGATGAATCTCATCGAGGTGCTTTGTTGTAGTAGGAAGGAGACAGTTGGTGATGATCTTAAACAAGACATAATCAATGGAGGAAAGTTGGAGAGCAGGAAATGTGGGAAAATCACAGGCGCGCGCACCGGAACCCCTTGGCCTGGGATGGCCTAGAAAGTGCTCATGGATAGAGTCAGGAGTGACTCCACTAAAGGGAACTGGTAAGGGATCCGGAAGGTAAGGATAGAATGAAAAGGCATTCTCGGACCGGCGACATCCAAGAAAGGTAGTGAAAGCAGATAGAGTAAAGTCAATGTCAACGCTAGCGACACGGGTCCTCCACCCCGTGCCCTCTCCACTGAACATATTATTATAGAATTCAGAGACCAAATCAAAGTTTATTGGCCTCTCTAAGAAAAGGATGGGTTGAAGCTCATAGTATTCAATAATTTGTCGTATCGTAGGACAGTGTTCATAGATGTAGGTTTGGTCCACTGATCGACATGGCATAAGTTTGAAGGTATGCCATTGAAATCTAGAGCAGAGAAAATATTCTGAAATCGAGTATGTGGAAGTGGTAGAGGCCTTGAAGGAGGTGTAGATGCTGAAGGGCCTTTGTCCTTGGAGCTCCCCTCCATTGGTTCCTTTCTCTTAGAGGATTTTCTAAAGAATCGAATAAATCATGAAGATAGATTTGATCATGGCACAGGATAATCAAATCAGTCAGGACACAAGATTAGGGAAACACAACCACAATACAAGAATTGGTCATTGTACAGAGTAATCAAATGAGCGAGATTGATTTGATTACATGAACATAGTGTAATCAAGGACCCAAGATTTGATCATTGAATATAAGATACAACATTTGATCAAAAAGAGGACAATAATGAAATGGGAGAGAGATTTGGTCACAGATGACACAATCAAAAGGTGAAGCAAGAAAAGATAGGGTCACGGCCAACACAAGAAGGTCACGGCGCAACATCATAATATCATAACATGGTTAGTGCAAATACAAAATCCATGAACTGATTCACAAAGTGAACTAACCAACATAAACTTACTTAGGCGCCATGAAGAAAGTTCTTTAAGGTTAGAGAAAGAAATCGCGCGGAAGAAGTTCTCGGCGCAGAAGGCTTCAGTGAGACAAACTTGCCAAAAACAGGGAGGAGCTCTTGCGCAGAGGAGACGGTAGTAGAGCACGTGTAGGAAGAGAGAAACCGCAGAGAGGCTCACGCGTAGGAGGAAGGGAGATCGCACGCGCAGGAGAAAGCTTCGGTGGTGAGGGGTTTTCGGTTGGCTAGGGTTCGGCAATGAGGAGTTGTGAAGGAGTTAATCGGTTGGTGGATCGGTCCTCCAACCACAATTTAATGCGCCTGAATGGATCACCGTTTGATCTGATAGCGCCCAGACCAATCAGGCTCTGGCCTGATCGGACTGTCCTGTTCCTGATCGGTCGAGTGACCGATCAGGAAGGCTCCTGATCGATCAGGAAGCTAACAGTAGGGTCAGATGATTTTCGAGAGGCCCTCCTGATCGGTCTCTGGACCGATCACCACAAGGTGCCAGATCAGTCTGGGGACCGACCCAGGCTAGCACAGAAAGGTTGGCCGAAATCTCACAAAGTCTCTGTGACCCCTCTGATCGGTCTGTGGACCGATCAATTCAGAATGGAGCCAGATTGGTCCGGTGACCGATCAGGGTTCCTGATACTCCCTGATACGATCTGAAACATTCAGTTTCAGATTTTCAGAATCTTTCCAACGAGATCTGATGAAGTTTATCGAACTTGGACATGATCTCATGACTAAAATTGATCCCTAAACAAAGATCAAAGGTCCTTATGGTTTGAACAAACACTTTGCTCCATCCAAGTGGAGTCAAACTCAATCAACAGTCATTCAAACATGTTTTAACCATGATTGTGCCAAATTCAAGTTTCCAATCAAGTTTCCTTAATTGGAATGTCCAAGTATGATCATGGAGCCAAATACACATGTGTTATGCATTAGTTTTCCCCATACTTGGTCACCGAAGTGATTATTATCTCGTCAACTTAATTTCTCAAGGGATGCATTGACATTTTGAGAAATTGAGTTGATCCTAACATCTCACCTCATATCTAGCAAACAAAAATATTTTGTTAAACCTTATAATTTGTGTGAGATGTCCCCAAAGGGTTTAGGATGCGTTTTGAAATTCATGAAGCACGACACATTCCCAACTCCCTTCTTAGGAAACTAAATTCATTTTCGGGGAGTGGTTTAGTGAAAATGTCAGCTAGGTTTGATTTGGACTCTATATGTGAGAGTACAATATCTCCCCTAGCCACATGATCTCTAATGAAGTGGTGACACACTTCAATATGTTTTGTCCTAGAATGATGGACTGGATTTTTGGTTAGATTAATTGTGCTAATGTTATCACATAACACTTGCACACCCTTGTAACTCAATCCATAGTCCTCTAGAGTGTGTGAATCATCCACAACAATTGCGATACGCTCTCTCCCATAGCAATATACTCTGCCTCAGTCGTGGAGAGAGCAACACAATATTGCTTCCGACTTGACCAACTTACTAAGGATGAACTTAAGAATTGGCAACCCCCACTTGTGCTTTTCCGGTCCAACTTACATCCAGCGTAGTCAGAATCCGTATAGCCAATTAAATCAAATGATTCGGTATGGGGTACCAAAGACCGACTCCTATTGTGCCTTTAAGATATCTCAAAATTTACTTAACAGCGATTAAATGAGATCCTTGGCACAGACTTGATACCTAGCGCACATACCCACAGCGAAAAGAATATCTGGTCGACTAGCTGTGAGGTATAGCAAACTCCCTATCATGCTTCGATATTGAGTCAAATCAACGGGTTTACCACTCTCATCATTATCTAATCTTGTATTGTAGCCATGGGAGAGGTTACCTCTTTTGAATCACTCATATTGAATTTTTGAAGCATTTCTTGTGTGTATTTTGATTGGTGCACATGGATACCATCGCGAGTTTGCTTGATTTTGAGTCCAAGGAAGAAAGTCAACTCTCCCACTAGACTCATTTCAAACTCACTTTCCATGTGTCCAATGAATTCATTTAAATAGCCCTTGTTATTCGAGCCACAAATTATGTCATCGATATATACTTGGGCTACAAAAATATTGTCACCATCTCTCCATAGAAATAGTGTAGGGTCTATTTGGCCTCTTACAAAGCCTTTTTCAATCAGAAAAGTTGACAACCGCTCGTACCAAGCTCGGGGTGCTTGTTTAAGACCATAAAGTGCCTTTTTGAGCTTGAACACGTAGTTTGGAAATTCGAAACTCTCAAACCCCGGAGGTTGTTCGACATAGACCTCTTCCCTAATCAAACCATTTAGAAAAGCTGATTTGACATCCATTTGATATAACTTGAAACCTCGATGTGCCGCAAATGCAAGCATCAATCGGATGGATTCTAATCGTGCCACGGGAGCATAGGTCTCATCATAATCAAGGCCTTCAACTTGACTGTAGTCCTTGGCTACTAAGCGTGCCTTGTTTCTAATGATTTCTCCCTTATGGTTAAATTTGTTCTTGAAGATCCATTTGGTTCCAATGATGGTGGTCTTCTTAGGTCTAGGGACTAAGCAGACCCGACCACGGTTCGGAACCGACGGTTCGGAACCGACGGTTCGGAACCGCCAGTTCGACGGTTCGTGGGAGGTCAACCCTTAACCTTAACCGCCCAAGACGGTTACAGTTCACGGTTCGGAACCGCCGGTTCACGGTTCGCCACGGTTCAAGATTATTATATTAAAAAAATTAAAAATTATAAATAAAATTAAAAAAATAAATTTTATTAAAAAAGGGCTTGCACTAATATAAGTTGCCTACGTATCCCCTTAGGGTATAGGGGAATCAAAGCCCACGTAGTTCTTTTACATTTTTACCCTTTTATATTTTTTTACATTTTTTACACTTTTACCCTTTCTCACTCACTTGCATTTCCTCCCGTTCCTGTTGTATTTGTTCCTTCGGTATCAAATTCTTCGACTTCGTCTTCTGAAAGTTGCATTCTTTGGATTCGCTTCTCGGCTCTGGTCCAATCATCAAGTAATGCTTGAGCTTCCAATGAGTCGGGAGACATAGTTGATCGTCGTTCATCTAATATGTTGCCGCCGGCACTGAACGTCTGCTCCACAGCAACAGTCGACACTGGAGAAGCTAAAATTTCTTTTGCGATCACGGAGAGAACGGGAAAGCTTTGAGCCTTCTGTGACCACCACTTCAAGATGTCGAAGTCTTCGCTATTTGCTTCATTAAAATCAAAAGAAGTCGTAAAATAATTCTCAAGTTCCTGTGTGGAACTTGAGGATCCTCGTGGACGTTTCGTCCGTTCTTTTAATAAAAGTTGGGCTTTTGTAAGTTTTAAATTAGTAGTAGTAGTAATTTAAATTTAGGATCTAAAGCAAATGCAATTAAATAAATTTCAGGAATAAAATAAAAATATTTTTCCCATTTAGTTTTCATAGCTAATATACATAAAGTTAAAGCTTCATTATTTACATGTTCATTTAATATTAATACTATACTACAAAAATTCACTAAAATTAAATGAGCAGTGGGATAATAAACACCGGAAAGTTGTTCAGTTGCATCATTAAAATCTTTTAAAATTTCACAAATACTACTACAAATATTCCATTGTTGTGAAAATAAATATATATTAGTATTACTATTTTGTGCAAAAAATAAACATAATAAATCTTTATATTGAAAAGAATCTTGTAATAATTGATATGTTGAATTCCAACGTGTTGGAACATTACGTGGAAATTTTTTTGGTCGCATTCCATTAGCTTTACAAAATCTACCCCATTGTTTCATCATAGATGGATGGGACCATAAGTATGAAATTGCGGTTCTAATTGGTTGAATATAATTTTGTAAAAGTTTTAATCCATCTTGAACACATAAATTTAAAATATGGCATACACAACGAATATGAAAAAATAAACAACCAATGACAGGTTGACAAATAAATTTTAATTCATCTATTGAAGCGGTATTAGAACTAGTATTGTCTAATGATATTGAAAATATTGGATGAGTCAATCCATATTCTTCTAAAACTATGTGTAATAATTATGCAATGTTATGAGCAGTGTGTGATTCATCAAAAACTCTATAAGCTAATAATCTTTTTTGAAGGATCCAAGAGTTATCAATCCAATGGCATGTTATACCCATATAAGAATGAGTTTGCCAATGATCACTCCAAATATCGGAACATAAAGAAACTTTATTATTTAATTTACTAAATTCTTCAATTAAATTCTTTTTTCCTTGTTTTACTAATCTTTTAATTGTACGAGTTAGTGTAGTCCTAGGTACACGTTTAGCAGCAGGATTAAGAGATTCTTTACAAAAATCTTCAAATGTGCATTTAGATCCAAAACTAAAAGAAAGATGTTCTACGGAAACAAATTTAGCTAATGATTCTCTTAATTTATTATCTGAATATAAAAATAAACCAGAATCAGTACTACTACCGCTAGAAAATCTAGATAATTGTGTTTGAGAGCGGTCAAGCCCATATTCCGTCGGGTGCTTCGTTTCTACATGTCGTTTCAATGACCCATAGCCGCCGCCGGCTTGGAATTTGTAGGAAGCATTACAATGCTTGCATTTTGCACGCATTTCTCCCGACGGAAGTGTGACCTTCTCAAAATGTTTAGTGAAAATAGACGATTTTAAAGGAGGATTATCCTGAACCTTAGAAGTAATCGCATCAGTACTTCCTTGCATTTCTGGGATCGGAGGGCGTTGGGGCTGAGCCTCGGTCTCATCATCGGTAGATTGAATTTGAAGGTTGGGATCCTCGTATGTAATTTCTTTTCCCCTCCGAGATCGAGATGATGAAGCTCCGTGACCTCCTTCCATTATCGTCGATGAAGAACGCGGAGAGAAGTTGAGAGTTAGAGAGTTGAGAATGAGAGATTGAGAGAAGAGAAGTTGTTTTGTGAGTGAAAATGATGAAATGAGCTCTCTATTTATAGAGTTCGGATCATAACGGTCACTAAATCATAGCCATTGATCAAAAAACGGTCAAATGATCTCATCCGTCCAAAAAAAAAATCAAAAAACTGCCCAACGGCACTGAACCGGCGGTTCAATGCCGTTGGAACGGCGGTTAACCGCCGATTCACGGTTCTGGAGGCCTGGAACCGGAACCGGCCCGGCATCCTGCCGAGCCGGTTCCGGTTCGGCCCGGTGAACCGTGTCAACGGGCCAACCGGCCCGTTGACCCAGGCCGGCTCCGGGCCGGGTTCGGGCTGGATCCGGCCCGGGGTCGGGTCTAGGACTAAGTCCCAAACTTGACTCCTTTCAAATTGACCTAGTTCATCTTGCATTGCAATGATCCAATCGGGATCACTTAATGCTTAATCAATTTTTCTAGGCTCAATTTCGGAAATTAGAGCAACTTCATTAGCCTCATTCCGGAAGAATGATCTAGTCCTAACCCCATGATGGATGTCTCCAACAATTTGGTCTTGGGGATGACTAGAAGCTAATCTTGTTTGCCTAGGTGTTGGTGGTGCTTCTTGAATAGGTTCACTAGACATAAGCTCAGCCTCAGGATCCGGCTGATCAATGGGTTGTCTAGGCTCACCGTCATCGGATTCATCACCATCAACAAAATTTGGACTCTCATTCAAATTTAGTCTCCTAAGTTCGAATTGGACTTCATCTTCTGGTTGACCATTGACTTTTGGAATTTCTTCAAAGACAACATCAGAAGACTCTTCAATTAATCTAGATTTCTTGTTGTAGACTCGGTAGGCTTTGCTAACGAGGGAGTACCCGACTAGTATCCCTTCATCAGCCTTTGCCGTGAACTTTCCAAGGTGGTCCTTGGTGTTTAGAATGAATACCTTACAACCAAACACCCTAAGGTGTTTAACCGTAGGTGGTTTCCCAAACCAAGGTTCATGGGGAGCCTTTCCTAAAAACCTATGGATGAGGACTCGATTTTGCACATAGCAAGCTGTATTTACAGCTTCAGCCCATAAGTAACTCGGGAGTGAGTACTCATTAAGCATGCTTCGTGCAGCCTCTTGTAGAACACGATTCTTCCTCTCTACAACACCATTTTGTTGTGGTGTTCTCGGAGTGGAGAACTCATGTCTATAACCTCTATCTTGACAAAATTCTAAAAACCGTTGGTTTTGAAATTCACCTCCATGATCACTTCTAATTGTCTTAATTGTTGATGATTTTTCATTTTCAACTCTTCTACAAAAAGAAATGAAAACATCTAAGGTTTGGTCCTTATATTTTAAAAAGTAGGTACATGTATATCTAGTGAAATCATCAATGATCACAAAACAATATCTACTTCCATTGAATGATATGATAGTACTACAATCAAATAGATCTATGTGAAGTAAATTTAAAGCTGTAGAAGTACTTACAGTGCTCTTACCTTTATGTGCAGATTTCGTTTGCTTACCCATTTGACATGCATCACAAAGTTTGTCCTTTTCATACTTGATGCTTGGTAAGCCATGAACTAATCCCTTGTTGGCCAACTTCCGGATGTTCTTCATGTTCATATGTGCAAGTCTCCGGTGCCAAAGGGTGGACTCTTCATCTTTTGACATGAGACACTTTGCAAAAGCATTAGTAGCACTTTTAAATGAAACTTGATAAATATTGTCTACTCTTGTTCCTACTAGTACCGTGTCCAAGGTGTCATGTTGTCTAACTAGACATTGACTTGGTTGAAAATCAATTGTGTAACCCGTGTCACACAATTGACTGACACTTAGGAGATTAAATGTCATCCCCTTGACTAGAAGGACATTTGAAATTCTAAGACATTCGGATATTTGAATGTCTCCTATTCCTATGACCTTAAGACTACTATTGTTACCAAATGAAACATTACCTCTACTTTTCTTGTAAAGTGTGGTAAACAATGATCTATCCCCGGTCATGTGTTTGGAGCATCCACTATCAACGAACCAAGTTGATAGATGCTCCCCCTCAATCATAACTTACACAATTTGAAAAATAGAAGTTTTAGGTACCCAAACCTTGGGACCTAAAGCATCAACTAAACAAGACTTAGGCACCCATGCCTTGACAACTTTCTTTTGGACCTTGGGTGTCCTAGATTGTCTCATATCAGTCCTAGACATAGAGACACAAATGAGGGTTCTTTAAGACGGTAACCAATACCGGCCCTATTGTAGACTGCCCTTTGGGCATTCAAGATCATGTCTAGGGTTTTAGAGCTAGTTGAGAACTTCTCAAGAATATTCTTGAGTTTCTCAACTTCACTCTTTAATGATTGGTTTTCTTCTACTAGCAAATCATCATGCAAATCATCTACATCCTCAACCTTAGAGGATTTCAAACTTTCAACCTCAAGTTTCAATGACTTAATCTCATCTTCTAACATTTGAACATGCAAGTCATCTATATTATCATCCCTAGATGCTTTCAATTGATCAATTTCTAATTGCAATGATTTAACCTTATTTTTAGACTTCTTTAGCATATTGGTTAAATATGCAATAGCTCTATAACATTTCTCAAGCTCGGGAGAAGTTACCTCTTCATCATCCGAAGATGATGAAGCCGTGTTTGAGGAGTTAGAAGATTCATCACTGCTCTCTTGATCTCCCAATGTCATGAGTGTCACATGCCTTGTGCTCTTCTCCTCCTTCTCTTCATCGGATGAGCTTGAGGAGGATTCATCCCAAGTGGCCTTCAAAGCCTTCTTCTTCTTCTTGGATTTTTCTTCTTTCCTTTTGGATTTCTCCTCCTTCTTCTTTAGCTTTGGGCATTCATTCTTGAAATGCCCTTTCCTACCACACTCAAAGCAAGAAGCATTAGTCTTATCAAGTTTAGCTTCACTAGAGTTACCCCTACTCTTGAAGCGTCGACCCCTTCTCATCATCCTTCTCACAAAGTTCGCCATCTCGGAGGATGAGGAGCCGCTGCCATCTTCCTCGGAATCAGACTCGGATTCGGAAGAGGATGAAGATGAAGTGACTTCCTTCTCCTTCTTCTTCTCCTTCTTCTTCTTATTGGATCGATCCCCTGCAACTAAAGCAATCCTCTTCTCCTTGGGGCCTTTGTTAGCCATTTCATGTAATTCCATTTCACAAAACAAATCATCTAACTTAACAATGGATAAATCCTTGGATACTTTGTAGGCTTCCACCATGGATGACCACAAAGCATTCCTTGGAAATGCTTTTAGTACATACCTCACAAGGTCGCGATTCTCGACCTTTTCATCAATCGAATGAAGCCCATTGAGGACTTCCTTGAACCGGCTATGGAGCTCACTTACCGATTCATTTTCCTTCATGGAGAGATTTTGTAATTGGTTGAGAAACAAATCCCTCTTGGCAATTCTTGAGTCTCGGGTGCCCTCGTGGAGTTCGATGAGCTTGTTCCACAAGTCCTTGCACTTGTGAAAGGACCAACCTTGATGAGTTGGTCTTTGTTCATGCCGCATTGTAGAGTGACAACCGCCTTCGCGTCGGCTTCACTCTTCCGAGTTTGTTCGGCTGTCCACCGCCATGATTCAAGTTCCTTGCCTTCATCATCCTTAGGAGGAGTGAAACCCTCCTTCACCGCAAACCAAGTGTTGATGCCCATCTTCAAATAATACTCCATCTTTGATCTCCAATATTGGAAATCAGCGCCATCAAAGAAAGGAGGTCGGGTGGTGGAAAATCCTTCT
>JAGFNQ010005787.1:80499-121866 GCA_024364735.1 Boesenbergia rotunda | reverse complement strand
GGTTAACACCGATAGAAAGCAACCTCCTTCTCGGTGGAAGAAACCTCTCCACAGCGCGTTTCAATCACAGATATAGTTTTAAGCACAATGAAATACAAAGAAGATCTTACTTAGCACTAGCAAAGACAAGAACACAGCAAGCTTCCTCCTGAGCTCCACCCAGCGACGATCTCACGCAAGAACCCTTTCCCCGTGTCTTCTCGCTGTTGGACTCGAAGCTCTTTGTTCCTTCCTTCAAGTGCTCAAGCAAGGGATGGTTGCTTCAAGATTGCAGTAGCTTGCTCAAAGTGATGGAACTTCAGAACACGCAAGCAAGTTGTGGAGAACATAAAGTCGCAGCAAGAACTCAAGCAGCAGAACTCTCCTCAGTCAACTCCTCTCTGCTCATTTTGTTCCTCCACTAAGTATCAGGTGACACCATCTCCCTGCAGCCTCCAGCTGCTCACCTGCAACCACCAGCTACCTCTGAGCTCCTTTGGACTCCCTGAGCCTCCCTCAAACCAGCCCCAGACAGCAGCTCCAGCCAGCGCCAGTGCCCGTTGCAACCTAAGATGGAAAAACAGACAAACCTGCTCCAAGGAAAGGTCTCCATTGACTCTCCTTGAGTGTTTGAACCTTCCCCTGTCACCTGCAGCTTAATCAGAGTGTTAGCACAGCACATCAAGCAGGAAATCATGTATCAGATGTTAAGCACAGAGAATCGGATACGTTCAGACGCAATCAGAGCGTCTGACAGTGCATTTTGAATTAAAGTGATCGGTCACCAGACCGATCAGAGAGCCTCCTGATTGGTCACCAGACCGATCAGGCTGGGTCCAGACTGATCAGGCTACGTCCTGATCGGCCCCCAACGCTCAATTAGAAATCGCGATTTCTTTGGGACTCTCCTGGATCGATCACCAGACCGATCCCAGGTTGTCGATCGATCACCCGACCGATCCACCCCTTTATCGGGCGATTTATGAGTTTCGCAGTCCAACCCTCCTGATCGATCATCGGACCGATCAGGGAGCCTCCTGATCGATCACCAGACCGATCAGGTCATGACTAGACAGATCAGGCTCCGTCCTGATCGATCATAGAGAGGAACCCGCGACGCTGGATCGTTCTCCAGAACGATCTGCACAGTGATCCTGATCGGTCACCAGACCGATCAGGAGCAGTTCAGCAAGGGAACTCAACCTCAATGTTTGCTCCCTGATCGGTCACCAGACCGATCAGGAGCCAAGCAATGGGTGAAACGTATACTCCCTGATCGGTCACCAGACCGATCAGTCATCGCTGGATCGGTCACCAGACCGATCTACGAAGGAGCACCATGCCAACTCCCTGATCGGTCACCAAACTGATCCAGGGGCTCCAACCTAGCCCTCCAAGCTAGGGTTTCATCCACCTTAGCCCTCCAAGCTAAGGATTTTTCACCTAACCCTTCAAGTTGGGAATTTGCACCTAACCCTCCAAGTTAAGACTTTTCACCTAGCCCTTCAAGCTAGGACTTTTCACCCAACTTTTCCGGATTAGGACTTTTCCAAACCTAGCCCTCCAAGCTAGGACCTGACCCTCCAAGCCAGAACTTTTTCACCTAACTCTCCAAGTTGGGACTTTTCACCTAACCCTCCAAGTTAGGACTTTTCACCTAGCCCTCCAAGCTAGGACTTTTCACCCAACCCTTCCGAATTAGGACTTTTCAACACCTAGCCCTCCAAGCTAGGATTTTCCACACCTAACCCTCCTGGTTAGGATTTCCCATACCCTGCCTGATCCCCGATCAGGACTTAATCATAATCATCATAATCATCAACCTAAACTAAAATCGGTATCAACACCAAAATAACAATCAGGGTCAGACTGCAACAACAGAGACAATATCCCATTGTCCCTAAGATAATTTTGAAACTCTTGACTTAAGTATTCACCACCCCGATCGGATCAAAGTATCTTAATACTTTTGCCAAGCTGTTTCTCTACTTCACTTCTGAACTCTTTGAATTTCTCAAAAGCTTCAGATTTGTGTTTCATTAAGAACACATACCCGAATTGTGAGTGATCATCGATAAAGGTAATGAAGTAGCTATAGCCTCCTTGTGCAAGAGTTGACATTGGTCCACATACATCAGTATGTATTAGACCAAGCAATTCTCCCACTGGTTTACCTTTTCCGGAAAAGGATAATTTGGTCATCCTGCCTTTTAAGCATGATTCGCATGTATCAAATGAACTGGGTTCAAATGATTCCAGAATTCCACATCAGTGTAATTTGGTCATGCGTTTCTTACTTACATGGCCAAGACGACAATGTCACATATAGGAGTCTATTTGATTATCTATTCAAGCACGTTTGTTGCTAACTTCGATATTGAAAACGTCACCGGATAAATCTAACGTGTAGATACCATTGCATAAAGTTCTGGTCCCATAAAGAACACCATTTAAAGTTATGTAACAGCAATTGTTACTAAAAGTTAAATGATAACCCTTTTCATTCAAGCATGAAATAGACACAATGTTCCTTATTAACGAAGGAACAAAATAACAATTATCCAATTCTAAGACAAGTCCAGTAGGGAGCTTTAGCAAATATGTTCTGATGGCAACAGCAGCAATCTTTGCTCCATTTCCAACTCGCAAATTCGCTTCTCCCTTGACAAGTCTTCTTCTATTCCTTAGCCCCTGTATGTCATTACATATATGTGAGCTACACCCAGTATCAAGTACCCAGGTGTCCGAGGAAATAGAGTGACATTCAATAATGAAGATACTTGAAGGGGATGGGGCATCGGATGCCTTCTTCTTCAGGGACTCAAGATAAACCTTGCAGTTTCTTCGCCAGTGGCCCTCCTTGCCGCAGTGATGGCAAGTGCCTTTTAGTGTCTTTTCAATCTTTTTGGCCTTTTTCTTCCTTCCCTTATTTTGTTCTTTGGGCTTCCTCTTAGAGCCTTTCTTTAAGGAACCAACTAACAGTACCATCTTCTGATCCTGCTTTACAGAAGGCTCTACAGTCTTCAGCAGGTTAAGCAACTCAGGAATGGTAGTCTCCAGTTTGGTCATCCGATAGTTCATCATAAACTGTGAGTAACTCTTGGGCAAACAATGCAGAATTAAGTCAATACTTAGTTCGTGATCCATTGGAAATCCGAGTGTACCTAGTCGCTCAATGTACCCCAACATCGTCAACACAAATTGTGAAACAGAAGTGCCTTCCTGCATCTTAGAGGTGAAGAGGAGTCTGGAGACCTCAAACCTTTCGGATCTCGCCTGCTCGTCAAACAGCTCATGAAGATGGAAGACGATGGTATGAGCATCCATATGCTCATGCTGCTTTTGTAGCTTAGGTACCATAGCGGCCAGCATGATGCAACTCGCAAGTTCAGAATCGGCCACATGTTTCTGATAGGCTACTAACTGGTCTGGAGTTGCATCTTCAGGAGGATGGTTGGGAAGTTGTTCTTCAAGGACATAAGTAAGCTTTTCTGTCTTGAGGACTATCCTCAGGTTTCGAAGCCAGTCCATGAAGTTTGGCCCAGTCAGCTTATTGGTGTCCAAAATGGAACGCAAATTCAGAGAAGACATGATCAGGTGATTATCCTAGAAATACAAATTAAGGTTATGTGATGAGAATGATAAAGAATGCATCAATATACGTTAATTAAATCCTATTTATTTTTCGAATTGAATAACCCTTTTTATCAATTCGGGAGATCGTAGGAACATCTCCAAATAGGTTGATATCCAACCATAGATAAGAACAACCATGGCTACAGACCATCAAGTTATTCTTAGCTATGAAGGTAGGTAATTATACCGATTACATATTATACATATGTAACTATCACATTATGCTATCAACTAATTGAATGTTTGCATAAATCATTGGGTTGTTAACTCATTAACAAGAATGCAACAATATACATAATACCCAACTGCACCTCTCTTTACATCGACCTTGGCTGTGGCACAACAAATCGATGCTCCAAGCTTAAGGCTGACCCATTAATCAAGAAATAGTTTTAATATGGTTGGAGCTCATTCAACCGTTTAGTCAGGCTTGGATGTGTCCAACAACCAAAACTAAGGATTGACCTCTGACTCCAACTATATTAATCATAAACTAATTCCATGGTTTGAACATGTTGAGGTTCAAGCCGAGCATGGATGTGTCCATCAACCCAAACGAGAAACAAAACTCCGGTTCTAACCATATTAATGGAATGTGTTGGCCTTAATATTTTGTAAGGGGTTTTGGGTCTCATCCTTTTCTTTTATGCACATTCATGACATATAATTATGTCATGTCCTAACGATTTCCTTAATAAAGTATGTATGTGACTTAATTTATCAAGTCTCATTAATTGAATTAGGAACCGGATTTCCTAATTCTAATTTCATACTTTATTCAAGGAATTGTTTTGGGAAACAATTTCCTGAATTATCATAATCAATTTCGGAAATAATATGTTTAAGACTTTGATTTCTCTAAATCAAATCTTATTAAATTAAGAGACAGATTCCCTTAATTCAACCACATATTATTTTCATGAAAATTTTATTTAAGGAAATATACTCTATAGGAAACAATTTTCCTAATTAATTTTGGAGACAATAATATGTAAGAGCATCACCTCATAAATCAAATAAGGAAATTATCGTTTGAAAATCACCTCAAAAATTTCCAAGATTTGATCACATATTTTATTTATGGAAAAATAATATCAATAACTTAATTTGGACGGCTCCCCGAGGCTCAATCCAAATTAAACATTGAGTAATGATTAGGAGAGTGAATTTGGGAGAGTGAATGGGAGAGTAAATGACGGATAGCTAATATGTACATGTTCGATCGTCGATCGGACACCACCGATGACCTCTGATTGCCGTCCCGAATCAAACTATGTCCTAAGAAGATGGTGAACCCGACAGGGTCGCCGGTAATTGAGATCTCGCCAGATTGACAGTGAATGCGACGAGATCATAATTGCGGCGATTCCCGATGAGTTCACTGATCTTCTTAGGACATAGTTTGATTCGGGACGATGATCAGAGGCCGCCGGTGGTGTCCGATCAGCGATCGGACGTGTATACAATAACTGCCATGTCATTCACTCTCTCATTCACTCTCTCAAATTCACTCTCCTTATCATTACTCTTAAACATTTGACAGCTTAAATTCAATTTAGGAAATTTAATTATAACAACTAACTTTAAATTGGACGGCTCCCCGAGGCTTAATCCAAAATAAAGAATTTTGTAAATAATTTAATTTCTAAATTATCATAAAATTTCAGAAATAGAGATATTTCAAAAGTTTGCAAAATTTCATGAGGATTTCCAAACTTTGAAATTCCTAAATCGAATATTTACCATAATTGGAAAGTTTCCATAATTGAAAATTTTTCCAAAATTGAGATCATGACAAAGCTTTCCGCAAAACAATTATATGATTATGTCGATCACAAACATCGGCTCTGATACCACTGTTGGGACCGGGTGCATGTTGACATGGATGCGGATTCGTAATTTTAAAAATTAATTACGTGCAGCGGAAGGTTTAGCATAAATAATTTCTCAAATTATTTAACCACACATCTAAGCATGCAATTTTATCTTGTGTAGACATGATCATATATTTAAAATTTTGCAGAAACATAAACTAATTTACGTATTACCTTGCGTAACTCGAAGGAAGGGACGAGATCCAACCGTAAGTGTCCCTTGGAAGCTCTGCCTCTATTCGCGTCAACACCGAGTATCTTCGGGATGACTTCACAAAACCACGAGTTTCGTGTTCTCGAGAACTACGATTCTCCGAGAATGCGACAAGAAAACCCAAGAGAGAAGTCGAAAGACTAACCACAAAAGGATGGCCGGAATCAAAATTCCGGCGAAGCAAAAGAAGAGGCTTGCGGCAAAAGGATCCTTGCGGCAAACTCTAATTCCGGCAGCACCTTCTTCCGGCCAAGAGATGGCCGGAGCTTCCTTCTCCGGCAGCAGGTGGTGGTCGGCAGGGAAAGGGCAGGGGCGGCCGGCTGGTGCTCCTTCTTGGGGCTGGTTGGCGCACGGCAAGAAGGGGAGAAGAGAAGGAGAGAAAGAGAACGAGAGAGCCTATGCCTTCATCTCTACGATTATCACCCAAGCCTTGCCTTGGGTCCTTTATATAGTGGCCTCTCAATCATCAAGCCTCTTAAATATAGAATAACATATTCCATCATGCCAAGTTTGATTTTATATCATGGTTAAAATCATATTTTAATTCATGATAAAAAATCAAACAAGTCTCTTCTCTCCTATGGAATAAATTTCCTTATCATGTTAAATCAATCCATGATTGATTTTATAAAATAAACCAATCCATGGTTCATTTTAATTTCCATGAAAAATAAACCAAACCTTGGTTTATTATATAAAAATTTATATCATCCATAATTTTATAAAACAAACCACACTTGGTTTATTTTATAAATTGAACCAAAAACTTGGTTCTCTCCCTTTGTTGTGGCCGACCAAGCAAAGAGGATGGAGGCCCTCTTTGGCCGGCCCATCCAAGCCACGCCCCAATGAATTAAACTTATTTAATTCATCTATTAAGTCTTCAAAAGACTTAGTCATTTTACGCTTCCGATGCGTCTCTGAAAAATTCAGATTCGACTTATCGTTTGGCTCAACCAAACTTAATCTCTCTTGATTGGAAAATCGAATTTTCAACTCGTTTTAAATCCCTCAGATTACTCGTAGTGCGTGTGACTAAATAGGCTTTCGATTTATCTTGGTCGTCTATAATTAATCAATTAATTATAGAGCGATCATGAGTGGCACCTAGTAGTACATCATGATTCCCAATTAATCGAAAGATCAACGGTTGACCTCAGAAACAATTTTGAAACCCTTCAGCAGCTATAATGAATCGTGCCCCATTCCCTTCACCATCTTATACCCACTTGGTTCAGGACATGGTCTATGTGTGTCAATCCCCACTAGGCTGACTACGTCACACCTAGCCCAAGTAACGTTTTCTCGTCCTACGGATTCTAATTACTCTCATGTATTTAAGAGATTCATACTCTGAACATGTCATGCTCTGGCCAGAGGCTTCGAGTAACAATCCGACGATAGGCCTCGGGTATTCATCTCCTCGCAAGGAGTGGTGAATCCTTTGTAGGTTGTTCAAACATCTTCGGGCACTTCGGCTTATACCCAATCATCCTGGGTCCACACCTCCTTGGAGATGCTTGCTTAAGATGTCATAGTATAAGTCTCCATGACCAAGATGACTTGAACACCGCAAGTCAAAGGAACATCGTACTTAAGCTGCAGTAAGAACTTCACTGGCATATCTATATATAGACTACCATATGAAGTTTTACAGCCAGTCACTCCAATGAACTAGTTCCCTTAACTACCATTCATGTTTATCTCCGGACATCTCAATGTCACCAGCCAGTGAGAATCAGCTGATTAGAGAATAACCCATGCTAGTCTCAACAGAATTGATAGTGTCCGTATTTATCAATTCATCGACTAGGGACAATTTCAATACTTCACAATTGCACATGTAGAGATAATCACTAGTTGTGAATTCATCACAAATTCTCTTATGATGTGAATTGTATTGCGGACATTCAGTAAATGAGTTTAAGATCTCAATTAAATACACAAACATGTATACTCAAATAGTGAATATTCATTTATTAGAATAAATGATTACAATCGTAAGGCGATTGCCTTAGGACACTTCTCTCATATCACTAACACACCTAACCCTCCAGGTTAGGACATTTCACACCTAGCCCTCCAAGCTAGGATTTTCCACACCTAACCCTCCAGGTTAGGACTTTTCCACACCTAGCCCTCCAAGCTAGGATTTTCCACACCTAACCCTCCAGGTTAGGACTTTTCCACACCTAGCCCTCCAAGCTAGAATTTTCTACACCTAACCCTCCAGGTTAGGACTTTTCACACCTAGCCCTCCAAGCTAGGATTTTATCCAACCTTGTCCCACTAGGTATGCCTAGTCCACGACCAGGACTTAATCATAATCATCTTATCAACCTAAACTAAAATTGGTGTCAACACCAAAACAACAACCAGGGTCAGACTGCATCAACAATCTCCCCCTTTTTGTTGTTTGACAATCCGATTTTAAGTTTAGGGATTCGAAACCAATTATCTCAAATCAGAATTGTATGAGAATCAGGATCCTCCCCCTACAACCATTAAGCTCATAATCGTCCTAAACTTAACCAACCTCACTCTCCCCCTTTGTCAAACACCGAAAAGGGTGTAGACGGGTTGTTAAGTTTAAACATACTCCCCCTCAACCCTAGGGGTGTCCCAAAACAGCAAAAGATTTGATATGATTTTGAAGGCATATGAAACCATATGATAAAGATAAGGCATGACAATACAATCATATGATCATATGAAGTCATAAGCATAGCAATGCATACATCAGGATGGTAGTCATATGAGCAACTATCTAAATCAACAATAAACATAATATAGTAAGTCAAATATGATAAACAGACGTAATGTCAGATGCATCATAGCACACCAAAGTCAAGACAACCACGGCACAAATAAATAGCAAAGTCAAGTCATCATCAATGCTCAGCGGGGAGGTCATCATCCTGCATCGGATCATCGGTCGTATCATCAGGTGTGTAGGACCCTAGTGTAGCACTGCCAGAGGGGGCATCTCCAGGAAGGGTAGACTTATATGGATGACCAGCCGCCCACACGCGCCACTCCTTGACCCAGGACTGCTGCTGGGTCAGCATCGCAGACTGATACGCCTCCTGACTGGCACGCAGATCAGAAATCTCGGATCGGAGCTCCGTCTGAAATGTCGTCTGCCCGAGCTCCAACAGGTGTAATCGATGGTCCATGGACTGCTCGAGCTCCGCGATCTGCCATCGTAGATCAGGATCTGGATCATACTCATAGTCTGCTGCAGCGGGCGCCTCAAGATGTACAGCCGGAGCTGCTGGTACCTGTATGTGGGCCGCCCGTGGTAGCTCCCCTAGACCCCACCCATCCTTCCATATAAGACCCTGGCCCTGAGGTCTGCAAACAATACCAGACTTGGAAAATGCACGTTTCCCAAGTCGGCAGCCTTGTTTGACCATGGGCACCGTCCGGCCCTTGGACACATCGATACTGACTGACTGGAGCCAATCAGTGATAATGTGTCCATATGGCATGTAGACTGTGCATCGTCCGGGCTCGCTATACGCTATGATGGAAAAGATAAGGCACACCATGAGATCATACTCCAGATGGCGATGCATCGCATAGAGAAGCAAACAATGATATGAACGGATCTCACTGAGAGGTTTGGAAGTGATCGGCAGAATATAGTTTGTGATCATCTTGAAAAGAATATAATCATCAGGGGAAAGACGAAGAGCAGCAAAGGTCGAGAAGTCGGGCCCTAACTCATCAAGGCCAGCTGGCCTAGGATGTCGAAAGAAATACTCGTAGATCGAGTCGGGGGTGACTCCCACAAATGGAGGCAGTAATGGGTCCGGGATGGTAGGATAAATAGAGTAAAAATTAGGCGATCGTCGACAACCAAGAAAATCTGAAAAGTTTTTGTGGGTAAAGTTAAGGTTGGTTTTGGCTACCCAAGTTGTATAGCCAAAACCCCCTTGTGGTCCTGGTTGCAAGTTGTTGTAGAATTCGGACACAAGATCAACATTTATGGTCTGCTCGAGAGAAAGGAAAAATTCAAGATTATAGAAATCAACCACCTCTTTAATAGAGGGGCAGTGCTCATATAAGAAAGTCCTATCAATCGATCTGCAAGGTAGAAGTTTAAAGGTTCTAGTTTGGAAGGTTTGTTCAAGGTATGCATTGGGAAATCTAGAACTCGAGGATGGCTAAGGTCTTTGAGAGGGTCTGGAAGAAGAAGGGGATGTGCCCTTAGAGCCTCCCTCCACGGGTTCTTTGCACTTAGATGATTTTCTAAAGGATGGAATAGGTCATGGCAGCAGATATGATCAAGGTAGGTGAATCGAATCATGACACAATTGAATCATTGGGTTAATTTAATGATCAGGAATAGGTTCAATCAGTAAGTTCAAGAATAGGTTTAATCAATACGATCTAATGCAAGGAAAGGAAGGTCACGGCAAGAGTACGGTCACGGTAATGACACACACAGCACAAAAGACAAGTTATGATTAGCATAAGTTCATAATCTAAGAATTGATTTGTGCGAAAACTAACAACAATGCTTACTTATGTGCCATGAAGAGTTGATTGACTTCGGAAACTTGCTCACGAAAGGACACAGCAAAAGAGAAACTCCTAGCAGTGCAAGAGAAATCCCAGTCGCACACGCAGCAGGGAGATGATCGTAGAAAGCCACGCGCAAGAAGGATGAAACGCAGGCGAAGCTCACGCTAGAAGAGAGGGATCTCACGCGCAAGAGGATAGTTTCGGCGCTAGGGTTCGGCAATGAGGGGTTTAGGCGAAATTAATAGGTTGGTGGATCGGTCCACCAACAGAAATTTAATGTGATGGAACGGATCACCGTTCGATCTGAGAGTGCCCAGACCGATCAGGCTCCAGCCTGATCGGACTAGCCTGGTCCTGATCGGTTGGGGTGACTGATCAGGTAGGCTCCTGATTGATCGGCTGATCGATCAGGAAGCAAACAGTAGGTTTGGAGGTTTTTCCGTGAGCCCCCTGATCGGTCTGTGGACCGATCACCACAGGGTGCCAGATCGGACCGGGGACCGATCCAGGCCAACACAGTGGGTTTTGATAATTTTTCACACAGGAGCTGGATCGGTCCGTTGGACCGATCAGACATACTCCTGATCGGTCCGATGACCGATCAGGCTTCCTGAAATTCCTGATATGATCTGAAACTTTCAGTTTCAGACTTCCAGACGATTTCGAATAAGATCTGATAAAGAATATTGATCTTGGAAGTGGTCCCTTGACTAAAATTGATCCCCAAACAAGGATCAAGGGTCCTTATGGGTTTACCAATCACTTTGCTCCACTCAAGTAGAGTCAAACTCAATCAACAATCATCCACTCAATTTCAAACATGTTTGTATCCAAATAAGGTTTCCAATCAAGTTTCCTTGATTGGAATGTCCAAGTATGATCATGGAGCCAAGTACACGTGTTATGCATTGGTTTTCCCCATACTTGGTCACCGAAGTGATTTTTATCTCGTCAACTTAATTTCTCAAGGGATGCAATGACATTACGTGAAATTTAGTTGATCCTAGCATCTCACCCCATATCTCTCACCCCATATCTAGCAAACAAAAACGTTTTGGTAAACCTTATAGTTTGTGTGAGATGTCCCCAAGTTACTCAATTGTTTCCCAACAATTTGAATTGATCATGAAGGGTTTTGAATGTTATTTTTTAATCCTATGAAGCGCGACACATTCCCAACTCCCTTCTTAAGAAACTAAACTCATTTTCAGGGAGTGGTTTAGTGAAAATGTCAGTTAGATTTGATTTGGACTCTACATGTGAGAGTACAATATCTCCTCTAGCTACATGATCTCTAATGAAGTGGTGACGCACTTCAATATGCTTAGTTCTAGAGTGATGGACCGGATTCTTGGTTAGGTTAATTGTGCTAATATTGTCACACAACACTTGCACACCCTTATAGCTAAATCCATAGTCCTCTAGAATATGTATCATCCACAACAATTGTGATACACTCTCTCCCATGGCGATATACTCTGCCTCGGTTGTGGAGAGAGCAACACAATGTTGCTTCCGACTTGACCAACTAACTAGAGATGATCCTAGGAATTGGCAACCCCCACTTATGCTTTTCCGATCCAACTTGCACCCAGCATAGTCGGAATCGGTGTAGCCAATTAGGTCAAAAGACTCGATACGGGGGTACCAAAGACCAACTCCAATTGTGCCCTTAAGATATCTCAAAATTCTCTTACCAGCAATTAAATGAGATTCCTTGGCATATACTTGATACCTAGCGCACATACCCACAGCAAAAAGAATATCAGGTCGACTAGCTGTGAGGTATAGCAGACTACCTATCATGCTCCGGTATTGGGTTAAATCAACAGGTTTACCACTCTCATCATTGTCTAATCTTGTGTTCGTTGCCATGGGAGTGGTTACCTCTTTTGACTCACTCATATTGAATTTTCGAAGCATCTCTTGAGTATACTTTGATTGGTGCACATGGATTCCGTCACGAGTTTGCTTGATTTCAAGTCCAAGGAAGAAAGTCAACTCTCCCACTAGACTCATCTCAAATTCACTCTCCATGTGTCCAATAAACTCATTTAAATAGCCCTTGTTGTTTGAACCACAAATAATGTCATCGACATATACTTGGGCTACAAATATATTGTCACCATCTCTACGTAGAAATAGTGTAGGGTCTATTTGGCCTCTAACAAAGCCTTTTTCAATTAGGAACGTCGAGAACCGCTCATACCAAGCTCGAGGTGCTTGTTTAAGGCCATAAAGTGCCTTCTTGAGCTTAAATACGTGGTTTGGGAATTCGGTACTCTCAAACCCCGAAGGTTGTTCGGCATAGACCTCTTCCCTTATTAAACCATTGAGAAAAGCCGATTTGACATCCATTTGATATAGCTTGAAACCACGATGTGCTGCAAATGCAAGCATCAATCGGATGGACTCTAATCGCGCCACGAGAGCATAGGTCTCATCATAATCAAGGCCTTCAACTTGACTGTAGCCCTTGGCTACTAAGCGTGCCTTGTTTCTAATGATTTCTCCCTTATGGTTTAGTTTATTTTTGAAGACCCAATTGGTTCCAATAATGGTGGTCTTCTTAGGTCTAGGGACTAAGTCCCAAACTTGACTTCTTTCGAATTAACCTAGTTCATCTTGCATCGCAATGATCCAATCGGGATCATTTAATGCTTCATCAATTTTCCTAGGTTCAATTTCGGAAATTAGGGAAACTTTATTAGCTTCATTCCTAAAGAATGATCTAGTCCTAACCCCATAATGGATGTCTCCAACAATTTGGTCTTGGGGATGACTAGATGCTAACCTAGTTTGCCTTGGTGTTGGTGGTGCTTCTTGAATGGTTTCACTATACACTAGCTCAGCCTCAGGATCCGGCTGATCTATGGGTTGTCTAAGCTCACCGTCATCAGACTCATCACCATCAACAACATTTGGACTTTCATTCAAACTTAGTCTCCTAAGTTCGAATTGGACTTCATCTTCTGGTTGTTCACTGGCTTTTGGAATTTCTTCAAAGACAACATCAGAAGACTCTTCAACCAATCTAGATCTCTTGTTGTAGACTCGGAAGGCTTTGCTAACAAGGGAGTACCCGACCAGTATCCCTTCATCAGCCTTTGCCGTGAACTTTCCAAGGTGATCCTTGGTGTTTAGGATAAACACCTTACAACCAAACACCCTAAGATGTTTAACCGTAGGTGGTTTTCCAAAACAAAGTTCATGGGGAGTCTTACCTAAGAACCTATGGATGAGGACTCGATTTTGCACGTAGCAAGCTGTATTTACAGCTTCGGCCCATAAGTACCCCGGTAATCAATACTCATTAAGCATGCTTCGCGCAGCCTCTTGTAAGACCCGGTTCTTTCTCTCTACAACACCATTTTGTTGTGGTGTTCTAGGAGTGGAGAACTCATGTCTATACCCTCTATCTTGACAAAACTCTAAAAATCGTTGGTTTTGAAATTCACCTCCATGATCACTTCTTATTGCCTTAATGGTTGATGATTTTTCATTTTCAACTCTTCTACAAAAAGAAATGAAAACATCTAAGGTTTGGTCCTTATATTT
The DNA here is from genome assembly GCA_024364735.1 of Boesenbergia rotunda. Taxonomy (NCBI): domain Eukaryota; kingdom Viridiplantae; phylum Streptophyta; class Magnoliopsida; order Zingiberales; family Zingiberaceae; genus Boesenbergia; species Boesenbergia rotunda. Next base: position 108,075 of record JAGFNQ010005787.1, on the reverse strand, counting down.
AAGAAAATAAGTCCATGTATATCTAGTAAAATCATCAATGATAACAAAGCAATATCTACTTCCATTCAATGATATGATAGTGCTACAATCAAATAAGTCCATATGAAGTAAGTCCAATGCGGTAGAAGTACTTACAGTGCTTTTACCTTTATGTGCAGATTTTGTTTGCTTACCCATTTGACATGCATCACAAATCTTTCCTTTTTCATACTTGATGCTTGGTAAGCCATGAACTAGTCCCTTGTTGGCCAACTTCCGGATATTCTTCATGTTCATGTGTGCTAGTCTCCGGTGCCAAAGGGTGGACTCCTCTTCTTTTGACATGAGACACTTAGCAAAAGCATTAATAGCACTTTTAAAGGAAACTTGGTAAATGTTATCTACTCTTGTTCCTACTAGTACCGTGTCAACATTGTCATGTTGTCTAACTAGATATTGACTTGATTGAAAATCAATTGTGTAACCCCCATCACACAATTGACTGACACTTAGGAGATTAAATATCATACCCTTGACTAGAAGGACATTTGAAATTCTAAGACATTCGGATATTTGAATGTCTCCTATTCCTATGACCTTAAGACTACCATTGTTACCAAATGAAACATTACCTCTACTTTTTCTTTGAAGTGTGGTAAACAATAATCTATCCCCGGTCATGTGTTTGGAGCACCACTATCAACGAACCAAGTTGATAGATGCTCCCCCTCAATCACAACCTACACAATTCGAAAAATAGAAGATTTAGGTACCCAAACCTTGGGACCTAAAGCACCTACAAAACAAGACTTAGGCACCCATGCCTTGACAACTTTCTTTTGAACCTTGAGTGTCTCAAGTGGTCTAACACCAGTCCTAGACATTAAGGACACAAATGAAGGTTCTTTGGGTCAGTAACCAATATCGGCCCTATTGTAGACTGCCCTTTGGGCATTCAAAATCATGTCTAAGGTCTTTCAGCTTGTTGAGAACTTCTCAAGAACACTCTTGAGTCTCTCAACTAGAGGGGGGGAAATAGCATTTCTCAGATCTTTCTTGTACCTGCGTTGTTAGATGCACAGCGGAAACAATAATAAAGAAAACAAACAACTCTAACAAAGAGAATTTACTTGGTATCCACCCCGGCCGGGTGACTAATCCAAGAATCCGTCGGTGGATCACTCCCCGGATAACCTCCGGCTAGCTCTCGTCGCTCCTTGTGGGTGGAGAAACCTCACCACAACACCTTGAGAACCTCTGAGCACAAAGACTACTGTTTGGCCCTTAACCAAGACCAAACTCATCAAAAATCTCAGCCACCACGAAGTCCTCTTTAAATAGGACTCGGGCTGAAACCCTCGCCACCAGTCGACTGCCTGGTGCCAGCCAAATTCGACCGTTGCACCCCAACGTTCGAATTCTCAGCCAGCTCACCAGCCACCTACCAGTCGATTGCCCCCAGGGCAGTCGACTGGTCCCCGGCCAGAAACCTTCCCGAGTACATTCACACAGCACTCGACCCTCACGACTCGACTGACTCCTCTTCCGCAGCCTCGACTATTGCCTTCGTGCCCTCTTCATCTTCGGCTCTCGTCCCTCGGTTGCACGCAAGCCTCCAGCTTGCCTCCATGTCATCCTTCACGTATGCCTCGAAGTCCGTGCCCATCAGCTCATCATTCCTGCTCACCAAAGTCCCTCGGATGCGTACACAAGCCTCCAGCTTGCCTCCATGCCATCCTTCACCATACCGAGGTCGTCCAGTCAAGTCCATATGTGTAACCTGTACAACCTGCACACTCAACATACACATATAAGTACATAAGGGTAAACCTAACTTAAACCCTTTGCCCAAACATCAAAACCTATGGTCACTCCGGACCATCTTAGGGCCGATTGCTCCAACAATCTCCCCCTTTTTGATGTTTGGCAATCCGTTTAAGTTAGGGAAAACAAAACAGTAGTCAATGGCAAGAATAATGCATATGCAATGCAAAAATGGATCCTATCCCAAGGCATCCTACACCTAACCCTCCAAGCTAGGAATTTTCCGAAGTGGGCTTTTTAAAACCTATCCCAAGGCTCCCCACACCTAACCCTCCAAGTTAGGATTTTCACCACCTAGCCTTCCAAGCTAGAACTTTTCACACACCTAACCCTCCATGTTAGGAATTTCACCAATACAGGTTTTTTAAAGCTTCTCCCAAGCTCCCCCTACATTGGACTTACAAAGGCTTTTTAAGAACCTTTCCCAGATTCCTCTTACGCCAAGAATGGAGCAACCATGCTCCCCCTTAATCTTAGCTCCCCTAAACCTAGGGTTTCTAGCAAAGGTATGTTTGGTTTCCCACTTAAACCCAACATCTCTCCCCCTTTTGCCATACATCCCAATTATTGGTTCTTTAAATCCCCAAGGATCCTAAACACCGTGTACTAATCCCCCATACACTTGTTTCTTATCATTTGGACCCACGTCAGCTGCTGGATACCCACACCAGCCCTGACCAGTCGACTGACTTCATGGCAATCGACTGATACTCTGAATATCAGTTTTCTGGCCGAATTTCAAAAACGTGCCAGAAATTTCACAAATCTCCAAATATTCCCAAATTTCGTGGAGAACTTTGTGGTACCCATACCTACTTGAGAAAAATACATTTCACCATGTATCTATCACCATTCCCAAGTTGGACACAAAACCCAAAATTTTCAATGAAAATTAAGACAAACAAGGAGACAACCTCCCCCTTAACCTATGTCTTCTCCCAATTTTCATTTTTCTTAGGTTAAGTTCTACCCAACTTAACCTCCTAACACCAAGTTAGGTTCTTCCTAACACCTGAGTTCTTTTCCCTTTGTACACCATTAAAGGCTTGCTCCCTGATGGACCCGGGATAGGTGTCACGAAAGTGGGTCTCAAAATTTAGATGAGTGTAAAGCTGGAAACCCTTTTTGCAATCAAAGTATGAAAACGTAGTAAAGGGGCCACAGGTCATATTTTTCCTAGGGCTAGTTGAAATGGTTTGATTCGTGCTTGTATTTATGTGTCGTTGATATTTTTGGGTTTCAACTTAAATCGGGGTTTGGTTTGCAATTAAAAATGAATGAAAGCACAAAGACAAGGAAGAAACTTAACCAAGCAAATTTAAATCAAGTAATGGCAATTCATGGACTCAACCAATAAGAAACTTAATCAAGCAAGGCACTTAGCCGAATTCAAGGAGTAATTCTGAACTCAAGTGCAAGTGTACACGACAAATTGCTTTTAACTCCAAGGAGTACCACTCAACCGAAATTTTACTTGACACACAATGCAACCATGAAACAAACTAGATATGCAAATTGAGATGCTTATGTGCCAAAATTGAGATTACAATTCAGAGACAAATCAAATGCATATGAAATTGATTTCAAGCACAACCCAAAACACTAAAAGGGTGTGTTTACTCTCGATCCAAATCAGTGCCAAGGCTTCATTGATACAAATTGCAGAAAGTGCAGCAAACTTGATATGCAATGTAAGAAAAACTGATGTGCAAAAGATTAAAACTAACTGCAGCAATTATAACTGATCAACTCAGAATTGGAAGGCTAGGCTATCAAGGAAGACATTTGCAGAAATGGAAGGTGCAGAAATTATCCCAATTGATGTGTAGAAATGGATCCAATGCAAAACAAGAGTGCAGAAAATTCAGCACAAGATCGAAGCTTAAACAACAAACTGAGTTCAGAGTCTAAGGCACCAAATGAAATGTTTCAGCAATGATCATGATGCACTAATGTTCACTAACAATGCAACTCGAAACCTGTTAATCAATTCATGCAGAAATAAACTGAAATTTCAGAAATGGATTTCATACGCATTACAAGCTGAGCTAACAATTCAGAAATAAAACCGAATGGGAAACAAACTCAGATCTCATGCATTAACATACTAAATGCTATCTTCAATTGCAGGGAATAAACTAAACACAAATCTAATTGGAAATAAACTGAAATTTTTGAAACTGAACAGAAAGTTGCAGAACAGGGCTGATACGCAATACAGAAAACTTGATACGCAAGCATGACATTGGAAAGAAAATGAAATCAAGTGAAGTATTAACTAAATGAGCTATCCAACTAATGGAAGAACAGATTCGAACCCATAATTAGAGCAGAAACAATTCAAAACTAAACCTAAGGTAGCTGATACAAAAATTCAGAAACAGACACGAACTGCAGAAATAAAATTACAGCTAAAAACTGAAATTGCAATAAGAAATCTAAGCCTCAATCCTTCCCTAGCTCGAATCCTCCTTGTTCGTTACGCAAGGGCAAGCCTCAAACCCGTAAGCTCCACAAATCGATGGAAAACAGCCTCTGCGATTCAAATCCAGCTCAGCTTCTGCTCAAATCCGAAAACCCATCCAATTCCTTCAACCCAGCTGCGATGATGATTTGGGATTGATCCGAGCACTTCAGGGAACCCCTCTGAACTACTCAGGTGGATGACATGGTGCGCAGCCGATGTTGACGAAATCTAATGGCAGAGCTACGGAAACCTCGCAACAGCTCTGTTCTTGGGCAGAATTCGAGCTGGAACTTCACCGAGAGCCTTCCCAATGACCTAGGACTCGATCTAAACAAAGAATTAAGGGGTCGCGCCCCTTGGATTGAAGAACTACTGAAGAAAAACTAAGAACTGAACAAGAAGGTTGCGGCGAGGAAGACGCGACAAGCTGAACTGAGGGGAATTTTTTGATTATATACTTAAGCATGAACAACCCAGATTGTTTTGAGAGAATCCAATGGCTGATCTTCATCCGATCTGAACCAAACTTTGATGATGTTGATCAAGGGTCAGGATCTGCCTCGTGGTAGCTCGGATCCTCCAGATTTGCAACGGATGGTCCAGATCAACCTAATCTTTGAATGGACAGTCTAGAGCCCTCCGAGCTTGATCCAACGGTTGAATGAGCTCTGATTGGGATGAAACCTTCAGATCTTGATCAGAGTGCTTGATCAGCCCTAACCCTAGCTTGTGTTGGATCGAGATACACGATAGAGGGGGGTGAATATCGTGAAAAATTTTCGAAAGTGAATTAGAGTAAGTATGCAGCGGAATAAGAACAATCGCAAACACAGGGATTTTACTTGGTTCGGAGCCTAGGTCGACTCCTACTCCAAGGCCCACGGTCGTTGACCGTTTACTGAGGGCAATTCTATAATCGCGCAAAGATTCTTACAAAAGTTTACAATTGTAGTACAGTAATCGTATAACAGAAATGAAAAATCAGTTCTTCGTTACCGACGTCCGATATCGGATGTTTCTCGGAGCAGAGAGACGTCGTCGGTGCTTTCGTGTCGAGTTGGAAGGTTTCTAGGGTGAAGCGCAAGAGCAGAAGAACGTAACAGCGTTGGAAGAAGTTGTATTCAGGCTTGAGGGGTCGAGGGCCTTTTATAGGGTTCTGAGGGCGCCTTAGAGCACGGGGGCGCCCTCCACGTGGCCTGTGATCCCCCCTTCTCGCGGTCAGCGAGTTATCACTTCAAATTCGGGATAACGCCTTGACGGGGGCGCCCGGGAAGCCGAGGGTGCCCTGGCTGACCTGTTCTGCGGAAGTCTCGGCTGGATAATGTTATCCTCTTCGCTGGCTTCAAGCGCGGGGCGCCCTGGTGGCTGGGGGCGCCCTGGGCGTTCGGGGCGCCCTGGCTGCTGGGGGTGCCCCGGCTGCTGAGGGTGCCCCGGCCAGTATTCAGCCGAAGCTCCTTTTGCTTCATTTATTTTGTGTTCACCTTGGGGGCGCCCGGGACACTCAGGGCGCCCTACTCAGCTGTTGTCTCACTCCTTTGAGGCTCTCTGAGCTACAGACACTCGTTCCTTTGGTCCTGCATCCAGGGTTAGTCCGAAAACAACATAAAGCAGTATGTTGTTAGTTTTATACAGCCTTAGCTATCTTGGTTCTGACTTTGGGTTTCCAAAATGGAACCCTAGGTCGAACCGACGCCTACTATTCCCTCGACGGGGAACGCGTCCTTACCTACTCCTCTCGGGAGAATGTACCTGATGCCAACCGCTCCTCTGGTTGGACTTTTGCCTAGCGGTCCTTCGCCAGGTCTTGGAAACCAAGCTGTCCTTCGCCCGGTGCCTAGCTGTCCTTCGCTAGGTCTTCAGTCCCAAGCTGTCCTTCGCCTGGCGCCTAGCAATCCTTCGCTAGGGCTTTGTATCCTGGCATTCCTTCGCCAGGTGCCTAGCAGTCCTTCGCTAGGGCTTTGTATCCTAACATTCCTTCGTCAGGTGCCTAGCAGTCCTTCGCTAGGGCTTTGTTTCCTGGCAGCCCTTCGCCAGGTGCCTAGCAGCCCTTCGCTAGGACTTTGTTTCCTAGCAGCCCTTCGCCAGGTGCCTAGCCGTCCTTCGCTAGGACTTTGTATCCTGGCATTCCTTCGCCAGGTGCCTAGCAGTCCTTCGCTAGGACTTTTCCAGCACACTTGAGTAACATTGTTAGAACACCAATAATACTTAACTTTGAACCCTTTGCCAATATCAAAACAAGGTTCGATATGGTGCTTCCTGCACCAACAGCTTGGATTGCTTCAGATGGTCCCAGATGGCTCAGATCTAGCCGCTTTTGAATCGGACGGCCCAGATTAATCCGAAGCTTGATAACTCGATCCGGGTCCACTTCCGACTCAAGTTTGACCCAGTATGCCCTAGGTCCATGATCCTTTCATGCCTACAAAAATAGATCAAAAATTTAGTGGCAAAATAATTCAAAAATATCAAGATTTGCAATTAAGTCCAAAATAGAAGTAAGTTCTAAAACCTAGAGTAATTTCACAATTAAACAAGAAAAATAATGGGTCAAACTTCGATTTTAGCAACTAAAATAATGAATAAAATGGTACTTATCACTCCCCAAGCACCCTTGTTCCTAGTGTCAATAAGAACTCAACACCAACTTTGAAAAACTCTAAGAGGTTTGCAAGCACATTTGCTAGGATATACTCTATCCTAGAAAAATATGATTTGACTAATATTATCAAATGTGCTTGACTTTGGTACAATTCTCTAATTTCCTTAAAGATGGACACTTTGTATCAATTTTGACCTCAATTCATGATTCCTTGTGTTTTCCAACTCTAACCATTATCAATTTACACAAGGAATTGTCCTCAATTCTCCCTTTCAATAGGTACTCTTAATATGATAAAGCTCTCCTTCTTCTTATCTCTTAATCCTAGATAAATACCCACTTATCATTCCTCCTTGAATTTCAAGATATTGACTCATGGAATAACACTTTATTCAAGGACTAAGAAGACTTTTAATCCAAGGCATTATCCTATAATCCAAATTTGCAGTTTCTGATTTGTCCAATATACCTATTTCCATTTCAGCCTACGTACCAGTCAACTGCCCCCGGGGCAGTCGACTCCCAAAACTCACAGAATGTTTCTGGGCTCTTACCAGTCGACTGCCTCTAGGGCAGTCGACTGATACCTGAATTTTATATTTTCCAGCCCAAATTCAGTAATCCCTAAATAATTCCACAAATCTTCAAAAATTATGAAATTTCGTGGGGAGATTTGTGGGGCCAATGTCTACTTGGGAAAAATATGTTTCCAAACAAATGTACTCCGGATCCCAAGATTGGCACGAAACTCAACTTATCCTAAAGTGTATTATTGAAACTCATCCCAAAAGTCTCAAATGTGATTTCTCCTCAATGTATCTTCCAATGCGTGCTCACAATTCATTCATAACATTGAATTATGTTGTATTCACACATTAAAACCTAATTTTACCCAATATAATTGTATTTTCACCATTTTCTCCCTAAATTCCCTTTTTATGTGCCATTAAGACTTACCCAAGTCTTTCAATCCTTTTGTCACATTTCAACCTAATTTTCTAAGAGAGAAACTCTTGAGATCCATTTACCATGGACCCCATAGGCTCCTAGAGCTCCCCCTTGAGCTCTTAGCCCTAGCCACCTCCCTAGGTGACTCAATCCATACTAGACCACACCGGTGTGTCACCGATGATTCTTGGCCTACAAATTGGACCTTCTTAACCTTGGACACCTTGTCCTTGGTTAAGTCACCCTTTCTACCTCTGGATGGCACCTACTTGCCATCCTTGGACTTACCCTTCATTCCATGATTATATGTCTTCCCAGCATATTTCTTTCCATCTACCTTGGAGGTCTTAGACCGGTATCCCAAGCTCGATCTATCATAGTTGGGTTTTAAGCTACCCAACACCATGTCTAGACCCTTAGATCCAACCTTGAATCTTTCTAGGGTCTTTTCTAATGTATCAATCCTTGCCCTCAATGTTTGATTTTCCCATTCTAAGTTTTTGACCTTGGTGTCCATATGTCCACTTTGGACACTTCTAGACCTATTCTCCTTTCTAGGCACATTCTTTCCCTTTTTGGGATTAGTGCCTTGATCCTTAGGTACATAGGTCTTTGGCCTACCATGATGCATGTTTTTCCTAGAGTTATGATCTACCTTGTTATTCCAATTCCTATCATTATACTTAAAACCATGGTTATGCACCATCAAGCATTTTTCATGAGTTCTAACATGCATGGATGAATGATTTATATTATCTTTAACATTCATGGAGGAATTTAAATTTGAATTGCATTTAAATTTAAGGTTAGGAATTACCTTCCTTACCTTTGGAGTCCCTCCATGTTGCGAGCTTTGCCTCTTCCTTTCCTCTTTTTCCCATCTTCTTAGATGCTCCATCTTCTTGAATTCTTTACTCCTTGGGCACCTCGTGTGGTAGTGTCCTAGCTCTCCACACGTGAAGCATCTAATTCTCTTCTTCTTAGCTTGGGTTTCTCCATTCCTACAACCCATATTAGATTTAAATTGAAAGGACTTGGGTTTAGGAATTACCTCCTCTTTACCTTTTGGGCACTTATCCTTATAGTGCCCCTTTTCATTGCACCCAAAGCATGTGATGTGCTCTTTCTTCTTTGCTTTGGTGGAGGTGGAGGCTAGGTTGACTTCTCCAACCTTGGAAGAGGTGGATGCTTCCTCTTGATCCGGGATTGATGAGGGTCTCTCCTCCCCCTCAATTTTTGAAGATGATACCTCCTCTTCTTCTCTTGAGGAGGTTGATGATCTTTCATATAATTCCTTCTCTTCACTTGAAGAAATTGACACTTCACTTGATGATGTGGATGATTTATTTCTCTCCTTTTCTTGAATCATGGAGCTCACTTCATTGGAATCTTCTATTGGTTGAGCTTGGATGGTGTTCTTATGAAAATCTTCTATTTTGTTCCACAATTCATGCGCATTTTCATATGCCCCTACATCACTCAAGACATTGTTAGGCAAAACATTTATTAATACATCAATTACCTTCTTGTTTGCCCTTGCTAGGTCTTGTTGTTCTTGATTCCAATACCTAGGCCTAAGCCTTTTCCCGTGCTTATCCTTTGGAATTTCGTAGGGCTCTTCAAGCACCACCATATGTTGGTGCAGGAAGCACCATATCGAACCTGGTTTTGATATTGGCAAAGGATTCAAAGTTAAGTGTTATTTGTGATCTAATGTTGTTACTTGAGTGTGCAGAAACAAAGTCCTAGCGAAGGGCTGCTAGGCACCTGGCGAAGGGCTGCCAGGAAACCAAGTCCTAGCGAAAGGCTGCTAGGCACCTGGCGAAGGGCTGCCAGGAAACCAAGTCCTAGCGAAGGGCTGCTAGGCACTGGCGAAGGGCTACCAGAAAACAAAGCCCTAGCGAAGGACAGCTAGGCACCGGGCGAAGGGCAGCTCGGCATCCAAGACCTGACAAAGGACCGTCAGGCAAAAGTCCAACCAGAGGAACGATTGGCATCAGGTAAACTCTCCCAAGAGGAGTAGGTGAGGACGCGTTCCCCGTCGAGGGAACAGTAGGCGTCGGTTCGACCTAGGGCTCCATTTTGGAGACCAAAGTCAGAACCAAGACAGCTAAGGCTGTATAAACAAATACTTTATTGCTTTATTGTGTTTTGGACTAACCCTGGATGCAGGACCGAAGGAACGTGTGTCTGCAGCTCAGAAAGCCTCAAAGGAGAGAGGCAAAGGCTGAGTAGGGCGCCCGGAGTGTCCCGGGCGCCCCCAAGGTACATACAAAACATGTCAAAGGAAAAAGGGTTCGAATAGCTGCAAGGCGGGGCGCCCCCGTGCTCCCGAGCGCCCGCGCTGCTCCCGGGCGCCCCCAGCGTCCCGGGCGCCCCCATGCGCATACCTCGAACCAAAAGCCTTCGAAGCCAGAAGATAAGGTTTGACCCGGTCAATCCGGGCGCCCCGAGCGCTCCGGGCGCCCCGGTCAAAGCGGATCCAGAGGATCAGACGCGACAGAGAGTTCTGCGGATCATAGGCCACGTGGGGGGCGCCCCCGACGTCCCGGGCGCCCCCAGGCCCTATATAAAGGGCCTTCGACCAAGGCTTCAGGACAACTGTTCTCTCAACGCCCCAAAGATCTTCTACGCTCGTGCCTTGCTCCGGAAACACTCCAACTCGAGCCGACGACGTCCCGCTGCCCCGAAAGAGTCAATCCACTCCGGACGTCGGTAACGAAGATCGAATTTTTTATTAGTATTGTTAGTGCACTTACTTGTAATAAATTATTGTAAACTGATTTGCGCGTATATAGAATTGCCCAAAGTAAACGGTCAACGACCGTGGGCCTTGGAGTAGGAGTCGACACAGGCTCTGAACCAAGTAAATCGACTGTGTCTTTGTGCTGTGATTGTTTATTTTTACTTCCGCTGTGCAATTGCTCTTTACGAAATTCCGAACGATTTCCGATATTCACCCCCCCTCTATCGGTTTTCACGATCTAACAAGTGGTATCAGAGCGGGGTAGTTCAAACTTAGTGCAACCACCAGTTTAAAAATTTTCGGATTTACGAAATTTTTTTATCTTATTTCTTTTCTTTTTTTTTAATCAACACCACTACATCTTTTCCGCCTTTTATTTTAAAATTAAATAATATCTATGGTGATATTATTCTTACGCCTTTTTCAAATTTGAATTCTCATTTTTTCACCATAAATCAGAATTGATAAAATAACCAATTTTTGAAAATTTGTCATAAAACTTTTTTTTATTAATATTTTAATATTATTTTTCTCGAAAATCGTGCGACATTAATTCGAGCAAATTTTTTTTAACGTTAAATTTTTACTTTTTCATTATTAATCAGAATTGACAAAATCAATATTTTTCAAAAATTTGTCATAACTTATTTTTATTATTTTATTATTATTTCGCCTCGAAATTCGTGTAATATTTTTTTGGCTATTTCTTCCTTCTCCCGCACTACTAATCCAAGACCAAGTCTTGGTACATGTTTGTTGTTTCTTTTTTAGTGCAAGAGGTTATTTCAAATGGCCAACCAAGAGTGGAACAGTGCTCGTCCACCGCTATTCTCCGGCGAGAACTTCAGCTTTTGGAGAAGACAAATGGAGTCCCTTCTGAAGGCCCACATGGACTTATGGCGAATCATCCAAACGGGGTTCACATTTCCCACAGAAGAAGGAACATCGATCACTTGGGACAAAATGGATGAACCAACACTGAGGAAGATCGAGACAGATGCAAGGGCTACTGCAATCCTACAATGTGGCCTAACCAATGAAGAATTGAAGCGGGTCGGATCCTTCAGATGTGCTAGAGAAATCTGGGAAAAACTGATTGACCTTCATCAAGAAATCTCAGATGAAGAAGAAGATCAGGTAAGTTATCTTGCCCTTTCGGTTCAAGAACAAGCAGCTGAGATTGACTCGACACCCGACATCGAAATCGAACCAGAGTCAAATGATGAATTGACTGAGACAAAAAGGGTAACCAATTTCGAATCGTTTTCTGAATTAAAATTAAATATTCAAGCTGATAATGCAATGGTCGAGGAAGGTATAATTTTTATTGCAGGAAAAACTCCAAGAGAACCACCAAAGAAGAAGATTCAACCTGTACCTGAGTCCAACTCAGACTCAGAATTTGACGACAAAGAAGGAGATCGAACCAAACCGGTCCGGTCAGCTCGTGATCACTACAAGATGCTAAAGGTACAAAAAGGAAAGACGGCAAGTATAAAGGGGGAGATTCCCAAACGGGAATCAAAAGGTAAATTTACAGTATTTAAAAAACCATATACAAAATTTAATTCATATAAATTTAATATGTTAGAAAATTTAATTCATAATCTTGCTAATTTTGAAAATCCGGAGTATTACTCCAATGGTGACCTTACTTAGATAATTATTTGCTTTAATTGTATGTTTCTTTTTATGTTTATTTTTTTTTGCTTAAAATTAGGATTGATTAGTTTAAGGACTAAAGGTTTAACTGAATTTTGAACAACATAGTATTGGGTGGAGGTGAGATGATAGTACGTTAGGGAAACCAATTCTAATAAGATCAAGTTTACTTGATCTCTTTAGACTGGTGAAACTAGCCGAAGCTACCGATCCAAAACTCAAACTAGTTAGACCAGAACTTTTCAAAGATTAATTTTGAAAATGGAATTTCATTAAACGGCTTTGTCAAGGAAAGGGTTGATGATCCAATAAGGCTACGGCCAAAGAAGGCCTAGTGCCTCGCCAAGACCTGGAAGCCAATTTTTGAATTTCAAATTCAAATTACTTTTTGTCAAATTCGAATCTAACACAAATTTTCAGTTAATCTTAGATTCAAATATTCCTTTTCAAATTAATTGTTTTCAAAATTAATCTAACTTTTCAAAATTAACCATATTTTTAAAATTAAAATATTTGTTTCACAAAACTCATAAGATTAACATGCTTGATCATGTAGAACTAGGTGAGACATCTAGGACTTATAAGCATAATTCGCTATCTTTTTAAATAAAAAAAATGTTTTCAAAAGTTATTCAAAATTATCCTTTTCGGTTTACGGTACCCTACTCTTTCAATTCTAAACATTTTTATTAAATTTTATGTTAAATATCTCAATAGACTTGTTCTAAATATAATCTAGGGCTTGTGTTGTTTTAGTCATTAATTGGTCAAACTTGGTCAAAATAGTCAACCCTAGTCAACATAGTCAAACGTGCTCAACATTGAAACCCCTTAAGAAACTTAGATAAAAATCAGACTGTGTCAAATCTAAGGGGAGATCAAATTAAAAGAAGAAGTTTTAAAATACTATGTTTTCCAATAATCACTATATTTTTTTAAAATTGTGCTTTACAAAAACCATTATTATTTCAAAATGTTTTTCGAAAACAGGGTTTCTGCTCAAATTGAATTTACTAAAAATTATATTACCATGCTAGTATTCAAAACTACTCTTTTGATTTTAGTAAACCTTAAAGACATAAAGAAAGGTCTACTTAATGATCTACAAGGACTCCAAGGATGTGTCAAATTTAGGGGGAGTCTAAACCAAAAGAAATTACTTCTAACAAGTATTTTCCTTGGCATTTATCTTTGAAATTATTAAGTAATTCTTTTGATATGAACTGAACCCTAAGAACTCAGAGGAAGAATACTTGTGGTCAATAAGCTTCCAAGGACTGTATCAAGTTTAGGGGGAGGTCAAATTAAAAGAGTTATTAAACATTTCTAAATAATATGTTTTCATACACTATATTTTCAAAATTGTGTCGAAAACATTTGTCTTACAAAAAATTATTTTAAAATGTTTTGTTTGAAATACCTTTTGAAATAATATTTACTTGGGTTGAAAAAATTCCAGGACACTTAGGAAAATGTCCTTGTAGTTAACAAGGTTTCCTAGGATTGTATCAGACTGGAAAAGAAACCAAGTAAAGTATCATGATCTCAAAATAACATTAAATTCTTTTAAATATTTCCTAAATCCTATGTTTAAAAGTACTTACATGCATACTTATCAAAAGTACTTACATTTTCCAAAATTTGCATAATATCTCAAAATATAATGTTTTAAAAAGTTCTAATATTTTTCCAAGGCAATAGTGTTCTAAGTACGTGAATTTTCTAAAGACTTGGCTAAAAATACAAAATCCTTTTTCAAAATTGCACAATATCTTTCAAAGCGGAGTCTTTTTAGTGTAATTTAATCTGTGTGCTTTCAAAATTATACTAAGTATTTTTATTTTCAAAACTCATAAGCTCTGATACACACAATTTTTCCTTAATTTTTTTCAAAAAGTTCCTCACTGATATATGACCAAGAGAGAGAAAATTTTAAATTTTATCTTGTTTTCACTAAGTACTTTTAAGTGCTTTAAAATTGGTCTAAGTATCTTCAAAGTACTTTCAAAACCTCTAAAGCACGAAATGCAGTTATTTTTGAAAATATATCTTAGTAAACAAAGTTTGTCTGAGCAAAACCTTTGAAAATTTTTGACAAATGCTTCTAAGTAAAATTTTCTTAGTAAACGGATCTATGTTTCAGCAAAAACTTGTCTATTTAAAGGTTTTCCAAGTAAAAATGATTTTTAATGCATAAAATATGTTCTAAGGAAAATTCTCTATGAGTGCAAAAGTTGAAACTTTTTAAGGAAAACTTGTTTTCAAAATGTTGGCTAAGTAAGTTACGGTTAAGTTTTTTTTGAAAACTATGTTACAAGTTTTTGCAAGCTTTTTCTAAAATATAAGTAGAAGAGTTATCACATTAAGGGGGAGCCTCATGTATTTTCAAAACATCCATTACTTTGAAAATTATGAAATCCATTACTTAAAGTTTCTTTTGAAAACTATGCTTTTGAACTCCTTTACTTAAATTTATTTTGGTAAAACTCAAACCTCCCTATTAGATACCTTGTTCACCCATGTTTATTTTTGATATATGTCAAAGGGGGAGGAAAGGTCAAAGTTAAGTATTATAACACAAGTACTCAGGGTTTTAGGGGGAGTATAAGAAATAAAGGTTTTTCATGAGAAATAAAGGTTTTTTTCAAATCTTACCTTGTGTTAGTAAATGTTATAAAGTTTTTACTTAACATTGAATTGTGTAAAATTGCTATACTTCGTTTTTACATTATGTTCTTAACAGTTATAAAGTTTTTTTACTTAACTTTGAATTTTGTTGCCATAATCAAAAAGGGGGAGATTGTTGGTGCAGGAAGCACCATATCGAACCTGGTTTTGATATTTGCAAAGGATTCAAAGTTAAGTGTTATTTGTGATCTAATGTTGTTACTTGAGTGTGCAGAAACAAAGTCCTAGCGAAGGGCTGCTAGGCACCTGGCGAAGGGCTGCCAGGAAACCAAGTCCTAGCGAAGGGCTGTTAGGCACCTGGCGAAGGGCTTCCAGGAAACCAAGTCCTAGCGAAGGGCTGCTAGGCACCTGGCGAAGGGCTGCCAGAGAACAAAGCCCTAGCGAAGGACTGCTAGGCACTGGCGAAGGGCTGCCAGAAAACAAAGCCCTAGCGAAGGACAGCTAGGCACCGGGCGAAGGGCAGCTCGGCATCCAAGACCTGACAAAGGACCGTCAGGCAAAAGTCCAACCAGAGGAACGGTTGGCATCAGGTAAACTCTCCCGAGAGGAGTAGGTGAGGACGCGTTCCCCGTCAAGGGAACAGTAGGCGTCGGTTCGACCTAGGGCTCCATTTTGGAGACCAAAGTCAGAACCAAGACAGCTAAGGCTGTATAAACAAATACTTTATTGCTTTATTGTGTTTTGGACTAACCCTGGATGCAGGACCGAAGGAACGTGTGTCTGCAGCTCAGAAAGCCTCAAAGGAGAGAGGCAAAGGCTGAGTAGGGCGCCCGGAGTGTCCCGGGCGCCCCCAAGGTACATACAAAACATGTCAAAGGAAAAAGGGTTCGAATAGCAGCTGGGCGGGGCGCCCCCGTGCTCCCGGGCGCCCGCGCTGCTCCCGGGCGCCCCCAGCGTCCCGGGCGCCCCCATGCGCATACCTCGAACCAAAAGCCTTCGAAGCCAGAAGATAAGGTTTGACTCGGTCAATTCGGGCGCCCCGAGCGCTCCGGGCGCCCCGGTCAAAGTGGATCCAGAGGATCAGACGCGACAGAGAGCTCTGCGGATCAGAGGCCACGTGGGGGGCGCCCCCGACGTCCCGGGCGCCCCCAGGCCCTATATAAAGGGCCTTCGACCAAGGCTTCAGGACAACTGTTCTCTCAACGCCCCAAAGATCTTCTACGCTCGTGCCTTGCTCCGGAAACTCTCCAACTCGAGCCGACGACGTCCCGCTGCCCCGAAAGAGTCAATCCACTCCGGACGTCGGTAACGAAGATCGAATTTTTTATTAGTATTGTTAGTGCACTTACTTGTAATAAATTATTGTAAACTGATTTGCGCGTATATAGAATTGCCCAAAGTAAACGGTCAACGACCGTGGGCCTTGGAGTAGGAGTCGACACAGGCTCCGAACCAAGTAAATCGACTGTGTCTTTGTGCTGTGATTGTTTATTTTTACTTCCGCTGTGCAATTGCTCTTTACGAAATTCTGAACGATTTCCGATATTCACCCCCCCTCTATCGGTTTTCACGATCCAACACCATACACACC
This sequence comes from Boesenbergia rotunda, assembly GCA_024364735.1. Lineage (NCBI taxonomy): Eukaryota > Viridiplantae > Streptophyta > Magnoliopsida > Zingiberales > Zingiberaceae > Boesenbergia > Boesenbergia rotunda. The sequence continues at coordinate 91,631 of JAGFNQ010005787.1, read as the reverse complement.
CACTCCATTCCAAACCAATTCTTCATCCTCACCCGCCAATAGTCGAAATCTTCATGATTTTAGGGCGGTGGAGTGTAGATGTCGTCCCCCAACTTATCTTCCATCTTCTTTTCTCCTCTAGCGTTTGCTCCTTTGGCGATTAGTCCAATAAGAGTGGTCCTTCGCTCTGATACCAACTGTAGGATCGAATACGTCCGCTAGAGGGGGGGAAATAGTGTTTCTCAGATCTTTCTTGTACCTCCGTTGTTAGTTGCACAGCGGAAACAATAATAAAGAAAACAAACAACGTTAACAAAGAGAATTTACTTGGTATCCACCCCGGCCGGGTGACTAATCCAAGAATCCGTTGGTGGATCACTCCCTGGATAACCTCCGTCTATCTCTCGTCGCTCCTTATGGGTGGAGAAACCTCACCACAACACCTTGAGAACCTCTGAGCACAAAGACTACTGTTTGGCCCTTAACCAAGACCAAACTTGTCAAAAATCTCAGCCACCACGAAGTCCTCTTTAAATAGGACTCGGGCTGAAACCCTCGCCACCAGTCGACTGCCCAGGGCAGTCGACTGGTGCCAGCCAGATTCGACCGTTGCACCCCAACGTTCGAATTCTCAGCCAGCTCACCAGCCACCTACCAGTCGACTGCCCTGGGGCAGTCGACTGGTCCCCGGCCAGAAACCTTCCCGAGTACATTCACATAGCACTCAACCCTCACGACTCGACTGACTCCTCTTCCGCAGCCTCGACTATTGCCTTCGCGCCCTCTTCATCTTCGGCTCCCGTCCCTCGGATGCACGCAAGCCTCCAGCTTGCCTCCATGTCATCCTTCACACATGCCTTGAAGCCCGCGCCCATCAGCTCATCGTTCCTGCTCAACAAAGTCCCTCGGATGCGCATGCAAGCCTCCAGCTTGCCTCCATGCCATCCTTCACCATACCGAGGTCATCCAGTCAAGTCCATATGTGTAACCTGTACAACCTGCACACTCAACATACACATATAAGTACACAAGGGTAAACCTAACTTAAACCCTTTGCCCAAACATCGAAACCTATGGTCACTCCGGACCATCTTAGGGTCGATTGCTCCAACTTCAACTTCACTCTTCAATGATTTGTTTTCATTTTCTAGCATCTCAACATGCAAATCATCTATATCCTCATCCCTAGAGGATTTCAATTGTTCAGCCTCAATTTTCAAAGATTTAATCTCATCCTCTAACATTTCGACATGTAAATCATCTACATCCTCATCCCTAGAGGATTTCAATTGTTCAACTTCTAATTGCAATGATTTAACCTTAATTTTTAACTTTTTCAACATATTGGTTAAGTATGCAATAGCTCTATAGCATTTCTCAAGTTCGAGAGTGATTATCTCTTCATCATTCGAAGATGATGAAGTCGCGTTTGAGGAGTCGGAGGATTCATCACTGCTTTCTTCTCCTTCAAGTGTCATGAGTGTCACATGTCGTGTACTCTTCTCCTCCTTCTCTTCATCGGATGAACTTGAGGAGGATTCATCCCAAGTGGCCTTCAAAGCCTTCTTCTTTTTCTTGGATCTATCCTCCTTCTTCTTGAGCTTTGGGCAGTCCTTCTTGAAGTGCCCTTTCTTGCTACATTCAAAGCAAGTAATATTATTCTTATCAAGCTTAACTTCACTTGGGTTACCTTTACCCTTGAAGCGTCGACCCTTCCTCATCATCTTTCTAACGAAATTGGTCATCTCGGAGGAAGAAGAGCCGCTGCCATCCTCCTCGGATTCGGATGAAGATGAGGATGAGGAGTCTTCCTTCTCCTTCTTCTTCTCCTTCTTCTTCTTGTTCTTTTCTCCTGCAACTAAGGCAATCCCCTTCTCCTTGGGGCCTTTGTTAGCCATTTCATGCAATTCCATTTCACAAAACAAGTCATCTAATTTGACAATTGATAAGTCCTTGGAAACTTTGTAGGCATCCACCATGGATGACCACAAAGCATTCCTTGGAAATGCTTTTAACACATACCTCACAAGGTCGCGATTCTCGACCTTTTCATCAATAGAGTGGAGGCCATTCAATACCTCTTTGAATCTGCTGTGGAGCTCACTTACGGTTTCACTCTCCTTCATGGAGAAGTTTTGAAGTTGGTTGAGGAACAAATCCCTCTTTGCTATTCTTGAATCCCGGGTTCCTTCGTGTAGTTCGATAAGCTTATTCCATAAATCTTTTGCACTTGTAAAGGGACCAACCTTGATGAGTTGGTCTTTGTTCATGCCACATTGTAGGGTCACCACCGCCTTTGCGTCAGCTTCACTCTTCCGAGTTTGTTCAGCCATCCAACGCCAAGATTCTAGTTCCTTTCCTTCATCATCCTTAGGAGGGGAAAAGCCCTCCTTCACAGCGAACCAAGTGTTGATATCCATCTTAAGATAGTACTCCATCTTCGATCTACAATATTGGAAATCTGCTCCAACGAAGAAAGGAGGTCGGGTGGTGAAGAAGCCCTCTCTCAAAGCCATTGTAGTTGACTCTCGATTGTTAATCCGCTTGTACAGAGCCCCAAGCTCTGATACCACTTGTTGGAACTTGGATGGCTAGAGAGGGGGGGTGAATGTAGCCAGACACTTAAAGTTTACCACTTATCGATTTTCTGCACCTCAAGTGTTAGTAGCACAGCGGAAGCTAAAGAAAACAGAGTATGCAGAAATAAAACCTAGCTAAGTACAAATGCAAAACGCTAACAAGAGGATTTACAAGGTTCGGGGATAACTTGCCCCTACTCCATGGCGTGCCCTTAAGGTGGGTGATCCCTTGATTGTCGGCAGATCAAGCCCCGGTGAACACCAGATAAAATGCAACCTCCTTCTCGGTGAAGTAACCTCTCCACAGCGTTTCAAGATGATAAGGTATAAAGTACAGGAAACACAAGAAGGATCTTACTCAGCACTTAGAACCACAAGAACACAAGCAAGCTTCTCCGAGCTCCACCCAGCGCAAATCTCACGCAAGACTCTCCTCTTCATGTCTTCTCGCTGATGGACTCAAGCTTCTTGTTTCTCTTCTCCCAAGTGTCCAAGTAACAGAAGGTTGCTTCAAAGATCACAATTGCTTGCTCAAGATGATGGAACAGCAGATCGCACAAGCACAAGCACAACGTCGAGAACTTCGTTACTGAGACTTGTTCGCCACCAAGCCTTAAGTCCCAGCTCTCTGATCATCAGGTCACCGCCATCTCACTGCAGCCTCCAGCTGCTCACCTGCAACACCCAGCCTACCACTGAGCTCACCTGGACTCCCTGATCTTCCCTCAGACTAGCTCCAGTCAACAGCCAGCACCCGTTGCAACCTGAGATGGCAAATGGACAAACCTGCTCCAAGGAAAGGCCTTCGTTGACTCTCCTTGAGTGTTTGAATCCATCCCTGTCACCTGCACACTCAATCAGAGGTTTAGCAAATGAAATCAAACTTATATCAGTAGTAGCAGAGAAGATCAAAGTGACATCAGTAGCGTATCAGTGAAAGTAGGCGCGATCAGAGCGTCTGACAGCGCATTTGAATTAAAGTGATCGGTCGCCGGACCGATCAGGACTATCCCAGACTGATCAGGCTCCAACCTGATCGGTCCCCAGTGAGAAACTTGGGATCGCAAGCTCGTATGATCGGTCACCCCGACCGGTCACCAGATCGGTCACCAAACCGATCCAGAAATCAGCTTGCCACAATCCCGCCTGAAATACACTAGCTGATCGGTCACCAGACCGATCAGGAGATCCCAGACCGATCAGGCTCCAGCCTGATCGGTCAGGGTGAGAAACCTCACGATAGTTGATCATTCAGATTGATCGGTCATGGTTTCTCCCTGATCGGTCACCAGACCGATCAGGAGTCGATCAGTAGGTTTGCCAAAGTTACTGGAAGCTCCCTGATCGGTCACCAGACCAATCAAACATCACTGGATCGGTCACCAGACCGATCCAAGAGGGAACTTCATGCCAACTTCCCTGATCGGTCACCAGACCGATCCGGAGAAGGCCAAACCCACTCTAAGTCGAGAGAACCAGCCTCCGGCCCATCTCCGACTCGTGCTTGATCCCTCGGACCAAGACTCCATGCCCAGCTTCACCCACTGGGACTTCAACCTAGCCCTCCAAGCTAGGACCTTGGCCTCCAAGCCGGGATTTCATCAACCTAGCCCTCCAAGCTAGGACCTGGCCCTCCATGCCGGGATTTCATCAACCTAGCCCTCCAAGCTAGGACCTGACCCTCCTAGCCAGGGCTTTTCCACACCTAACCCTCCAGGTTAGGACTTTTCACACCTAGCCCTCCAAGATAGGATTTTCCAGACCTAACCCTCCAGGTTAGGACTTTTCCACACCTAGCCCTCCAAGCTAGGATTTTCCACACCTAACCCTCCAGGTTAGGACTTTTCCACACCTAGCCCTCCAAGCTAGGATTTTCCACACCTAACCCTCCAGGTTAGGACTTTTCACACCTAGCCCTCCAAGCTAGGATTTTATCCAACCTAGTCCCACTAGGTATGCCTAGTCCACGACCAGGACTTAATCATAATCATCTCATCAACCTAAACTAAAATCGGTGTCAACACCAAAACAACAATCAGGGTCAGACTGCATCAACAGGCCTATGAGGGTGCCGACTGGGGGTACAGAGTAGCGAGGCCGGCTGAGGGCCTATGAGGGTGTCGACTGGGGGCATAGAGTAACGAGGCCAGCTGAGGGCCTATGAGGGTGCCAACTGGGGGCACAGAGTAACAAGGCCAGCTGAGGGCCTATGAGGGTGCCGACTGGGGGCACAGAGTAACGAGGTCGGCTGAGGGCCTATGAGGGTGTCAACTGGGGGCACAGAATAACGAGGCCAGCTGAGGGCCTATGAGGGTGCCGACTGGGGGCGTAGAGTAACGAGGCCGGTTGAGGGCCTATGAGGGTGCCGACTGGGGGCACAAAGTAACAAGGCCGGCTGAGGGCCTATGTGGGTGCCGACTGGGGGCACAGAGTAACGAGGCCGACTGAGGGCCTATGAGGGTGTCGACTGGGGGCACAGAGTAACGCCTCCTCTAGTTCGGGCTTACCCCCGGAGCGTGGGCCGCCACGCGTCTGCGGGGAGCCAAACTGGGAGGGGTATTACAGCATAACACCCGACTCGAGCTTAACTTGATACTAACGAATGTGGGCCGTCGTGCGCCAATTTTGGGGGCCTAGGTTTGACTAACCCCATCTGACGGGCCTTTACAGCCCACTACCCACCTTCTTACTAGGCGTCAGGCTGTCGGGCCAGTCTACACGCAAGCTGGCCCGGGATCATAAGCATTCCCCTCAAGTCTAGTCGAAGGAGGCACGTAGTCCGACTGACTAGACCTCAACTCTGGCTCGAGCCTGGCGCACCCCTCGGAAACAGGGCATATTTTCTCATTGATTGCTACCTGCATGGCACATGAGTTGCGCCTTTACACCATCGACCTTCACACACCTACGGATGTGCCCTTGGCCTTCGCAAGTGTTCTACCCATGTCTGTGCTCTGCCATCACGCACATTACCCAAGCCCGATCAGACGGCTCTGGCGAGTTCACACGTTTCTCCCTGTTCCTCATCGAACGACTGGCGTTCCTCACCCATTCCCATAAGTAAGCCTTTCGTCTGCTTGTTCTTCTCCATGTGTTCGAAACTTCTCGTCATTCTCCGCCGCTTTAAGTGCCACTAGGGCTCAGACAGCTGCTCCTCCTCGCCGAGCAAAGTGAGCCAGGGTGCCGGCTTCTGCAGAAGCTGCTGCCGCGGCACCATCGTCATCCCGTGTGACCTCCCCTCCAGGGCGCACCCATCCTCCGCCCGCCCCAGAGGTATCTCCCTCCCCGCCGACTCGCGAGGCTGCCCTTCCTCAGTCGGGGAGCTCCCCTCTGGTGCCTCCCTTTGCTAAGGGAGTTAATGTCTACCCTCCTCTGACAAGGGCGGTCTCCCTGAGCATTACAACTCCCGGGGCTCCCTCATCTTCTACTTCATCGAGGAGGGTTTGGATGTCCGTGCCAGCGGGGCATCTGAAGGGAGGTGTCCATACTATTCCTCGCCATTCGACCCAGGGCGGTTCTGTATGTCGACCGGCTAGCAATACTTGCTCGACTAATGCTGGAGGGGCTATTACCAGATGGCCCCTATCTCAGCCAATGCCAGTCTGGGGAGGCACTTTGAGGGCATTCTCACCAACCACTCCCAGAATATGGGCCTCCGTTGGTGACGATGCTGTCGTTAGCTTTCCTGGGCCAGTCTCTCCGAATGTTGCCTCCCACGGGGCGCTAGCTAGTGACTCGTGTTCGAGGAGCGATCTGGGCAGGGAGTTTGAAGCCCCGTCCAGTCGAGAGCTTGGAAACTCTGCTCGAGCGGGAGCCTAGAAACTATGCTCAGGCGAGTGCACCGAGGTCGACCCAAGAAGCCTCAAATCATGAAAGATATTGCTTTTGTTTTTCTTTTCTTTGATTCTGACTCTTGCCTTCCTTTTTCGACAGGCGGCGCGGTCAGTTTGGAATTCTGAGGAGTTGGCTATGCTCAAGGACCAGCTTTTTGAGGCCCACCATATCATCTCCACCTTGCGGGCCCACTTGAAGGCCAAAGAGGAAGAGCGGGCTGCTTGTGCTACGAAGCTTGGCAGGCTTCAACAAAGACATGAAGTCCAAGCATTTGTACTGAAGGCCATTCAGCGGCGCATGCAGCGTCTCAAAGGCTATACCGACTCTCTGCTCCAAGGCAAGTCCCCGAAGAAGACCAGCCAAGCTCCGTGAGCTGAGAGCAGTTGTTATTGAGAGATGTTCTCTTTATTTTTCTTTGTTGGAGAGGGACTAGGCCTCGATTTTGTAATAGCTTTTGCTAATAAGACTGCAGACTCGTTTATATCCCTTGTTTCTCTGCGATGTGCTGAGGATCTGAGTGGCGTTATGAACCCGAGCGAGGACTTCCCTGCTTAGGTTTAAGTCCTTACACATTTCTGCGGGCTCCGCAGGGTGCAAGGTCTCCCAACCATGTTGGCCACTCGAGCCGGTATATTTCATACTTTGCAGCATACTTAGCGACTTGGGCAAAAGCGAGTGATTCGATGTTTAGAGAGCGCTTAAGTGTTATTTGAATGAAATTGCCGACCTGGGCCATCCATGATGCCATTATTGAGCTATGGGCCTTGATAACTATCATTTTGTTGATTATTTAGGCTCTAAAATCCATGTTTGATCCACATTTTATATGCTTAAGTTTGCATTTATATTAGGTTTCATGTATTTCCTCTATTTTGACTTTTAATTCAATTCTTTGTATATTTGGGATATTTTTGGCACTAAATTTGAATATCATTTTATAGGCTTCAAATGATCATGGACCTAGATTAAATTTGGTCAAACTTGAGTCAGAATTGGATCCGGATCAAAGGGATCAAGCATCGAATTAATATGAGCCATCCATTCAAGAGAACGGCTAGATCTGGGCCAATAAGCACATCTGACCATCGGATCAAGTTTAGAGGAGTCTCAACCATCCAAGCAAAATAAGGGAAGATCTGGACCATCCACCACAGATCTAGTTGATCCGAGCTAAGGACAGATAGATCAGGACCATTGATCAAGATCTGGGGAGTTTGGTTCAGATCAGAGAAGATCTGACCATTGGATGAATCCGATTCAATCACAACCGTCCAAATTTAAATAGGAAAAGTTTAAATCAAAATTCCCTCTTCAGATGTGGCGTCTTCGCATCTTCGCAGCAGCCGCTGTTCTTCCGAGTTCTTCACATTTCTTCATCAAATTTCTTGTAGTTTTCTTCTGAGGCGTGCGCGACCACATCGGATTCAGTTCTCAGCAGGATTTCAGATCATCCAGGTATAATTTCCGGTTAAGTTTGCTAATTGATTGTGTTTTAGGAAGTTTCGGAGAGGGTTTCACCGGAGTTGGTTTTCACTGATCGAATCACTGTCGATCGCTGGATCTCTGTCGTCCAGAGCTGTCGAAGCAACAGAGAGGGGTTCTCGAAGCTGCCCCGATAGTTTCTAAGGTCATTCATCATCCAGTCAGTCGATGAGGAGGAGATCGCAAGGTGAATCCAGTCCCTGAACGTCACTATGATCGGACAGTCACACCTCTGATCGGTCCCCAGACCGATCAGAGGAAGTCCAGATCGATCCAGCGACCGATCAGGGAGATCCAAATGCACCAATCCATTGCAGCTTGATCCGGGAGATATATTCCTCATTGGTTTTTGAGCTAGGGGGTTCATAGCTCATCTTTTGTGTGACGGCAAAGGAAAGTTTTGTCGAGAAACTAATTTGATGTTTAATTAGGATTATTATTGGTTTTAAACGTGTATTTCTTTAAATTGTGCTAGTTGATACCATTACATTTCAAGCCATGTGCTTAAGCTAAGATTTGTTCTAGTTTTCTTTAATCTGCAATTTCTTTCATGCAATTAGTTCTTTGCAATTTATTACCTGCAATTAGCTCTTTAAGTTCAATTCTATAATTCGAATTTAATTGCTCAAGTGTTAATTAGGTTAAGTTTAGTTCTTGTAATTTCCTTATTCCTACCATGCTTTAGTCAAGTTAAATTCATTTCATATTGTCATTTCATCTCTTATCACAAAACCCCCATTTTATCTAGAAAACCCAAACATCAAACGACAAATAAACCTGCAAGCTCGAGTTAAACATTCATTCAACTAGTCCTTGAAAAAATACGACCTGAGGCCCCTCTACTACATTTTTATGTTTGTTAGCCACAGGGTTTTCAGCTTTATAAATTTCTAAATTTGAGACTCACATTCGTGACATCTATTCTGGGACACATCAAATTTTTGGCGCCGTTGCTGGGGAGTCACTAGTTGAGTTTGTTTAATTTGAGTTTGTGTTTAATATTTATATTCTTTGATTCTGTTATCATTTACTTTATCTTTTTGTATACATTGGCTGCCATTTTTGTTTGTTTGTGGCCAGGACTCCAACAGGTGATCTTGAGAGTTAAGAAGTTATTGAAAATTTTTTTATTCATTCAAGCAGTTCCATGGCAGAATATCTGTATTTTCAGAGTTTTCAGCAGACTTGTTAGAGTTTTCAACAGCCATATTATCAATTTCAACAATTTCAAGAGTCTTATTTGAATTGTCGACAAAACCAACCTTGGAATCAGCCACCACAGCAATTTCAACCGTAATTTCAAAATTTTCAGCAAGGGTACAATCCTAATCAGCAGAGTTTTCAACCATACAATCAGAATTATCAATCGCCACAATTTCAGCCCTCACGACAACAATTTCAACCTCAAATTCAAAATTTTTAGAGCTACAATTTTGATCAGTTTCAACCATATTCCCAGCCCAATTTTCAGCAATTCCAACAACCAAATCAATCATTTGATCAACCCCAACAATTTCAATTTCAGAATTTTCAGGCCGTCTATAATTTTGAGCGAACTAGTTCTATATGTCAAGTTCAACAAGAGACCTATGCTCATCAAGGAGGCTTTGAGGATTCCAGTGAGAGTGAGGCTCAACAACAAAGGATAGAGGAGATGTTACAGCCACTCATATAATAGAAGAGTCTACAACAACAAGAGTATGATTCTACTCTCAAAAACTATGAAAGACGCCTTGAGCAAATGGTTAGAGGAATGGAACAAATGCAAGCTCAAGGATCAATCCAATCACCTTCTCAAGCTACTCTTGATTTTAAGGAGTATGATTATGCACCAACTTTGAGGAATGAAGAGGTTGTTTCAAGTTTAAACACTCCAAATGCTGAATTTCCTATAAAATTTCCAGCATTCCATTTCCCCACTCAAAACAGCCCCGAAGTTGAGTTTACATCCGTTAATAGTGACCCTAGTGCAAGTCTAAGACCTTCTTCAATTGATCTTGCAATTTTGGCGAAAGAGGAAGAAGAATTCAGCAAAATTAGGGTACTTACAGCATGCATTCCTCCTGAAATTCCTGTTCAGAGTTCAATTTCAGAATTTTTAGCTCAAGAGGAGGAGCCAAAAGTTTCTTTACCCTTCCCTCAGCACCCCAGAGAGGATCCTCCTAGCATTAGCATGGGTATTCTAGATGAGACTGTTAAGGCATTCTAGATGAGACTGTTAAGGCAGAGTTAGTTGCTGAAGATGTTTCGCTGGACATAGTAGGAGGAGATTTTAGCTCAGATAAGGTTGAAGATGCAGTTGAGACAGAGGCATTGGAAGAGATGGATGGAAAAACTTGTGACTGCCTTGGACTTGATTCTGAAGCACTACAGGACTCTTCTCATCTTTTATTTTGTGATGATATAGTTTTTGTTGGTCCTAATTGTTCTAATATGGTTGTTGCAGATATGATTGATGAAGCATGCACTGGAGAGGAATCTATAGGTGTAAGGGATTGCACAGTGCCCCAGGGACCACCACCATTGACTGATATATTAGAAGACTCAAAGGATAAGTCTGAAAGTGTAGGGACTTCATTGGTGGAAGCAAGAACCCAAGAATCACCTGTTTCAGTTGGATGTTCACCAGAACCTGAACTTGAAGTGGAGCATGTACTTGACCAGGAGGAGACCACAATTACATCTACTCTTGTAGAACCTCCAAGTATTCTTGGTGCAAGGTCTCCCAACCGTGTTGGCCACTTGGGCCGGTATATTTCATACTTTGCAGCATACTTAGCGACTTGGCCAAAAGTGAGTGATTCGATGTTTAGAGAGCGCTTAAGTGTTATTTGAATGAAATTGCCGACCTGGGCCATCCATGATGCCATTATTGAGTTATGGGCCTCGTGAGGACTTGTAGTGCCATTTTCACTCGGGCCTCGCTTAGGAGGTAACCGAGTTAGGGGGATGTTTGAGAGATATTTTTGCCTTAGGATTTCGAGAGTTTCGCATGCTCGGTCAGGTAATACTTAAGGAACGTGGGTCGCCACGCGCCTAGCTGAGGGTTGAGCCGAGAGATAAACGTGACTCGTTCGAAGATGGGCGTCTGAACACGGACTCAGGCCGATTCTCAAAAGCATGGGTTGCCACGCGTCCAATCGGAGACCCTGAGTCGAGTGGGGCGTGGAGGCTGGTCCACTCATAACTTGCTGGCGAGGCAAGAGTTTTGCACACACAGTCGGGCAAGACTCAGGGAGCGTGTGACGCCACGCATCT
>JAGFNQ010005787.1:0-80337 GCA_024364735.1 Boesenbergia rotunda | reverse complement strand
CCACTACCACAATGGAGGTTATTTCTTGATAGACTCCGACCGCCAGAAATAAAGGGGAGTTTGTTCTTTCTTGTATTTTCTTTTATTGTATGTCTCATTTTTATATTTTCTAGAAGTAAAATTTTCTTTTAAAATGAGTTCTTATTAATAAATGCTTGGGTAGTGTAGAATGAATAAAAGTCATTGTAGATACCATGTTAGTCTTCTTGGCATTTTATTTTTCGCATGATTAGGAATAAATGTGTCCATCTTGATTTTCTTATATCATTTTAGAGTCCTTTGAAAGCAAATTAAATTTGGTTGTTAAAACTTAGGATTTGAGCCATTGGGTGAAACTCTTGGTTGCTTAAGTACTTCTTAGTTATGGACTCTAGATTGATGACTTGAGATGAATTCTTTTTACCTAGTGAGGACTTGGCCTAATATTTGTGATACACACATGTGATTGTACTCTAGAACTTGCTTAGGTTCTTTTAAAGCTATATTTCTATGATTGGACTACATTTATAGAAGTAAATCACTTTGTGCCTTTTCTCATATCATTTTTGCGATTTTGTTCCTTGAATTACATTTTCCTTCCCTATTCTTCATGTTCATCATATATTTTCATTGGACTTGGTTACCTTAATGTTTCTTGATGTTACTTTGCCCGAGACGGACAAAAGTTTAAGTGTGGGGGGAGGATGCAAGTATATTTTATCAAATTTTGAGAACAATCAAACATTGGCAACCAACAAGCAAAAATGTGCCAATTTGAAGGAGTTTCGTATCAAGATTGAGTTGCAAGCATACCCATCAGTTCAGTTGCAAGAAAAAGAAAATTTTGTATGATTTAAAAAGTGAAGCAAAAGAAAGAAAAAAATTAGAGAAGCAAAGAGACATCTTTAAGATCAAATTATGGATAAGAAATAAGGTCCATTGGACCAAGTATCAAGTGGGAACAAAAGGATGATCTCATTCCACGTTATCAAGTAGAAAAGTTTTTTTTTTGAAGGCTATACATATCAGATTTCGCAAAATGGAGCTAGTTATTGGAAGGCATTGAAAGCAAAAATAGAAAAAAAACACTTAGCTGCAGAGAAAAGAAAAAAAAACAGAAATAGAGCAGCTGGAAACAAAAGAAAAAAAAAAGAAATATGAAGTGGAAATCAAATGGTGGGTTAGTTTTCTGAGTTGAAAGATGAGAACAAGGGGTTATTTGAATGGAAGGTTGAGTTATAGATTGAAAGAAGACAAATCTCATAAGACAGTTTCAGGAATTTGGCAGATTTTAGCTACTGATCATCACCTGATCGGTCCCCAGACTGATCAGGAGTTGTACAAAACCGTCTCCAGACCGATCAGAATCATACCAGTCTGGTCCCTAGACCGATCAGAGGCAATACAGAATGATCAGGAGCTGTCCAGAATGTTCCCCAGATCGATCAGACAATGTCTGATCGGTCCAGAGACCGATCAGAAAAGTTGGCACACTGAATTTTCGCAGTTCTTCAATTCCTACTCCACCACAACCATGATACATGCAAGATAAGTCAAAAGAAATGGGCAAAGTGCATTGGGATAATTTTTCCATATTTTTCTTATCAAGCTATATTTCTTCTCCATATTTCCCTATCATATCTTTTTCTTTACTTTTCTATATTTTTATCACCATATCACATTTCTTTACTTCCTTTATCATAAGTCATAAGTATCAAAGTTCATCAATTTCCTATTTCATTTCTATCATTTCATATATTTTCTTTAACATGTTCTAATAACCTTTTGTAGATGTGGATCCAAGTCAAGAATGATGGTCGAGAGTAGATAATAAGCAAGCCTATGGTAGTGCAAGCACCATGTTGTGTTTGAGTGAGCTCCATTTTCATTTAAATGTAGAACTTAGGAAGAGAGCCACTTTAGAACTTTCCTTGCAAGGTTTTTTTTTTTTGTGAAATTCATCTCAATGAGTCATGATGGATGAAATATGCTAAGTTGTTGATTTAAGGACAAGTTACTAGTCCATTGAGCTTAGATTTTTGAGAATTGACAACTCTAGGTAATTTCCTTTCAATTGCTTCTAACTATGATTGAGACTAATCTAGGAGGATACATCTTAGGTTTACTAGTAGCTTGTGCGAGACACCCAAGAGTAAGTGTGGGGAAGTTGATAATTACCATTTTGTTTATTATTTTAGGTTCTAAAATTCATGTTTGATCCACATTTTATATGCCTAAGTTTGTATTTATATGAGGTTTCATTAATAATCTCTATTTTGGCTTTTAATTCAAATCTTTCTATAATTGAGATATTTTGGCACTTAAATTTGTATATCATTTTGTAGGCTCCAAATGATCATGGACCTAGAGCAAATTGGGTCAACCTTGAGTCTGAATTGGATCCGGATCAAGGTGATCAAGCATCAGATTAATTTGGGTCGTCCATTCAAGAGAACGGCTAGATATGAGCCATTCATCAACTTTTGAACAATCTGAGTTCAGGATAGGGATAATCAAGTCAATGAATCAAGATCTGAGAATATAGGCTTAATCAGAGATCACTCAACCGTTGGATCAAGCACGAGAGGATCTAGACCACTCATTTGAAGATCAAAGCAATATGAATCATTCGATGTAAATCTAGAAGATCCAAGCTACTGACGGACAGATCCTGACCCTTGATCAAGATCTGCGGAGTTTGGTTCAGATCGGAATAGATCCGATCATTGGATGAGTCTGCAACAATCTCAGCCGTCCAAATTAAATGACATAAGTTTAAATGCAGAATTCCCTCTTCAGATTTGAGTCATCGTCGCGTCTTCGCAGCAGCCACTCTTCTTCCGAGTTCTTCGCATTTCTTCATCAAATTCCTTGTAGTTTTCTTCTGAGGCATGCGCGACCACATCGGATTCAGTTCTTAGCAGGATTTCAGATCATTTAGGTATAATTTCCGGTTAAGTTTGCTAATCGATTGTGTTTTAGGAAGTTTCGAAGAGGGTTTCACCAGAGTTGGATTTCACTGATCGAATCATTGCCGATCGCTGGATCTTTGTCGTCCGGAGCCATCGAAGCAACGAAGAGAGGTTCTCGAAGCTGCCCCGATAGTTTCTGAGGTCATTCGTCATCCAGTCAGTCGATGAGGAGGAGATCGCAAGGTGAATCTAGTCCCTGAACGTCACTGTGATCGGACAGTCACACCTCTGATCGGTCCCCAGACCGATCAGAGGAAGTCCAGATCGGTCCAGCGACCGATCAGGGAGATCCAAATGCACCAATCCATTGCAGCTTGATTCGGGAGATATATTCCTCATTGGTTTTTGAGCTAGGGGGTTCATAGCTCATCTTTTGTGTGACGGTAAAGGGAAGTTTTGTAGAGAAACTGATTTGATGTTTAATTAGAATTATATTTGATTTTAAACGTGTATTTCTTTAAATTGTGCTAGTTGATACCAATGCACTTCAAGCCATGTGCTTAAGCTAAGATTTGTTCTAGTTTTTTTTAATCTGCAATTTCTTTCATGCAATTAGTTCTCTGCAATTTATTACCTGCAATTAGCTCTTTAAGTTCAATTCTAATGTTCGAATTTAATTGCTCAAGTGTTAATTAGGTTAAGTTTAGTTCTTGCAATTTCCTTATTCTACTATGCTTTAGTTAAGTTAAATTCATTTCATATTGTCATTTCATCTCTTATCGCAAAACCCCCATTTTATCTAGAAAACTCGAACATCAAACGATAAATAAACTTTCAAGCTCGAGTTAAACATTCATTCAACTAGTCCTTGGAAAAATACGACCTGAGGCCCCTATTCTACATTTTTATCTTTCTTAGCCAAAGGGTTTTCAGTTTTATAAATATTCTAAATTCGATGGACCCACATTTGTGACAACTATTTTGGGCTACATCAAATTTTTGGCGCCGTTGCCGGGGACTTTATTGCGAGTCCTGAGGCAGTACAAGAAGGCTATTGGGTGGACTTTATCAGATATACCAGGTATTAGCCCAGCTATCTGCATGCACAGGATATTCTTGGAAGAAAATGTTAAACCAGTGAGGCAGCCACAAAGGAGACTTAATCCACTTATTTTGGACATTGCCAAGAAAGAGGTGACTCGACTTCTACAGGCAGGTATCATTTACCCCATTTCTGATAGTCAGTGGGTGAGTCCCATTCATGTAGTGCCCAAGAAGTCTGGAGTTACAGTGGTGGAGAATGCAAGCAACGAGCTAGTGCCCACAAGAGTTAAGAATTCATGGAGAGTATGTAATGATCACAGGAAGCTCAACACGGTCACGAGGAAAGATCACTTCCCTTTACCCTTTATTGATCAGATGCTTGAGAGACTGGCAGGGAAGTCCCATTATTGCTTTTTGAATGGTTATTCAGGCTATTTTCATATTTGTATGGATCTAGAGCACCAAGAGAAGACTACCTTCACTTGTCCCTTTGGTACTTTTGCCTACAGGATGTCATTTGGACTCTGCAACGCTCTAGGAACATTTCAGCGATGCATGGTAAGCATATTTGGTGAGTTGCTAGAGCATTGTATGGAGGTATTTATGGATGACTTTTCAGTTTTTGGTATGTCTTTTGATTCATGTTTAGATAACTTGTCTAGGGTTTTACACCGTTGCATTGAGACAAACCTTGTGCTTAATTTTGAAAAATGTCACTTCATGGTAGAGCATGGTATTGTACTTGGACACATAATCTCTAGGAGAGGTATAGAGGTAGATCCTGCAAAAATAAGTATTATTTCTGCTTTATCTTACCCCGTATGCATACGGGATGTTCGTGCTTTTCTTGGACATGCAGATTTCTACCGCAGGTTTATTAGAGACTTCAGTTTGATTGCTCGACCCTTGACAAAACTTTTACAAAAAGATGTTGAATTTTGCTTTGATGATAAGTGCAAAGAAGCATTTCACAGGCTAAGGGAGGCTCTTACCTCTGCTCCTATTATTAGATCACCTGACTGAAATTTACCATTTGAATTAATGTGTGATGCATCTAACTTTGCAGTGGGAGATGTTCTAGCACAGCATGTGGATGGAGCACCTCATGTCATATGCTATGCTTCCAAGACCCTGGATGCCGCCCATGCCAATTACACCACCACTGAGAAGGAGCTTCTTGCCATTGTGTTTACTTTGGATCGCTTTAGATCTTATCTGTTGTGCTCACATGTTATTATTTTTTCTGATCATGCAGCTTTAAAGTACCTATTGAAGAAGCTAGAGGCTGAGCCTAGGCTAATCAGATGGGCGCTTCTACTCCAGGAGTTTGATTTGGAAATCAGAGATAGGAGTGGCAAGGAAAACTTAGTTGCAGATCACCTGAGCAGAATTGAGGGAGATGGATCTTCTACTACCATTGATGATGATTTCAGAGATGAGCACATTCTTGCAGTATATGGTGAGTCACCTTGGTATGCAGATCTTGTTAATTTCTTAGTTGCACATGTTTTTCCTACACACTTTTCTAAAGCTCAAAAAGATAAACTCAAGAGTGATGCAAGGTTTTATGTGTGGGATGACCCGTATTTATGGAAATTTTGTAATGACCAAATAATTAGGAGATGCATACCAGACCATGAGATTTGTTCAGTACTTACTTTTTGTCATTCATCAGCATGTGGGGGGGCATTTTGGACCCCAAAGAACTGCTAGGAAGGTGCTAGAGTGTGGATTGTACTGGCCCACCCTATTTCATTATTCATATGTGTTTTATAAAAATTGTGATAGATGTCAGCGAACTGGGAACATAGGAGCGAGAAATGAGATGCCCCAACACACTATACATTTTTGTGAGATTTTTGATGTTTGGGGAATTGATTTTATGGGACCTTTTCCTGCATCTTGTGGTTATCTGTACATTTTACTTGCTGTAGACTATATTTCTAAATGGGTGGAGGTCATTCCCTCCAAGACTGATGACTCTTCTGTTGTTGTTAGTTTTGTCAGGTCACATATATTTTACAGGTTTGGAATTCCTAGAGCCATAATAAGTGACCAAGGATCTCACTTTTGCAACAAACACATGAAGGCCCTACTTAGCAAGTATGGGGTTGTACACAAGATTTCTACTTCCTACCATCCCCAAATAAATGGTCAAGCCAAAATTTCAAATAGAGAAATCAAATCAATTTTGGAAAAGACCGTTGGACCCAATAGGAAAGATTGGAGCAAGAGACTAGCTGATGCACTTTGGGCCTATAAAACGGCATTCAAGACACCGATTGGCATGTCTCCCTACCGGTTAGTCTATGGTAAAGCTTGTCATCTTCCCGTGGAGATAGAACACAAAGCATATTGGGCGGTGAAGGCTTGTAATTTTGATGCTACCAAGGTGGGGGAAGAGAGGAAACTTCAACTTCAAAAGCTTGAAGAGATTAGACTTGAAGCATTTGAGAACTCAAGGATCTACAAGGAAAAGACCAAGAACTTCTATGATAAACACATAGTAAGGAAAGAATTTCATGTTGGTGACAAGGTCTTGTTGTATAAATCAAGGCTCAAGTTGATCAAGGGTAAATTGAGATCAAGGTGGGAAGGCCCATTTATTATAACTAATATTTTTCCCTATGGTGTTTTTGAAATTAAAGATGAGACTAACGGTTTTACATGGAAAGTAAATGGCCACCGGCTCAAGAAGTACTTTGAAGAACTTAAGGAGCTAGAGGTGGATGGAGTAGACATCAAAGATACTATATACCCAACCTAAGGGGAGTTCTCTTTTCCTTGCATTTTATTTCATTGAAAATTTTATTTTATTGTTTTCGAATAGCTTAATCTTTCGTTTCCAATGAGTTTTGTGATAATAAATGTTAGGAAGCTTAGATTAAATAAAGAGTTATTATAGACACCATTTTACCCTTTTGGCACCTTATTTTTGCATGAGTAGTAATAAATGTATCCCTCTAGATTTTCTCTATATCATATAAGAATCTTTTGAAAACAAATTAAATTTGGTTGTCAAGACTTCGGATTTGAGTCAATGGATTTGAGGTGAATTCTTTTTACCTAGTGAGGACTTGGCTTTATTGTTGAGATATACATATGTAATTGTACTCTAGAACTTGCTTAGGTTCTTTCAAAATCATATTCTATGTTTGGACCACATTTATTAAGGTTATTCACTTTGTCTTCCCTTTCCCATACAATTGTTGCAACATATCTTGTTGATTCATGCCTTATTCTTTTTCCTTTCCCTATTTTTCTGCTCATATCCATAAGTCTCTATAGACTTGGTTACTTGGGTTTTTCTTGATGCTATTATGCCCGAGACAGATAAAGGTTTAAGTGTGGGGGAGGTGGCTAATGTTTTTGAATGGTATTGGTGAAAAGTGGTGTATTTTGAAGCTTATGTTGTTATAGCAATTTGTCTTTATGAATTTGAAGATGAATTTTTGGTGGATACCGAGTGTTTGAAGGAACTCAAGGAATGGAAGAATATGAGGAAAACAATGCAAAAATAGAGAAAAAAAAATAGAAGGGATAAGATAAAGAAGTGTGCCAATTTGATGGGTGATGTATCAAGGATGAGTTGTGAGTATTAGAATGTTAAGATTATTTTTGGAACAACTTGATTTCTGAATGTTGTTTGGTGTTTCAACTCTATGAAGTTAATTTTGAAAGGAATGGGAGCTCAAAGAGGTTAGTTTTAGTGATATTTTTCAAGCCTACCAAAAGTTTCCATTTTAACATGACATCGGCAAGAGAAATTGTTTTTAAAGGTTCAAATTGTTGCCAAGCATTGAATTGGAGATTAGAAAGTAGAATTTGGTTGTTGGATCTGTATTGAAGCTGCAAGAAAAAAATCAACAAGTAGCTAAAAAAAATTATAGAAAATAGAAAAAAAAAAGAAAGAAAAGTCAAAAGAAAAACATGAAAATTCAAAAGATGGATAGATTTTTGAATTTGGAGCCGAGAATAAGAAGATAGATGGATTAGGAGTTAGTATTGATTGAAGGAAGGGGGAGAATCTCGGCAGAAACAGTTTCAGAATTCTGGGATTGGCTACTGATCAGACCCTGATCGGTCACCAGTCCGATCAGGGAGACCCAGTCCGATCAAGAAAGTCTGATCGATCTCTGGACCAATCCAAGAAGCTGGCACATTACAGAACATTGCTTTCAGTGTTAAACCTCCTCCAATTCAGCTCATAATCACTTCCCTTGGCTCAGAATTCAATAAGAAGCTATAGCAAAAGGGCAAAGAACATCTAGAAATAATTTTGAGTATCCAAGTTTCTAATTTTCCTTACATCTTCATATTTCTTCTTCATGCTAAATTTCTTTACCATAAGTTCTTTCTTTACTATGTCACATTCACTTATTTTCTTTGTCATGAGTTTTTGATATCAGAATTCATGGAATCCCTCTTTGAATCTATTCATTTTATACTTCTTCTATTTGTTCTAATAAACCTTCGTAGATGTGGATCCAAAGCAGGAATGATGGTGGAGAGTAGATAATAAGTAAGCCTATGGTAGTTCAAGAAACGTGATGTGTTTGAGTGAGCTCCACTTTCATTGTAATGTAGAACTTAGGAAGAGAGCCACTTTAAAATCCCTTTGGAAGGTCTTGTGTGTTGATTTCACCTCAATGAATCATGAAAGAGGAAGTATGCTAAGTTGTTGATTTAGGGACAAGATACTAGTCTATTGAGCTTATATTTGTGAGAATTGACAACCCTAGGTAATTTTTTTTCAATTGCTTTTTACTATGATTGAGAATGATCTAGGGGAAATGCCCAAGAATAAGTGTGGGGGAGTTGATAACTTTCATTTTGTTGATTAAATTACGCCCTCAAATTTATGTGTTTTGATCCCATTTCGTATGCTTAAGTTTGCATTTGTATGAGGTTTCATAAAATCCTTCTATTTTGTCCTTGGATACAATTCTTCTTATGTTTGGGATATTTTGGCATTAATGTTAAATCTAATTTTGTAGGCTTCAATTAATCATGGATCTAGGTCAAGATTTGTTCAAGATTTGAGTTCAGCATGGGCCTAGATCAAACGAATCAAGAGCTGAATCAATATGGGTCATCCATTTAAGATGACGGTTAAATCTAAGCCATCCACCAACTTCCGGATGATCAAAGCTCAAGATAGACTTAATCAAATAAATGGATCAAGATCTGAAAGTTTGAGCTCGATCAGAGATACTTCAGCCGTTGGATCAAGCATCAGAGGATCTAGACCGTTCAGATTAAAGAAGAGAAGATCTGAACCATCCGCTTCATATCTGAGTGATCCGAGTTAATAACAAGAAGATCAGAGCCCTTGATCAAGATCTGAGAAGTTTGGGTTTGATCTGACTTGATCTGACCGTTGGATTGGATCGGAGGAATCACAGCCGTCGAAATTTAAAATGCCCAGTTAAATGGGGAATTCGCTCTACCGCTTGGGTGGTCGTCGGATCGCGTCTCTGCCTCGTTTTAGTTCTTCTTCATTTTCTATTTTTCGATCGAAGGCGGCCACCAGATCAAGTTCATCCTCAGATCTCAATCATTCAAGCTTTGTTCCGGCGAGAGGATCGCATCCTATCTGAGTCTGAAAGCTCCGACGAGGGTTTCCCCGTGAGCTATCTCCAACTGTCTAACTTCCATCTGATTTCGCTACTTAATCAATCGGGCCAACTCAGAGGGGTTCTCTGAGCTGGGTTGAAGTCCCTGTTGCTACCACACGCCATCCGAAGCATCGTAGAAGGCAGGATCGGACGGAGATCAGTTTGTACCTAAAGCTACGCGATTAAATTTCTGCCGCCGAGTTTTGGACGATTTCCGAGCAAAGGGGTTCTGAGCTCGGATCTTTGTGTGACGGCAAGGAGGAGAACTGGGTGAAGAACTTGAATTGGAATTTATAGCTTGTAGATTTCATTTCCGAATTGTCTTTGTTGTTTCTGAATTCTATTTTTGCATCTGTATCAGAATGATTTCAGCTACTGATCAGACTGTAGTACGATCCAGACTCCACCTGATCGGTCATCAGACCGATTAGGGTCACATCTGAACGGTCAACTGACCGATCAGGAGAATTTCTTGCGCAAACAGTCCTGTCTTAGTTAACAGCTTGCTACAATTCTTACTTCCCAAATTTAGATACAATTTTAATTGCACCTCTGCAATAGAAATTAGTTCATATTTCAGTTTTGTAATTTCAAATTGTTTTGTTCAATTTCCCTAGTGTTCAAATTCAACTCTTGCAACATTTATAGTTCAAATCTACTTAGTTAAGTCAATTCAATTTTGAACTTCATTTCCTTTCTTACTTGCAAAACAAAATTCTCATTTTATCTAGAAAACCCAAAACATTTGACGACAAATAACTTTCAAGCTCGATTGAACACTCACGACTAATCCTTGGACAAAAATACGACCTAAGGCCCCTATCCTACATTTCTATATGCTAGCCAGGGTTTTCAGCTTTATAAATTTTTAAATTTGAGACCCACATTCGTGACAGCTATTTTGGGTCTGTCAAACCTCCGGCTAACCCTTGTCACTCCTTATGGGTGGAGAACCCTCGCCACAATACCTCAGACACGATCTGGGCATAAAAGACTACTAACTCACTTTACCTAAGCGAGTTTCCTCAGGAATCTCAGCCACCACGAAGTCCTCTTTAAATAGGACTCGGGTAGAAACCCTCGCTACCAGTCGACTGCCCCCAGGGCAGTCGACTAGTGCCACTGAAATTTGACCGTTGCATCTCAACGTTCGAATTCTCAGCCAACTAACCAGCCACCTACCAGTCGACTGCCCCCAGGCCAGTCAACTGGTCCCAGGCTGAGACCCTTCTGTGAGTTTCATCAGTCGACTGCCCTCAGGCAGTCGACTGATTTCACTCCGTACTCGAACCCTAGGATTTCCTGAGTACAATCACACAACACTCGTACCCTCACGACTCGACTGACTCCTCTTCCGCAGCCTCGATTGTTGCCTTCGCGCCCTCTTCATCTTCGGCTCCCGTCTCTCGGATGCACGCAAGTCTCCAGCTTGCCTCCATGCCATCTTTCACTCATGCCTCAAAGTCCGCGCCCATCAGCTCATCGTCCCTGCTCTCCAAGGTCCCTCGGGTGCACACAAGCCTCCAGCTTGTCTCCATGCCACCCTTCACCGTACTGAGGCCGTCCAGTCAAGTTCATATGTGTAACATGTACAACCTGCACACTCAACATACACATATAAGAACACAAGGGCAAACCTAACTTAAATCCTTTGCCCAAACATCAAAACACTTGGTCACTTCTGACCACAGATTGCCTCAACAATTTCTCCCCGTCTTGGGATTAATGTCATGATCATTAGGTCTAAAGGACTTTGATTTTTCATGATGTATGACCTTTCTAGGGGTTTGGTCTACCTTGTTAACCCTACTCCTATCGTGATATTTAAATCCATGATTATTCCTATCAAGCATGTAACAATTTGAAATTGGATTTAACTTTAAACAAGGAATTACCTTTCCTTTTACCTCTGTAGCTCCCCTTTGTCGTGAGCTTCTCTTCTTCTCTCCTTTTTCCCATCTTCTCAAGTGCTCCATCTTCTTGAGCTCTCCTTTTCTAGGACACTTGGTATGATAGTGCCCTAGCTCCCCACATGTAAAGCATCTAATATGCTTTCTTCTCTTTTGGGCTTCCTCATTCCTACAACCCATGTTAGAATCTAAATGAAATGAATTGGGTTTAGGATTTACCTTCTTTTTACCTAATGGACACTTGTCCTTGTAGAGTCCCTTCTTGTTGCATCCAAAACAAATTATATGATCTTTTGTCCTTGCTTTGGTTGAGGTAGGAGCTTCTTCTTGCTCCAGTATTGATGAGGGTCTCACCTCCCCCTCAATCCTTGATGTGGAAGCTTTTTCAATTTCCTCCTTACTTGAAGATGTGGGCCCTTCTTCCTTGTCTCCCTCTTCGGATGTTGAACTTGACTCAACCTCCGATTGGTCCTTTTTCTCCTCTTCTTCTTGTCCTTGAGTCGGATTCTCATGTAGAGCTATCACTTGTCTCCATAGCTCATATGCATTCTTATACTCTCCTATATTTAACAAAATATGTGAATGTAATAATTCTAATACAATTCTAGTTACCTCCTTATCCGCCTCCACTTCTTCCGTTTGACTTTTGGTCTAATACCGAGGTCGGAGGCGCTTCCCCTTCTTGTCCGTTCGAGCTTCGAATGGAATTTCTAGTGTCGTCCAACGACCCCAATCCATTTGAAAATACGTCTCCAATCACTTCCTCCAATAGTTGAAGTCGTCTCGGTCGTATGGAGGTGGAATCCGGATATCCCATCCTAATGGACCTTCCGATTCCATCATTCTCTAGCACCTTTTGCTCTCCCGACGATTAGTCCGTAGACGAGCGACCTTGCTCTGATACCACTTGTTAGATCGTTGATGGTTGCTAGAGGGGGGGTGAATAGCAATTTTCTTGATCTTTCTCTACAAAAGGGTTAGCACAATACAAATATACAATGAACAATAAGAAACCCAATGCTAACAAGAAGAGTTTACTTGGTATCCACCCCTAAAGGTGACTAATCCAAGAATCCTTCGGTGGATCACTCCCCGGATACCATCCGGCTAGCCCTTGTCACTCCTTGTGGGTGGAGAAACCTCGCCACAACACCTCGACAATATCTGAGCTCTTAGACTACTATTTGGCTCTTACCCAAAGCCAAATTCGTCAGAGATCCCAGCTAATACGAAGCCCTCTTAAATAGGATTTACTTTCTGTTTGGTCGCCACCAATCGACTGCCCCCACTCAAATTCAACCGTTGACACCCAACGTTCGAATTTTGGGAGCTACCAGTCGACTACTCTGGTCGACTGGTCCAGGGTCAGAAGGCTACTGTGAGTTTCAGAACTTGCTGGCAGTCGACTGCTACATTACCAGTCGACTGCCCAGCTTACAAAAGCTCTCTTTCTCACTCCAACAACCCTTGTCGATATGTGCCTTCAAGCATACTCCCTTGGCTTGCTCCTTGAAGTCTTCTTCCACCGGCTATCGTCCCTTGGATGCGCACGCAAGTCCTCGACTTGCCTCCATGCCACCCTTCACGTGTGCCCCTTGAAGTCCACTTCCCGGCTTACCCTTGGAGTCATCTTCCCTCGGCTCTCATCCCTTCATGACTCAGCTGACTCTTCACCAGCAGCCTTGACTATTGCCTTCGCACCCTCTTTGTCTTCGGCTCTCGTCCCCGGATGTACACAAGCCTCCATCTTGTCTCCATGCCATCTTTCACGCATGCCTCGAAGTCCGCTCCCCTCGGCTCATCATCCCTGCTATCCAAGGTCCCTCGGGTGCACACAAGCCTCCAGCTTATCTCCATGTCACCCTTCACCATACCGAAGTCGTCCAACTAAGTCCATATGTGTAACCTGCATATCTTGCACACTCACATACACATATTAGATTACAAGGGAAAACCTAACTTAAACCCTTTACTCATACATCAAAACATATGGTCATTTCAGACCAAAGATTGACCCAACGGGTCCTAAACTCACCCAAGAGATATTCGCCACCACGATCTGATCGCAGTGTCTTGATACTTTTACCTCGATGTTTCTCCACACCAGCCTTGAATTCTTTGAACTTATCAATGCATTCAGACTTGCGGCGCATCAGGTAAATGCATCCATACCTTGAATAATCATCAATAAAAGTGACAAAGTATTCAAGGCCACCTCTAGCCTGGATGGACATAGGACCACACAAATCAGAATGAACTAGTTCTAACACATCTTTGGCCCTATACCCCTTAGCCTTGAAAGGCCTCTTGGTCATCTTACCTTCCAAGCAAGACTCATAGGTCAGGAAGTCTTCCACCACCAATGAACCCAAGGGCCCATCGACAATCAATCTCTGAATCCTACTAAGGTTAATATGACCAAGCCTAAGGCGCCAAAGATATGTCTAGTTCATTTTAGAAGGTTTCTTTCTCTTATTTAGGTTAGATGATGAACTATTAGCCTCTATTTGCATCATGGGAGTTTTTGGTTCTAGAGTATACAAATTGCCAACCATAGTACCCGAACAGATAATCTCTCTATTTCTCCTTATAACAACTCTGTTATTAAAAGCAATAGAATATCTATCCTTTATTAATTTAGAAACCGAAATTAAATTCTTTCTAAAAGAAGGTACATATAAGCAATCTCTCAAGGCCAACACTTTATTTCTCTCAAACGATAAATAAAAATCTCCCACTGCAACTGCTGCCACCTCCGTAGCATTGCCCATGTAAACCACGATTTCCCCATCAACTAGCCGTCGGGTTTCCTGGAACCCTACATAGTATTGCAGACATTGATCAGTGGCTCCTGTATCTACGCACCAGGTATTGGTAGATAGCATCGCTAAACATGTTTCAACGACTAAGCATGAAGAAATACCTTTGTCTTGACGACGGGGACAGTTCACCTTCCAGTGTCCAGTTTGCTTACATGTGAAGCACTTGCCTTTCATCTTCTTCACGCCAGTCCGAGGTCCCTGCTATGTTGTCGCTGCTGCCTTCTTGAACCCACCTTGTTTCTTCTTCTTCCTGCCTTTCGGCACAGAAGTAGAAACCTTCTGGGTTACCAAGGCCTGCGAGCTCTGACGAAATAGGTCCTCTGCCGCTTGGAGTTCATACTCATGCCTATTCATGTTATAGTTGAGTTGGAACTGCTCAAAACTCCTAGGCAGAGACTGGAGTATAATATTGACCTGGGTTTCCCCGTCGATTTGTGCTCCCAGTACCTCAATCTCATTGAGGTAAGCCATCATTTTCAGGACATGATCCCTAACGGGTGTCCCTTTGACCATAGTAGTCGTCATCAGGTTCTTCATCGTAACCTACCTAGCGGCTCGACCCTGGTGCCCAAAGAGCTCCTTGAGGTTTAGCATCACTGCATAAGCAGTGGGCATGGCCTGACGCTAATGTTGCAATACATTCGACATAGATGCCAGAATGTAGCACCGTGCCATCTCATCTACCTTGACCCACTTCTTAAAGCGCTCCCTCTGCTCTTCACTAGAGTTCTCGCTAGACCTTTCAGGACAATCCTCAAAGAGCACGTATTTATACTCTTCAACAGTAAGGACAATGTCTAGGTTTCTTTTCCAGTCAATGTAATTGGGTCCAGTAAGTTTGTTCTCCTTAAGTATGGTTGCTATGGGATTAAAGATCATTTTGAAAATCCTAAGAATCACAACATACACTACTTTAAAATTCAAAAATAAATTTATTCCTCATAACAATAAATTTTCAAAATCAACCAACACCTCTAAACACCGAGAAATTCGCATGCCACGATGGTGTGGACGTATACGAACTTCTACATTCGTAAGAGGAGGTTTTACCCATTAATCTTACTATCTTGTCAACCTAACTTTTTGACAAATAAGATTAATAGTTGGTTCACTTCGGCCCTGCAAATAATAGCAGTGACTTCGATGGGGAGGATACTATTATTCACATCTAAGTGTTTACCATTACACGACACTAAAAAAATTATTTTCGATTATGTGTCTTCCGATGGGGAAGTGCGCACGCTCTTCAATAATTTTCTATAGTCTTTTCCAACCCAGTGATCAGCAGAACAAGCCCATCCGATGGGGAGGAAGGCACACAGAGCTGACGCATAGATTTGTTCGCATCACTTATCATATTGTAATGAAGGTCATGGGACCCTTAGGGTCCCCTCCCACTTAGTTATTAATTTCTAGGAATTTTAACAAGCACACACATGACAAACACATAACCAACATAATGAAAAAGAAAGTCCTAGATTTTTCAACCTTTTCATGGCCTTGGTCTCCAATGCGCCTCCAGTCGTGTCGTCACCTCGTCCGCTCCTCCCTTCACCATGCGCAAGCCATCTTGAGGGATCTCTGAGTCGAGATGACTATCTAATTATTTACATCATCGATCCTATACTCCATGAAGGAGTATACATGAAATCTAGATCGAAAAGTAAACAAAAAACTCAGCTAAACATGTGTCGTATTTAATTACAAAAATTTAATACTACCTAGCCTCGTCAACCCCGAGGATTTAATTAATTACAAAACATTGCACAACCAATCACACATATCAAAAATTTGGCCATGATAAGTTGGAATCTAGTGCCTGCAACACAAAGTTAGCCTACGCGCATCCACATATCATCCAACAAAATAAAATGTATAAAAATGCAAAAAATTAACCAATCCTAAACACACAAAATCGAAAACCTTAGCTCTGATACCAATTGTTGGGTATGGCTTGACGGGTTTCCCTAGCGAATCCTTAGTCGTCCTTGAGAAACCTCTCTATGTCTACGGATTAAAAATTTAATCCGAATGAAGACCCGTCTCTCAACGACCATATCGTCATCATATCGTTCGGTACGAATTACAACTTGGCCAATCACAAAGATCGAGCCTTGTAATTCTTCTAACCAAACGACCATGGAAAAGACGATAAGTGGATCACTGATTTTTGTGTTTATTATTGGGGTCCATAATATGATTAATTATTACAATTAATTATCAAATAATTAACACGATAATAATTAATCAACCACATAAAATGACGAGACAAGAAAATAGAGTCGAGAGAGAAATATACCTCTCTTTACCTCGTAGCCTTCTACCTTCCCTCCCCTCCCGGGCGTCGTGTGGGCGACAAGCTACCGAGAACCGAGATCACCAAGGCACCAAAAGAACTTCTTCTTCCACTAGCCGAAACCCTAACCCTAGGGTTTGGCCCTTGCTTCCTCTTACCTTGCGCCGCCGGCCACTGAGAGCTCCCAGGCTTAGCCGGACCAGCAGCCAACTTCGAGAGGAAGATGAAGAAGGAGAAGAGAGTCCTTCTTTCTCACCCAAATCTGGCCGGAACAGCTCCTCCTCCAAGTTTGCAGCGCCGCCACAACTCCCTCTTGCGTCGCCTCCCACCGGCCGCCAACCACTTCTCCCTCACCGCCGACCACCACAGAAGGAAGAGGAGAACCCTTCCTTGTCCCTATGAGTCCCAGCTGAGTGTAGATGGAGAAGAGAAGAAGAAAAGCGGAGGAGAACTTCTCTCTTGTGTGCGCCGACCGGAAGCCCTAGGAGAGAGAAGAGAGAGAGATGAGAGGAGAGAGGCCTTGGGTGTAATCTCTTGGAATAATCCTTGGTTTCATGATCCCATGGGGTATTTATAGAGCTAAGGTAGGGACCAAGAGGAGGAGTTGGATCTTGGCCTACTAATGGATATAAAACCAATCCATTAATGAAGATCCATTCCACTAAAGGATCTTCATTGAACTTCCTCACCAACCCCCATATTTTCATATGGGCTCCACCTATTATGAGTCATCCATCCCCCCGTGTTTAAGATATCGAATGTCCATCGATTATTTTAAATTACTGGCAATTTTAATTAATCGACTTCTGGCTCCTTGACTAGTACCACTCAACCTTATCATCATGTCGAATCAAATCCACCTGCAGGGTTTAACATGATGAACCTTATGAGCTCATCAAGGGGGCATCATCATCCCGACTCACCAAGACACGGATTTCGTTAATAATCAACAGCACACCATATAATTAATATTATTTCCCAACTTACCGGGCCTATCGATTTAACAGAATAAATCTCACCCATTGGTAAATCAAAGAAATAATTAGTAACTATATGTGCCCGTTATTATATCGGGATTTAGGGATTGTACTCCATAATAAATCCGAGGTCTAATCCAATTATCAAGTCAGTACAAATTGGATGTCCTCTGGTTTTGGTCCTGCTCAATGTACACAAAGCACACTAGTGTAATTCTATAGTCAAGATAAACCATACCTAATTACACTATAACCATCCCGATGGTTTGTCCAAATCCATCTCGATTGTGAGCCTCTTACTTATACTATACAAGGAACTGATAACACGATCTTCCGTGTGTCACCACACACCATGTTTTCTTTAGTGCACAGTATTGGACTTTTATGCATATACTAATATAAACACGCATCTAGTGTTGTTGTGATTCTCTTTTCAAAAATAGATGATCTCATATAAAAAGAGCAAGTCTTTTAGTATACACATCTAATACTAT
This sequence comes from Boesenbergia rotunda, assembly GCA_024364735.1. Lineage (NCBI taxonomy): Eukaryota > Viridiplantae > Streptophyta > Magnoliopsida > Zingiberales > Zingiberaceae > Boesenbergia > Boesenbergia rotunda. Next base: position 62,285 of record JAGFNQ010005787.1, on the reverse strand, counting down.
ATAGACTTCAATGTTTCTCCCGATCTGATGCCTGAAGACCTTGTCCATCATACGCTGGTAGGTTGCCCCAGCGTTGTGGAAACCGAAAGGCATGACGTTATAGAAATATATGTCATCTGCCGCCACAAAGCTGGCCTTTTCTTGGTCTTCAGGCGCGAAAGGAATCTAGTGATACCCCTGATAGGCATCCAGCATGAAAATGAACTCACAACCAGAGGTGGAATCTACTAGTCTATCTATACGAGGCAGATGATAGCAGTCTTTAAGACAGGCTTTATTGAGATCTCGAAGGTCAATACACACCCGTCATTTACCCCTGGGCTTAGGGACAAGTAGTACATTAGCCAACCAAGTTGGGAATATAACTTCTCTTATGTGGCCAGCCTTCAGCAACTTGGCGACCTCCTCTTTGATAGTCTTGTCCTACTCGGGCGCGAAATGCCTTCGTCTCTACTTTACTGGCCGAGCCCCAGGGGTCACATGCAAATGATGCATGGCCAAGGCTGGGGGGACTCCTCGGATCTCCTCGGTAGCCCATGCAAATATGTCTCAATGGCTCCGTAAGCAGTCGATCAGTCGACTTCTCAGCTCTGACGGGAGGTCAACAACAATTTTTGTAACTCCCCTTGTCTGTTGATGATGTATCTGAACTTCTTCGCTCTTGACCTCCCTCTGCTCTTCCTTGGGCCCTTCCTCCTCTCGAGGGTTGGCGAGGTCAACTTGCAGAGTTTCCTCAACCTTCAAGTTCTTGCGGGCTTTAGACCTGACCTCCCCACTGTAACATCACCGGGAAGCCAGCTGATCCCCCTTGACCTAAGCTACTTGCTCGCCCACGGGGAACTTGATCTTTTGGTGGTAAACTGAGACCACCGCCTAGAACACATTGAGCGCGGGGCGCCCAAGGATAGCGTTGTAGGAGGAGGGCGCGTCCACGATCAAGAAGGGAGTCCTCAGCGTCCTCTCTAGCGTGTCATCTCCCAATGACAGAGATAGGGAGATCTACCCTATCGGCTGCACCCGGTATCCTGTGAAGCCGAAGAGTGGAGTGGAGACCGGTCGTAGCTCGTCTTCGTCGATCTCTATCTAATCCAGGGACGCCTTGTACAAGATGTTCACAGAACTACCTGTATCCACGAAGACACGCTTAATTTCATTGTTAGCTATGCGTGCGAAAATTACCAAGGCGTCTCCACGCCCTACACGTCATATGGGTCGAATGAGATGACAGGACCTCTGTGTTGTCTATTGCTCGTCCAGATGGAGTAATTCTCCAGCCTCGAGTATGAGTCTTCCTTTCCATGTTCGAGTCTCCTCCAGTAGGACCTCCTGAGATCACCCATACGTGGCCCGAAGGAGGGCCTCGCACAGGGGTCTTGCCCTTCCTAGGGTCTCGCTCAGGATAGAGGGATTGACGAGGCGCCACCTCCCAACTTCTCCCCCTGGAACGTGATCGAGATGGTCGTCGGGCTCCTTCCTCTCCTGACAGTCGCTTGTGGGGAGAAAGACTCATTCGTGGGGCACCTCCGGTGATACTCCTTTTTCTTCCATCGCTTCCGGGGCTTGTTATCTACTTCCTCCACTATTCTCTTCTTCAAGGCATGACACTCTTCTGTGGAGTGCGTGGTATTGTCATGGAAATCACAGTACTTCTTCGACAGTTCTGGTTCTTGAGTATCCAACATTTCTACGAGTCTTTTCTTACCAACCCAGTGATCTCTCCCCGACCGAGAGTCTTTCGCTTGAACCGGTGCTGGTGGTTCCTTTCTCTCTGACCGAACCATGGTCGGTGCAAGAGCTCCGGCTGGTTATTTACGGTGGGCATGTTGCACTTCTTTGACGTTGACATGCTTGATGGAGCGCCCTAGCAAGTCCTCGAAGCTAGTTGGCGGCTTCTTCACTAATGATCGGAAGAAGTTCCCCTCGGAGAGACCCTAGGTGAAGGCGCTGACCAGGATCTTTGATGTTGCGGTTGACACATCCTGCGCCACTCAATTGAACCTCTATATGTAATCCTTCACATGTTCTTTCGCCTTCTGCTTGAGGGTGAAGAGATTCATCGCCGTCTTCTGATATCAACAGTTGCTTGCAAAATGATGCAAGAATGCGATTCTAAACTCCATAAAAGAGTTTACAGAACCCTACGGTAATCTCTGGAACCATCTTTAAATGGCTCCCGACAAAGTGTTCAAGAACACTCGACACTTAACACTATCTGTATACTGGTGCAAAAGGGCTGCGTTCTCAAATTTGCATACGTGATCCTCAGGATCTGTCTTCCCATCGTAATCGGCAATTCCAGGCCCACGAAACTGCTTCGGCATGGAATCTTCCACGTTCTCCAGTGAGAAAGGAGTAGATGGTGCCTTTTGGAAGGCTTTAGGTTCCTCTCTTTTCCCTAGTCCTTCTTCCTGCCTCAGTGCGTTGGAGGCTACTAAGTTGGCCTTCTCCAAATCTCCCAGAGAATCTAGCCGGTGTACAGGAATTGCTCCAACGTGTCCCACTGGTGGTGAGACAGATCTCCGATGTTGAGAATGCGAGGTGGAGATCCTAGGGATCTCCCCCTGCCTAAAAGCCACTCGCCATGAGGCTGCTTGTTCGATTTGGTGTTGTTCGAGCGCTCCTTTAACAGTGTTGGCCACAAGGCGATCCAATTCTTCTTTTGTCAGAATGATGGGTTGTCCCTTCGGCTCAGCCATCGGTGATCCTTCTGGTGCTTTGATTTATGCTTTTCCCACAGACGGCGTCGAACTTGTTCCGGAAGGAATCGACGCGGATGACCAGTCACCAGAGTCCAACCCACGAGGACAATGATGAAAGGAAAGAAGATCCTGCTCTACGAGATTAACATGAGTGTTAATGGGAACACGCCAGAGATGTTCCTGTGGAGCCCACTTCGATGCTCAAGTCAGCACTCAAGATGACTGCAGGAAAAGAATTAAGGAGGAGTTGTGAGTTCAGAAAGCGTAACCCCCTTACCTAGGGGGTTGGAGTACCTTATATACCCGTAGGCATGATCGCACATATCTCCACGTTCTCCTCCACGTCCCGTGCTTGTCGGTTACCTGATAGCTTTTAGGTAACGACTCCCGTAATTATTGAACCTTAATTGTCGCATGTAAATGACAATAATTATCCGTCATCTTTCCTGAATAGGAAAGGGTAACAGTTATTGGAGTCGGGTTATCGGGTCTATGACTTTTTGGGGCTCCGCTTTCCCATGGGGGACTCGGGAGATTTCCTGCCCAGGGTGGTCTCGGGAGTCTACATGCCTGAGGTGGTCTCAGGAGTTTACCTGCCTGAGGTGGTCTCGGGGGGTCTACTTGCCCGAGATGGTCTCGGGGGTTTGCCTGCCTGAGATGGTCTCGGGAGTCTGAGAGAGTCGTTTAGACTCGGTGGACCTTGACACATAACTTTTTCATTCCACGTGTCCACTATGGGATACTCAACCCCATCAATAACCTTGGATGAATAACCAAGGTTATCAAGGATAATCCCCAACCAAACGCATCCTTAGAGTTTAGGAGTTAGGTAATAATATTAAGTTAAAAAAATTTAACATAAATTTTTTTAAAATAATCATAAAATATATTATATGTATTTAAAATTAAAAATTAAAAAATATATATATGAATCCAGGTGCCTAGATAAAATTTAGACATCTAGATCAATGTGATGCGAACCGATGCATACGCCAAGTCATGCAAATTATCAGCCTTCATATAAATTAATTTAATTTTTAAATTTAAATAACTTTTAAAAAATAAGTTTTTGTGAATTTCATTTATTTTCAATTAGAAGTTAGAATTCTTTAAATTTTTGAACTTGAAATTGATTTGAAATCATATTTATAATTATGTATTTTTTTAGAAACAATTTAAAAAACATTTTCTATGACAACTAATTGAAACATGAAAAATTACTAAATGAATCATAAAATATAATCAATTGAAATCATTTAATACCACAGTTTTAATTTGTGAAATAATTTTCCATTTTCAACCAAAATAAAATCTTATCATTGAAAATAATGCTTAATTAAATGTTTTCCTGATTTTTTTTTCAAAAATTTATCAATTTTAAATAATAATAGCAAGTTTTCTTAATAAAAGTATTTCAAATAATTTTCAATTAAGAATAATATGTCATGAAATTGATTGGATAAAGTTAAAATAATTTAAAATTTTAGGTATAAATTTAATGTTTAATTCCATAAAAGTTTATTTATATAAAAAAACAAACTTAACTCGTGAATAATTTATAATAAATTTAATTATAACTTATATATAATTTTAAATTAATTTTTAACTTTTAATTTAATTATTATAAATAAATAAATATAAATTTCGAATAATAACATTGCTAGGCACATATTATATCAAGTTAACAAGGTGATTCGCTCGTTTTTAGTGCTCGTTACCTAGCCAACAAGGCACACATTATATCAGGAATTAGAATATGAGGGTTTGAAAATAAATTATTAAGGAAGTTATCTTGTGGTAAAAAGCAATTCGTTTGTCCTAAGGCCCTCATTAATTCATTTCAGGATTAATACGGAAAAGATAAATCATAAGAATTATTAGTTCGGATATTATGGCTAACGCGTGGAGAGAGTAGACATACTGAATTTGTCAGATTTTAATCTCAGATCTCAAAATGATAATATTGTATATATTAATTATCAGTTCACGTGGAAATATTAAAGAAGCTATCTAGGCCACGTGTAAAAATTGATTAAATCGATTCGAATTTCAATTCAGTTCAATTATTGTATAAATTGTCTTTAAATCCCTAATTAAATCTTAAATTTCATCCTCAGTCCCTATGTCAGAAAATATTCATTTCCACTCCCTACGTGCAAAGTTTTATTTACTTTAGCTCCCTAATAAATATTACTTTACCTAATTACCCTTATTATTTTTAGGTACAAAAAGTCCAAAATAAGTTATTATTCCTCCTAAATTCAGTATCATATAATTAAAATGTAGTATATTTTCTATCAAATTAAGTACCACACTTTTTATACGTATAAAAAGTCCAAGAATAAGTATAATTCTTCCTAAATTCAGTATATTTCAATTAGAATTTAGTATATGTTCTATCAAATTAAGTATAATTTTTTTCCCACTGGACTAATTGATTAGGAGTTCATACTTAATTGCCCTTATTATTTTTAAGTACAAAAAATCCAAAATGAGATATAGTTCCTCCTAAATTCAGTATCATATAATTAAAATCTAGTATATTTTCTATCAAATTAAGTACCACACTTTTTATACGTATAAAAAGTCCAGGAAAAAGTATAATTCTTCCTAAATTCAGTATATTTTAATTAGAATTTAGTATACGTTCTAACAAATTGATCACAATTATTTTTCCACCAAACCAATTAATTAGGAGTTCATACCTAATTGCCCTTATTATTTTTAGGTACAAAAGTCCAAAATGAGGTATAGTTCCTCCTAAATTCAGTATCATATAATTAAAATCTAGTATATTTTCTATCAAATTAAGTACCACACTTTTTATACGTATAAAAAGTCTAGGAAAAAGTATAATTCTTCCTAAATTTAGTATATTTCAATTAGAATTTAGTATATGTTCTATCAAATTGAGCACAATTCTTTTTCCACCGGATCAATTGATTAGGAGTTCATACCTAATTGCCCTTATTATTTTTATGTACAAAAAATCCAAAATGAGGTATAGTTCCTCCTAAATTCAGTATCATATAATTAAAATATAGTATATTTTCTATCAAATTAAGTACCATACTTTTTTATACGTATAAAAAGTCCAAAAATAAGTATAATTATTCCTAAATTCAGTATATTTTAATTAAAATTTAGTATATGTTCTATCAAATTGAGCATAATTTTTTTTCCACCGGACCAATTGATTTGGAGTTCATACCAATTGATTAGCTTAGGATGAATTGATTAGACTATACTCAATTTGATATAAAATATATTGAAGTTTAGTTAAATGATACTGAATTTAAAAAGAATTATACTTGATTTCAGACTTTTTGTAATTAAAAAAAGTAAGGGGTAATTCGATAAATTTGTAGTTGAAACACATGAAACATTGTATGTAAAGAGTGAAAATAATTTTTTTCTGACACGGGGACTGAGTAGAAAGTTGAGTTTGTATGCAGGGAGTTTAGGATAATTTTCCCTTAATTATTCTAATTTTAAAAAAACAATTTTTTTTTCGATCAAGTAAATCGAAATATAAAAAGCATGAATTGATAATTGTTAAAAAAAATCAATTTAGATTAAATTTATCATTTTTAAAAAATCAATTAAATATTTTAACAATTTATTCGCTTTTTAAAAAATTCAAATTTAATTGAAATTAAATTTATTCGTTTTCGATTAATTCAATATAATCAAATACTCAATCTGAGCTTTGATTGTTGAAGAAATGGATTTTAATGAACTAAGTAAAAAAATTTATATAGATAATAAAAAAAATAGATTTGACAATAAATTAAACTAAAACTCAATCATAAAAAAAATTACAGAAATTATTTTTCTTGCTATAAACTCCTCCTACAATGAACCACTTAATATGGAGAAACATTCAACAGAGAAAGATTCAACAGATACAATGATGGAAAACTCATAGTTAAAATTATTTTCCTTGCTAGAACAAACATCATATTATATCACATATTATGAATGATACATGAGAAATCAAACAATGGGGATGAAAAAAAGCATCACAGTTCTGTAATTCTGTTCAATGAATTCAACCTAACCCCATGTTAAAAAAACAACAAATTATCTCAGTTTCCTACCACAGACGTGCCTCCATACCTCCCAAGTGGCCGATCTTCTATTCAAATTTTGCGACGACTGTAACTAACACTTGCACAAATATTGCCGGCAATCCAGTTTTTGTCGACGACAATCACTGTGAACTATAGCCGCTCGGATGCAATTTCTGCCACCTCCAAGCAATTGAAAGGCTCTCCTCAAGTTTGGTGTAGCGAGCCGTCCAATTCAGCTCGCGATTGATTTTAGATGGATCACTATAGACTTCGGCATAGTCACCCGGCCTGCGTTCGAGGTAATCAACTTTGATGTTCACGCCGGTGGCTTTTTTGCAGGCCTCGACAAATTCTTTGACGGACCTACCTGCAAGTAACCGAGAAAACTTAGCTATACATTGTGCGGGAGTTCAGGAAGAGAGGAGGAAGAAAGAACAACCTTTTCCGGTACCAACATTGTATATGCCAACTTTGTTAGGCATTGCCTTGTCAAGAGCTTTTACATGAGCATCGACAAGATCAGTAACATCGATATAGTCTCTGATACAAGTTCCATCACTGGTTGCGTAGTCTGTTCCTTTAACCTATAAAAAAGCTCACAAGTTGATTGTGTTTGTGTAAGATTTCCTAAACACCGGATCTACAAGAGAGCTTTCCTTGCATGGGTGACTAATTACATATGTGTATAGCGATATTTAAGTTAAATGAAGATACCTTTAATCCGGGTATGACGCCTAGAGCTGCATCAAAGCAAGCACCAGAAATTCGTCCATGCTCCCTTAGTTCAGGTCTAGGGGCTTCACCTAATCTTCCTTCCAGATCAGATCCAATGACATTGAAGTATCTGTTGATGTGAAGAAACAAGTTAATCTCAAGTTCACAGATGTTTTCACAGTGCAAATTGCTATGATCATTAACAGACCTCAATATCATGACTGCCATGTCTGATTTCTTTGAAAAATCTAGGATAATGTCCTCTGCCATTTTCTTAGCCTTCCCATATGGGTTGATAGGATTCTGCATGTATCGTATGAATTGTCAATCCAAAATCAACAGATCATCGTAATTTATCGAGTGAAAAAGACAATGTCCATCAGCCAGCTTAAAGCTGGATTTCAATTATATAATATGTCAATTCTTTTCCTGACCTGAGGAGTTAGCTCTGTAATTGGCATTTTCTCTGGTTCTCCATAAGTGGCACAAGTACTCGAGTAAATAAGAGTTTTAACACCATGTGCTGCCATAGCTTCAAGAATCACCAAAGTATTTGCAGTGATATTATGATAGTACCTATTTTGAAAATGTTAAATCATATAAACAATGTAAGAAAATGTTTTCTAGAATGATTTTTCTCGAATAGTGCAAATACAAATGCTCGGTATTTCTTTAGTCAAGGATCATTGTGAAAAATGAATACATCCGGACGAGCAAATTCATTAGTTGTATAAACGGTACTCATACTTTCCCACAGATTTCAAAACTTCGCCATTATGACAAGGATAAAAAACATACCTAAGTGGTTCGAGTGTGCTTTCGCCAACATAAGCTACAGCTGCAAAATGCATAACTGCATCAAAAGCATTTTCGGCGAAGATCCGATTAACCTAACATTTTTCGTTAAGGAACAAACTAAAACTGCTGTTAGAACAAAACTAACAATGCATAGATTTGATCAGGATTTGGAATGATTCCTACATTTTAAGGAATAACTATACTTATCATCGTAGGCTCTATTTTTTCCATGTTTCAGCTATGCACTATCTTTTAAGCATTCGACCACCATTTATTTATTTCATTGTTTCTACTTGCTAGAACTTTTCTACCAAAAATATTGTAACGGGAAAACATTGATATTTCTTACAATTATATCATTCTATTTTGAAAAAAAGTACCATCCTGTCGTTGTGATTGTCTTTTACTTAGCTTCGCTACATTAGTAACTATCCAAAGTGTGATATATCTTGATTCGATGGTGTGTAACATCCAAACATCCTGAAGATGGTGATCAGAATACCACGCAAATTATTTTTGAGTGCTTTGCAGCTCAAGACCAATGAATGGACAAGCTAAAACAAGAATCACATGAACATGCTTTTCAAGGGAGCCAAAATCAAGATAATCACAGAGCATGTTGGAGCAGATGCTAGTGATCTACCCGTGGATATGTGCAAGAATACAAGGTCAGTGGCGGAGAAGGTGCTCATAAACAATGATTTCATGCTCACAGGATCTCATCATTGCCATATCAACATCCAACTTATAAAGTACTGAGAAAATGAATATATTGAGGTTAAAAACTCGTTGCCGAACAATATACCCTTCAAAAACACAAATTTTCTATTTATGGCAACAATTGGAACATCAAAGATTTATTGAATTGCATACCTAAAAAACAAAAACTTGTACGACAGAACTGGAAAAGACTTTGGACAATTTGAACATACCTAAGTGGAACCAAGTGAAATTGGTAGTTTCAAACTAAAGTGGCAGAGTTCTTAAAGGTCTATGCACAAAACCATCTATGGAGTCGGAAAAAAAGCAAATGGTTCCTGGTTGTTGGATCGGACCCAAACTGCACCAGCAACAGCAGAACAAATGAAAAGTTTGAATTTTTAAAATTATTTCGAGTCATCCGGAGAAACTTTTTATCTGGAATAAATAAAAATAAAGCACATCAATCTGCTGCAACCTATCAACAAGATACAACCCTTGGAGATGACAGTACCCTCTAAGAGTGCTTCAGCATATGCACATCAAAGCACGAGAGACAAAATCCATGTGTTAAGTCGAATATCCAAAATTTCTAAAGTGTTACTGAAGTGAGAAGATGCGTCACATTTCACAAGTGTGTCCGTATGGAAGATTAATAAATATGGATGATTATGATGAAGGCTCAGATGATACCTACCAAGGTGAAGAAGAGTATCTTTGTCCATCAGAAGGGGTGAAAGAACAATACTCATATATTTTTGAAGGATTTAACAACACTAAAGCAAAAGGAATCTCAATGCAACAATCTCTTGAAAACAATGAGTATAATATAAGACCAAATTTTATAATTCAGTTATTGATAGGAGTTGTTCCAATATAATATACAAGGAAATTGTAAGAGTAATTGGACTATCAATGTAGAATCATCCACCAATATTGGTTGGATCAAAGACATAGTGTATTTGCCCTTTGTCCTAGGTTTGAACTTGATATGCTACTTTCTGTAGGTGCTAATTGAGGAGGAGAAAAGGAAATAACGTAATTGGATAACCATGCGAGGAGACTTAAAGCAAAAGATGGATGAAATTGATCTCAAATACTAAGTTGGTGATAAGTGACATCAAACCAACCTCTAGCAAAGGCAACAAACTGGAACGAGTTCTTCCAAAGTGGGAGGGAATGATGAGGCATGAACATAATCAACCATCCATTATCTTATTTTGATAAATAATCATTATGTGTAACATTATATATGCTTTATTTCTTTGTGCTTTTCAATTATGTTCATTTCTTATTCGTCAAATCATTTATTATTGCTAGATGTTTTTCCCTAGGTATCTTGTTCTATTTTGAAAATATAGAATATATATTATATATATATATATATATATATATGGAAACAATTTGCACAGTGAAAATGAATGCCTCAGTGAAAACTTTGACCGTCAATCGGCGGCACGCCCGATCGCCGATCGGACATTACCGGTAGCCTCTGATCGCCACTCCGAATCAAACTATACCTTGGGGGATGGTGAACTCGTCGGATCGCCGGCCATGGTGAATCCGTCGGGATCGACGGTGAATGATGCGAGATCATAATTGCGGCAATCCCCGACGAGTTCACCGTGCCCCCCCCCCCCCAAGGTATAGTTTGGTTCGAGGCGGCGGCCGGAGGCCGCTGATGGTGTCCGATCGACGATTGGACGTCGACGTGCCGCCGATTGACGGTCAAAGTTTTCACTGGTGCGTGCGTGCGTGCGCGCGCGCGCGATTCTCTATGGCTGGCTCTGTTGTGTCAAAAAATCACCAAAGAGTAAATTTTAAACAAAAGAAATTCTCAAGATCAGGATACAGCTCTTGCATCTCCTAAATCTGCATAAATAAATTGAAGTTTTCCGGGCTCTGGAAATAGTCGCTGGAGAACCTTAACAGCTCCAAGGTTTCCTCTGGAAAGGTTATCCTACAACCAGAAAGATTAATTATAGTTAAGATGATTTGATTAGTGGACATACAGGATAATACCATTCAACCCTGTTTTTCTTAGGAAAGCCATATTACCACTATTGTAACACGGTATGAATCCTTTAAGAGTCGAAGTGTAGCATGGGAACCAATATAGCCAGCGCCGCCAGTTACTAAGACATGAGTCACTCCAGGTTCATGCCGTGAAAACTGCAATGATAATAAATATTCTGATTCACGATGAAAGACAAAATACAAGACGAAAGTAATTTGCAAACAAAAAAAATCAACAAATAAGAATCTAAAGGGAGGCATATGAGGTTAATTGTAGCAAGTTGTTGCACTGTCCACAAGTATAATGAGAAAAGGTTTCTCAAATCTACAGACGAACCATATTTATAATTCCTTATGTACATGCCAGATTGAAGAAAAATTGATTGTTTTATACAACATAAAACATAATTGACATGGTTGATCTTTTTCGAACTTCCTAGTTGAAATGTGATCAAAGCATACCACACTAGTGCCCATGAAACCCGGTGATTGCTTCAGAATCAGTATGCAGAAGACTGTCAGTATAACTGCCATAAGCAGTTTCCCAATAATATGAGGCTTGCGTCTTGTATCCGGGTAATCCATTCCTGCAAAATGTAAATTAAGATAAAGATAAAGCACTATACACACACATATATACTCTATACTTTAACGAGGTGAGAGAAAGATAAGTGCAGAAATAATCATTTACAGAACTACAGATCACGATTGGCTTGATAAATAAAATTCAACATTATGATAGAGCCATAATCTCCAATAAATTTTACTCCAAAACACAATTTAAAGCCATAACAATATGACACATTGTAGAATTCATTTTTTCAAAATAATAACAATAATAAGAAGAAAAGGAACATGAGACCATGAAACCAATGAAGAAAACGTTAGATCTCCAATTAGCAATATTATGCACCTGCAAGGGGCCAAGGTCTGACAGCTCTAGGCTGATTTCTGTTCCTGTTGCTAGGCAGCATGGGAGAAGTTTCCTTCATAGTAAAATTCAAGGGTTTTCTGTTACTCAACGAACACAACCTCCAATTGCCGACCAGAACAAGGCCACTGTAGCCGAGGCAAACATAAAGTTCAATANAAAGGTTGCAAGAAGATGAAAGAACTTTTTAATACAAAGCCAGACAAAAATTCTTAACTCATTTTTTCCAATGCAGCTGGATCATTATCTGCATAGCAGGCTAATTCTTCCTGCAATGAAAAGACCAACTCAAGAGCCAAGGAATATGGTCATCAAAACGCAGTAAAAACTCTGGTAGTTACCTTTAGCTTCTTATGCTGTAACTCAACAGCTTTGAGCTCTTCTAATGCTGCCTCTCTCTCATCCTACATATGAGTGATGCCAAATGAAAAATGAACAAGTTCTGTCAAAGCTATTTATGGATATAACAGGATAACAGAAGATCAGAACCCTGTAATCAACTCACAGACTCCTCCCTGCCTTTTTTTAAGTTGTCCCTTTGCCCAGCAAGTTCAGACGAGCGCTTTCTACAGTTTCCAAGCTCAGATTCTAGTTTGGTTCGTGTGTTTCTCAACTGTTTCAAATCTCCTTAGTGGATAAGTGTTTGGATAATCAGTATCATTGGTCGGTAACATTTCCAAAGGTCAACAGTTGATACCTGATTACCAGCACAACTAGGAAGACTCCAAAAGTATACCTGGAAAGACCATAAGAAAATCATAACCATTACTATTCAAGAAGAAAAGCTTAAAAGAAGCGACAAGCGACAACAGATGATAATGATCAACTTCTTTTGTGTTGCAAACTCTTTACCAGGGAAGGATTCCTTCCATGTTTACCCAGAAATCTAATTTTACAATGGTTGTCTAGCATGTTTCCGTTTCTTAAAACCAACTATTTGTTATTAAATAGCATTAAAACAAACAAACATGACCACTTTAGGTGCTCTGTATATCAATTTTCTTTTTTTGCAGAAGAAAGGCTTGCCCATATGTATTAATAAAATTATAGCAAAACAATAATAGTTACATGGTGAGGTAAAAAGATATGTGCATAGAAGTATGAAGTGAGAAAGGGTCTGTGCCTGAACTGAAGCATGAAAAAACCGAAGGCTCTGATTTAAATGACTTTGGAAAGACATTCAATATTAGTCAAGGACTAACAATGCAAAATCCTACAGTTAGGCTTACGCCCAATCACCCCCACCATTTATCTCTTTCTGAAAATTTGCATTCATGAGCTTGAGATCTGCTGAGGAAGTTTTCCTACATGCAAGAGCCTCGAAGTTTGTGTGGGCCATTTATCTCTTCGGACAAGGAACTATGCTCACTTTATAAAGACCTTTCATCTTCTCTATGCACTAGTTTCTTTTGATAGCTAGGGCATTGAAAAGACCAAATCGTGAAGTCTCCGACTCCTACATCATCAATGGCCCACCCTATGTGGTAGGCATTTTGCCAATGATCTTCCTCAAAACATATGTTGCATTTTCAGGAACTTTCTTCCAGCATCATATCATGGCAGTTTATCAGGCAAATATGCTTTTGTACTAGCAGATCCTTTTTGGGGCAGCCGGCTCACAATGAGTAGTTGGTCGAAGTAAAACCTCCTTAAAGGAGGCAGCCATAAAAAATGTTCCAGGTTTTGTATTAGAGGGCACAACTTTCCACCAACCCTGGCTTGATAGGCACAATGTCCACTCCATACTTTGCTTGTAGAATGAAGTGATTAGTTAGCAATTAATTGCGAGAGGGGAGCCCAAGATTGCTCATGCTGACATCCTTTAAAATTCCAGCTATTACATTGGGCCACCTAGTGTGAAAGGATAGATGCATCACACACTTAAGTGTAGTGTTTAGTTTAGTGCCAACGACATGGGGAGCAAAGATGCCAAACACTTGATGATTGAAATCTGTTTGCCACCATAACATCTGTGTTAATATTTCGTACTCTTAGACAACAAAAAAATGAGGTTAGTATCGAGGCGCTCATGTTGAAACTTATAACTTCCAAGCACACGTTAGAAAATTATATTACTCAGCATCTTCATGTTCAATTTATCTTGCACGAATAAATGGGTAAAGACTCCCCTAGTCAAGTTTCTTTTAGAATTAGCTCTCACCTGGATATCAACCAAGATAAGAATGTGAGGAACTTTGGCTAAGTGAACGGTGAGACTGGACACACAGCTATTTGAAGCATAAACTGCTACTAATCACATCTGAGCCTCTACTAGGAGAAAGACAGTCCCTATAGCTCAAGAAAGGTAATTCACGTATAATAACTTGTACAAATGAATCAAGTATTTGAATTTTAATTATCAGGAAATTGTCAATTCAAATAGTTGGCTACTTATTGAGTACAATATGGATTTGTTACATATAATACACAAACAAAAAGAAGGAATTTAACTTTCATTGAATTATGAGAAATGAACTCACGGAAGTGCCTATTTTGTCCTTCATAACAAGATCATCATCCACTAAACTTTGCAAAACATCCTTTACTGACTGACTTATGACACCTTTCTTTGGGCCCAACTTCTCAAGCTCTTTAAGCTAAAAAATTAAAACATAAGATAATATGGTCACTAATAATTGTTTCTAATGATGATTGAAATAAGTAATTCTGCAATTGAGATGAGCATATAAACAACAAAGATTAACAACAGTAGCTTATCGGTGCAGAAATTTAAATTATGCGAATGATGTTGGATAAGATTGGAATAAATTATTGGATGGTGCATCTGGAATATTAGCCTAAAATGGTCCTATAAGGACAAGCCATAGGAAAATTCTTCCACTTATAGTTCTTTATTGTAGAACACCTTTTTCAACCAAATAAGGTCACTGGTCATTGTTCCAGTTAGCAATTTGGGATACCTTTGGATATTATCTCATGAGAATTGAGATACGAAAGTTGCACGAGTGAATTCAGGGATCACCAATGGTATCAGCCCTTCTTCTTGCCCTCTCTATGTATCAGTCATCTTAAACATATTTCTTACACACTGTATATGCTGCCTTCTCTACAAAATCAATGATTTTTACACTAAAATCATACCAACTAGTTGGTTGTCTTGTCCTCGTCCATACTCAAGAAAAATTCTTAGATGGAGTTTGAGTTTCCACTTTCCAGATAATCACTATTGGCCTCAATGAAGATCTTTCCTTAGAGCCTTTGACTATCTCTCTCAGAATTAATTTCATTACATGTTGTTTATTTGATAATCTGATTTCTTTCATATTTCACTCGTGAGTGTATCATTATTTTTAATATTAGTTGTAACTTGTAAGAAGGATCACATAGATTTACAAATGACATTAACAGAATCTTTAATATCCATAAATTTTAGTGCATCAATGCTACCTCTAACAACACAATTAGTAAAAACAACATAATAACTAGTGTAACTACTCAAATAATAGAAATATCACTATGTGAAAGAAAATTAGAACGGATTGTCTGCTTAGTCTGCTTAAAATCTAGTAGATAAATATTCATTTAGTACATGAGCTTACTCCATGGACCAAATTTATCAATACTGTACCAAAAAGTCATGTATCAAACAACACTATGACTGAGATCTAGGATTAATATTGACTAATGAACTAGAAAACTTACAAGGAAGAAGTCTTGGGACTCATAAAAGATTTGGAGAATCTGCTCACGCTTCTCCTCCAAAGAAAGTCCTCTTTTCTTTGACTAGAAAAAAATATACAACAAAAGGTAAACCAATACGTCTTTTACAAGGAAAGCAACTGTTCAGTCAAATTTGAAGAATGGAATCAAAGGCAACTTCATAGACAATTAGATAGTTAAGAACAGCTGTTAGTACAAAACTAAGGACTTGCCACTTCGCCTACTACAGGGTATTAGCACAGACCTGGCATAAGCAGCCATCATTTCTCATACTAAATATAGTAAAATTCAAGCATGAATCAACTACTTGGCAAATAAATCAACAGCCTAATCTATTTCATTCTGAATCCAAGTGAACTGTAAGCGACCGTTATCCCTTTAAACAGCAACAGAGTAAGAAGAATAATCTCAAAATCAATTATTTAAACAAGCATCTCCATAAACTCCCAACCAGAAGCAGTTCCAAAATCTAGTTTCGCTAAACCCATAAATTCCATAATCCATAGTAAATCACTACCTAAATTTCCCCCTCGTTTATTTTTTTTTAAAAAAAGTTATCACTTTTAAAGTTATGCAATCTCCAGATCTTTCAGCCTCTTCCAAGCTCCGCAAGGAAGAAGGCTCATCGCGTTCTATTCCACACAAGACGATCTACAGCATTAATATTAAAGAGACTTGAGAACTAGGTCATCGTCATTCGTCGGAACGCATATGCAAACCTTAATAGGTGAAAAAAAAATGCCGGAATCAACGAGAATGAAAGACAAGCGATCAGATGGAGGAAGGGAACGTACCATCGGAAGATCCGAGAGCGAGGCGGCGAGGCGATGGAGAAATCACGTCGTGCGGAGCGGTTTGGTCCAGGGACATCATCTAACTCTATGCGCAAGTAGCACTGCGACGTAGGTGGAAAAATGCATCATGCCCCTATAACTTTAAAAAATAATTATTTAACGTCCGGAAAAAAAAAATGATATGATGCATGATCGAACTAATAGAAATCTGATCTTAATTTTAGCTTTTTGAATTGAATTTCAGAGATACATATAAAAATTTAAAAAATATAAAATTTTATAAATATATTTCTTAAACTTTTCCTTAATAAGAAAAAATATATGTTCACCAAAAATCAAAGGATTTTTAATTTTTTTATCAAAACTAAATATTTAAAAAAATATTCAATTTTGTATCAAGTTTAAGCTCTTGTTTTGAATTCATATGTTTTTCAAATCTATACCACTGCAAGTAAAATATAAAATTATTTTTAAAATATTTAAGATGTCCAATTATGATCTATTGGCAAGATATTCATTAATTAAATATTTACTTTCCCTATAGTTGATATATGATTAATAAATTGATATATTTCATGACTCATAAAAATGTCATAAGCATAAGTGATTCATGAGTATCATCCTAACATTTCATATGTATAAATAGAAACATAAATCAAATCACTATGAGATGAAATAAAGGTGATCCATATTTAACCCATTTGATCACGAATTTTATTAGACTAAGTGCTCCCCCCTTAAGGTATCAAGTCAATCAATTTTTCAAAAATTGAATTTTAGCTCACAGGGTTGACTTGTTCCTAAATTCTCTAACTTTTGAGAATTAACTTTGGCACCCAATAGAAATTCATTCTAATTGGGTTGTCCAAGTACTCCTTAAAGATTCATTTCCTATCTAGGGTCTTGGTTTTTGATTGTCCTCTAGCAAGTAAACAATAATAAGCTTTTTCATGATTTTGATCATGTCCTAGTCCCGTTTTCTTGAAACTTGCTCTTTGGCTCCTAATTATCATGTATAGAGTATTAGAGTCAATTTCAAATTTTTCTAGGACTTTTGAGAGGTAATCCACCTTTTCCCTTAATTTTCTATTTTTCTCTTCTAAACATGAAACATTTGAACTAGAAGAAGAAGAAACATCCATGTCATTATCGATGAATTCTAATTTTTCATTAAACATGCAAATCTTATTTTTCAAATATTTAATTTTCTTTCTAGTCTTAAATAAATCATCATTGCTGCTAGAAATAATTTTAACTAAGGTGATAGTGTGTAGATTGCATACCTCCCTTACCGAGATATCTGAATCCAAAGATTGACCTCCCCTTCATTTGAGCTCCTTTCTTCATCTTCACTTGAGCTCTTTTCATGTTCGGATGATATGGAGGTCATGTCATCAAACTCCCATTAGTGCAAAATGAGAGACTGTGTGTTCTTCCTCTTCTGATGATGAAGAATCATCCCATGTTACTTTTAAATTTTGAACTTTCTTGTCCTTTTCTTTTTCTTTATTTTTTTCTTCCTTCTTTCTCTCTTCCTTCTTCAAAAGGGGGCAATCATCTCTTATGCGTCCTTCCTCTTGGCAATTATAGTATATTATTTCTTTCTCCTACTTTTGCTTCTTGAGTTTTTCTTAGATGAGTTTTGTTAGAAGAAAAATGCTTAAATGTTTTTCTCATCTTCCTTACCATATACGTCTCTTGATCACTATCTATTGAAGTACTTGATTCTTCCGAATCGAAGGATGAAGCCTTCTTCTTCTTATCCTTCTTATTCTTTCTCTCTTTCTCTACAATAAGAGGTATGGTCTTTTCTTTTGAAGACGCGTTAGCTTGTTCATGTAATTCAAATTCGTAAAATAATTCATCAAGCTTAACTAAAGAGAGATCCCTAGAAACTTTATAAGCATCAATCATTAAAACCCATAAAGTGGTTCTAGGGAAGGAATGAAGCACATACCTTATAAGATCTCTATTGTCAATTTTGCCACTTATTACATGAAGCTCATTGACAATTTCTTTAAATCTACCGTGCCATTGACTTACGATTTTATTGGTCTTCATGGTGAAGGATTGAAGTTGGGCTACCAAGAGATTTTTGTTAACTCTCCTTGATTCGCTCGATCCTTTATTTAATTCAATAAGCTTTTTCCCAAAGTTCTTTGACGTATTTGAATGGTCCAACTTTACTTAGTTGCTCCTTGGAAACACCACATTGTAGAGTTGTTATGGCCTTTGCATTTGCTTGAGCTTTCTTCATTATCTCCTTTGTTCAATTTTTTATTAGGAGAGGTACTCCACTATCATCCTTCGGCATCTCAAAACCATCTACAATACTAAACCAATTATCAATATCATTCATCAAATAATATTTCATCATACATTTCCAATATGCAAAGTTGTTACCGTCGAAGAAAGGTGGTCGTGTAGTGTTATATCCCTCTTGAAAAATCATATTGATGTTTCGGTTGACGGTGAGTTCTTCTGAAACAAACCGTGTACTCTGATACCACTTGTTGGGATCGATTGGATGGCTAGAGGGGGAGTGAATAACTTCTCACCCACAATTTTAACGTTTCTCCCTACAAGGATAGTATGCGCAATTGAAAACAAAATAAACAATGAAAAATACAAGTGTTAACACTTATCGATATAACGTGGTTCGGATATTGTTTGCTCATACTCCACGGCTTACCTTAAGGTGGACGATCCCTCAATTCGTCAGTGGATTAGTCCCCGGCAATCTTCGACTAGAGCTCACTCCTCGATGGAGTGCAACCTCTCACAAAACATTCTTCCCCTTTACAAGATTGAGAATTAGGGTTAGGAGGAAGAGATCGAGCTTTGGAAGTTTTGAGCACGAACTAGAAGGTTTTCAATCACAATTTTGTAACCTCTTCATGCCCCAAAGCTTCCTCTTTAATAGATGAGAGAGCTGTTAACAAAATAGCTCATCTTCGACACTAGTTGACTGGTCTCAACCCCAGTCGACCGATGCACAACCAAGGGTTATATTTCAAATAGAAGTCGACTATCATCCAGGATAATCGACTGGTCCCTACTGTTTGAAACCTATAGAAAGATCAGTCGACTGGTTTCCATACCAGTCAACTGCTCTCAATACACACTCACACTTATCCTCTCTGGAATCGCCCATTGAAACCCTCTTCCTTTGTCTCTCGTCCCTCGGATGCATACGAGCCCTCGACTCGTCCTCATGTCATCCTTTGCGTATGCCATGATGTTCGCTTCCCTTGGCTCCACTCCGTTGCTCCTTGTTCGGCGGTCCCTCAGATGCACTATCCTTCACCGACTCAAGGACCTGAGCACCAGGATGAGATCTCCCACACTTGGCTGCGCCAAGCTCCTCATGTGTGTTCCACAAAGTCCTGCATGACTCAAACACACATCAAACCAATATGAAATCCTAACTTAACTTATTGACACACAAATCAAAACCTATGATCGTACCGATCAAACCTAGGCTAATTACACCAACAAATACATGTGAAGTAGAGGGTGCCATAATATCCCAATTAGTGCATAACTTGTATCTAAATGTACTTGAGAGTTTGCCCCAGATTATTGTGTGCATAGATAGTGTGCCCCGGATTATTGATAGATTTATTGTAGATAGTACTCAATTAGATAGAAAAAATACTAAAAAAAGTTTGACCAGGTAGCAGACGAACCTGGGGTGACCGGCCCGACCCCAGAGAAGTTTCCCACCGATCATTAGGGTAAATCAGGAAGCGCTCACGGTGGGTGGCCTAGAAGTCCAGCGTCCCAGGGTTCGCGTCCCATTTGGAGGAAAAATTCCTGAAAAATACATTGTAGCTAGGGATCAACCCGTGGATGCCTAGGATAGCGACTAATCGCCCTACGTTGCACAATAGCCCCCGGGGCTATAGCAAAAAATACTAAATTGTAGTTTAAATGTTGCTGAATTTAGGAGGAACTATACATTCTTTTATAATTTTTCTACCTAAATTTTACTACGTACCTCTAAAATTTATGTACAAGGCTAATCACTAAGCCAACAAAATTATAATGAAACATGAATGTGAATAACAACCAACATCTAACTATCATCACTTAATAAAATAAAACC
This sequence comes from Boesenbergia rotunda, assembly GCA_024364735.1. Lineage (NCBI taxonomy): Eukaryota > Viridiplantae > Streptophyta > Magnoliopsida > Zingiberales > Zingiberaceae > Boesenbergia > Boesenbergia rotunda. The sequence continues at coordinate 41,772 of JAGFNQ010005787.1, read as the reverse complement.
CAACAGAATTATGATCAAAAATTTTTTTACATCAATTTCTTGATAACTAAGTCATTAGTCTGTCATTACTATAAAATAAAAACCAACACTACAAAATTGAATTTGGATCCACAAAAAGTCAAAATTCAAACTCTCCTACATCTATTTTACCAAAAGAAGCAAAAGACAAGGTATTTTAATCAAATGTATTTTTTAACAATCCATTATCATCTGATAATATAGTCGATGTAACATGGGCCCGATAAGTATTTATATTCACATCATTTTAAAACCTCCAGATATCATTTGCGTAATGAGATAGGCTCTCCATCCACATGCATGTATAAACACCGCAATCCAGAGTTGCACCTTGATGATGACACTGTTCATTCAGGATCCCTTCACTGCCTTTGGTAAATCCTGAAAATTATAGCATGCAAATAGCCAAAAAAAATCCCTACAAAAAGGGAATAGTTTAATACTGTGATCTAAAGATTTATTGGAGTAGGATATTGTCAAACTTACATAATCTTTAGTCGTGCCAACTGCAAATGAATCATAATTTGAATTCCATAATCTGAATTTGCCTTCAAATAATTTAAACCCCCATAAATACCAATGACACCTATCATTAATTGAGAAAATAATATATCTACATCTTATAAATAGATTTTCATTTAGTTCCAGTACTCTACTCCTGGTTGCGGATGTCAATCTCCCAAGGAAAGCTCCATAATCTGTGTTGCGTATCTGCCTATATTTTTCGTATTTCACCAAGTGATGTTACACTTCTTTCAACACATTCAAAATAAGATATAATCATGTTTCTTAATCTAATAAGAAGTAAAATCAAATATCAATGCCAAATATCTAGATTTTCTATGAACCTACACATTTGTATCCACACAGTAAATCTCAAATCCATAAGTCGGACTGTATTTTTTCATAATCCTCATATAAATATTTATGATTTGACTATTAACAAGCTTATCAAATAAAAAAGAATAGAATGTAGATTCAGTTAAGCTCAGGAACTCATCTTGCCAAATGATCACACTACGGGGAGCGAAAAATAATTTCTATTATAAAATTGATAAAAAAAAGTGTTTAGAAAAATTTAACATATTTAATATAAATGTACTCCAATTCTTTTCTATTAAGAAAGTCTGTCAACAACTTTATCTCTTCTTCAGATGATTCTTCCTGTCCACAAAAATCATTTCTCCTTTTATATAAATCCATTGTAGTCTTGGCAGAACTCTTGCTATCCTTAACATTGAATATAAAATTTACCTATGTGACAACATAGTTAGTAATGTAATCTAAAATCTATACGTAGTTAACAATAATATATAATAACATGCAAAAACTAATAGATTTCAAAATAATGAATCTAAGATTTATACTCTATCTACCAATTTTCCCCCTTCCTTTTACATTTTGGTGTTGAGCTAGGCAGAGTTATAAACATCGACTCCTTTTTTTTTGGCACACGATTAGCTCTAGTCCTTATAATATTCACAATAGAAGATTGAAAAATGTTGATATTCTCTGCTTTTGAAGTAGCAATGTCACTACCAAAAACGTGCTATTCACTCCAACCACAATCAGCATCAGCTCCAGACATAGATTTTTTTTAGAGAAATGATAAGGAGAGTGAAAATGAGAGAGTGAAACGTGTGGCAGATGCGTTGGACTGTCCACGTCATCGCCAACCCACATCATCGCCAACCCTAAAAATCCAACTCGCAACAACCCATCCCTCCCTCACCTCCTCCCTCATCCCCGCATCCTCCACCACCTTGTTGGAAACGGGATGGCTAGAGAGGGGGGGGGGTGAATCTAGTCGGACAAAAAACTTGCTCTTTGAAATATTTCTCTGCACTTAAGTTAGCAGCAGCGGAAACAAAACATATGCAGAGAAACAATCTTAACAGAAATGCAGAAACAAAGAATACAAACCAAGGATCGCTAACAAAGATCGTTTACAAGGTTCAGGGATAACTTGCCCCTACTCCTTGGCGTGCTCGTAAGCTAGGCGATCCCTTGATCGTCGGCAGATCAAGCTCCGGTGAACTCCGGATAGTAGTAGCCTCCTTCTCGGTGGAGAAACCTCTCCACAAGTGATCTCAAGAAGATACAAGTTAAACACAGAGACACTCGAGAAGACAAGCTCACAAAGCTCTCACAGGAATGCAACGAGATCGCTCAAGAACAAAGAAACAGAGAGCACGAACACAGCCCAGCAACAACTTCCCAAGTTTTCTGTCTGTCTCTCTTCATCTCCTCTGCATCCAGCTTTGTCTCTTAAGCTCCAGCTCAACGTCGCCAACTCCATCAGCACCACTGACTCACACCCTGACCCACTGACCTCTCTGAGCACTCAGTCCACTGGACACTCCTCCAGCTGAGCCTCCGCCAGTTGCCAGCCGCCCCTTTTTCAGTTGCCAGTTGCGCCAGGCGTTGAGACCTGAAAACATAATAGATCCAAACCTGCTCCAAGGAAAGCCTCCCATTGACCCTCCTTGAGTGTTTGAATCACCTGCTATCACCTACACACTTCATCAGAGGCTTAGCAATGCATATCAAAAAGAAATCATCAAGTAGCAGAGAATCGGCAGTGAAAACAGACTTCTGACAGCGTATTTGAATTAAAGTGATCGGTCACCTGACCGATCAGAGAGCCTCCTGATCGGTCACCAGACCGATCAGGCTGGGTCCAGACCGATCAGGCTCCGTCCTGATCGATCCCCAACACTCAATCAGAAATCGCTACTTCTTTGGGAATCTCCTGGATCGATCACCAGACCGATCCCAGGTTGTGGATCGATCACCGGAACGATCCACCCCATTATAGGGTGATTTCTGAACCTCGCAGTCCAAACCTCCTGATCGGTCACCTGACCGATCAGGGAGCCTCCTGATCGATCACCCGACCGATCAGGTCATGCCCAGACCGATCAGGCTCCGTCCTGATCGATCTTAGTGAGGAACTCGCGAAGTTGGATCGTTCTCCAGAACGATCTGCACAGTGATCCTGATCGGTCACCTGACCGATCAGGAGCATATCAGCAAGGGAACTCAACCTCACTGTTTTGCTCCCTGATCGGTCACCAGACCGATCAGGAGCAAAGCAATGGGTGAAACGCATACTCCCTGATCGGTCACCAGACCGATCAGTCATCGCTGGATCGGTCACCAGACCGATCCACGAAGGAGCATCGTGCCAACTTCCCTGATCGGTCACCAGACCGATCCAGGCAAGCCCAAATGCACTCTATGTCACGAGAACAAGCCTCCAACCCTTCTCTGACTCGTGCCATGCCCAGCTTCACTCACTGGGACTTCAACCTAGCCCTCCAAGCTAGGACCTGGCTTCACTCACCAGGGTTTCGGTCACCCGGCTTCACTCACCGGGACCCAGCTTCACTCACCATGATTTCAACCTAGCTTCACTCACTAGGATTTCAATCACCTGGCTTCACTCACCAGGACCCGGCTTCACTCACCGGGATTTCAACCTAGCTTCACTCACTAGGATTTCCATCACCTGGCTTCACTCACCAGGACCCGGCTTCACTCACCGGGATTTCCACCACCTGGCTTCACTCACCAGGACCCAGCTTTACTCACCGGGATTTCCACCACCTGGCTTCACTCACCAGGACCCAGCTTCACTCACCGGGATTTCCTCCAACCTAGCCCTCCAGACTAGGACTTTTCACCTAACCCTCCAAGTTAGGACTTTTTCCATGCCAGTGTGCGATCTCCCAGATCCACCTGGACTTAACCCGAATTTCATTCAACCAAACTTAAATCATTGTCAAACACCAAAACAACAACCGGGCCAGACTGCATCAACAATCTCCCCCTTTTTGTTGTTTGACAATCCGATTTAAGTTTAGGTATCAATCCATTGAAGTCCGTTCAATTCTCATAAGGGAATCATGATCCTCCCCCTATAACAACCCTAAACTTAATCAACCATTTTCTCCCCCTTTGTCAAACATCGAAAAGGGTATGGTTATTAAGTTTGAACATACAAATTCCCCCTCAACCAAGGGTCTCTCCCCAAACCCAGAATAATCAAAGGTAAATTTTGAATTTCACATGAAAACATATACAGAATAATATCATGGTCAAACATGTATATGTTTCATATGACAAATAAGTCAAAGGATGATTTTGGAATTGCCTATGAGAGGCATATACCATAAATGTATCATGACAACGATGTATATGCATCATATGACAACAATTATCGCAGTTCTATCAGACTGATGATCGATACAAAAAAATTTCTGATTTATCTATGAACGATCAATTTTCAGAAAAATTTCTGTAATCCTGATTCATTCAAGATCGGACTACATTAACAGGACTTCCATGTGAAGACATATACAGAAGTATATCATGGTCAAATACGTATATGCTTCATAGGACGAGTAAGGAATGCATCTGTATCTGAAACATAGTCCTGATTAGTCTCCGTGACCAACCAGGTCTGTTGATTACGTGATACAGAAGTATATCTGATTAGTCTGGGGAGCGATCAACTTTCAGAAAAATTCCTGAAACTCTGATACGTTCCTTATCAGACTGCATTGACAATTTGCATTCCGTAACAGTGAAGTAGGCTCTATTAATATTCGATATTTCAGAAACAATTCCGAAATACGACATTAAGAACAAGAGTCACGACTCAACAAACCCTTTCTTATGAATTTGAACATTCCAACATAGGTTTGTATCAAATCACTATTAAGTACTAGGTTTGTATCACTTGAACAAATTTGTGCTCCCTTAGTACCAGGTTTGTACCAATGGAAGATCAAGTATATTTCAATTTGACTTGGTTTGTATCAGATTTGTGTGTATCAGTATGATCAGTAATCTGATACAATTCGATGAAGATTGATTGGTTTGAGGAGGTTTTGGATCAATTTGGAACGATCTGGGAGTTCCTTGATCAGAGTTGGTCTGATCGGTCGCCGGACCGATCAGAGGGATCCCTGATCGGTCTGGTGACCGATCAGGTTCGGCACAGAATATTTTCTGAGTTCCAGATTTTAGAAACCGATTTCAGAAATTCTGAAATCAGGTTTGTTTTAATTCTTAGCCATTCCCAAACTAAAATAATCATCATAATTTGTGTCAAAGCATAGAGGTAATCCATTTGATTCTAAGGGTTCCCTTAATCAAAATATATGTCATGATTTGTGTTAGAGCATGATCAGTATTTTCTAAGCATGAAATTGAATATCAAACATGTTTGTATCAAAGCATGATTAGGTTCCTAAAATCTAAGTTGAATACTTCAAAACAGATTTGTATCAAGTCATGATAAGTATATTCCAAGCATGATCAGTGGGAAATCAAACAAGTCATGGAACTTAAAACATCATAATCTATGTGATCATGTTGTTCTTAACCAAAATTAGGTTTGTGCCAATTCCAATGGATGATCAAAATTCCAAAACATGCTTATTTCACATCATGATCAATTTAAGCTATGTGTTCATATTGTTTTTAATCAAAATGGGCATGTCATAGATTAATGCTAATCATCCAAACATCAAAGTCATGGCATACTCATCTAGATTTATCTCCAAAATAATAAGAAAAGCTTAAGCCTAGGCCTTAAACTCATGTTCTTTGTCTATTCATGTATTGTGAGATTTTCATAGTGATTTTCACAAACCGTGTGTTCTTCATGTTGGCATAATACATACAAGAAAATCATGGCATACTTGATCATGGAAGAACTTAAACACTAAAGTAGATTATACCATGACTAAGTATTTTAACACATGAATACCATAAAAATCATTAGCCAAGGGATTATATTGTCATAAGATCTAAAACAATGGAGCTCAAAGCATTTAATTCGAATTTTCCATAACCATCCATGTGAATGACAATTTTGCCTTTGGTCATGGGTTTGGAGCACCAAATATCAACCTCCCATATTGATAGATGCTCCCCCTCAAATAATGCTTATACAATTCTAAAGATAGAGGTTTTAGGTACCCAAATTTTGGGACCTAAAGAACCTTCAATCAAAGACTTTGACACCCATGCCTTAGTCATTTTCTTTTTAACTTTTTGAACCCTAGAATCATTTGATGATCTAAATTGGGTTCTTGACATTAATGATACAAAGGTTGGTTCGTTAGGTCGGTAACCTATACCGGCCTTGTTGTAGACCGCCCTTTGAGAGTTTAGTATCATGTCTAGGGTTTTGGAACTTGTTGTAAATTTTTCAAGAATATTCTTGAGATTTTCAATTTCACCCTTCAAGCCCTTATTTTTATCCTCAAGATTTTTAACATGCAAATTATCATGAAAATCATTAACATGCTCCACCCTAGAGGATTTCAACTCTTCTACTTCCAATTTCAACAATTTAACTTTGTTCTTGGATTTTTTAAGCAACCTAGCTAGACATGCAATGGTTCTATAACACTTATCTAGCTCGGGAGAGATTACCTCTTCATCATCCGAAGATGATGAAGGCACGATTGAGGAGCTTGATTCGTCTCCACTCTCCTCTTCATTTGAATCCTCTATGGCCATGAGGGCACAGTGACGAGTGTACTTCTCCTCCTCCTCTTCTTCGGATGAACTAGAGGACGATTCATCCCATGTGGCCCTCAAGGCCTTCCTTTTCTTCTTTGATTTATCCTTCTTCTTCTTTAATTTCGGACATTCATCCTTGTAATGCCCTTTCTTGCTACACTCATAACAAGTAACATTAGACTTATCAAATTTAACTTCACTCGGGTTACCTTTACCCTTGAGGCGCCGGCTCTTCCTCATCATTCTTCTAATAAAGTTGGTCATCTCGGAGGAAGAAGACCAGCTGCCCTCCTCCTCGAACTCGGACTCGGATGAGGATGAAGATGAAGAGGCTTCCTTCTCCTTCTTCTTCCCCTTCTTCTTCTTGTTGTCACCTGCCACTAAAGCAATCCCTTTCTCTTTGGGACTTTGGTTAGAGATCTCATGTAATTCCATCTCACAATAGAAATCCTCTAACTTAACAAAAGATAAGTCCTTGGAAACCTTGTAAGCATCCACTATGGATGACCACAAGGCATTCCTAGGAAAGGCTTTGAGTACATACCTCACTAGGTCTCTATTTTCTACCTTTTCATTTATGGAGTGGAGACCATTCAACACTTCTTTAAACTGTCCATGGAGTTCACTTACCTTTTCATTTTCTCCCATGGTGAGGTTTTGGAGTTGACTGTGAAGCAAATCCTTCTTGGCTCTCCGGGTGTCTTGAGTTCCCTCATGGAGCTCAAAGATTTTGTTCCATAGGCCCTTTGCACTTGTAAAGGGACCAACTTTGATGAGTTGGTCCTTTGTCATCCCACATTGCAAGGTGGCCACAGCCTTAGCATCCGCTTCTCCCCTTTTGATTTGCTCAACTGACCACATGGAAAAGTCTAGCTCTTTTCCTTCACCATCTCTTGGAAGGATGAAGCCCTCCTTCACGGCGAACCACAAACTAATGTAGGTCTTGAGATAGAACTCCATCCTTGACCTCCAATATGGAAAATCTGTGCCGTCAAAGAATGGAGGTCGGTTTGTGCTCATTCCTTCTTTTCCAGCCATCTTGTTGTAAGCTCTCGGATGTTAAGCCGTGAACAGAGCCCCAAGCTCTGATACCACTTGTTGGAAACGGGATGGCTAGAGAGGGGGGGGGGTGAATCTAGTCGGACACAAAACTTGCTCTTTGAAATATTTCTCTGCACTTAAGTTAGCAGCAGCGGAAACAAAGCATATGCAGAGAAACAATCTTAACAGAAATGCAGAAACAAAGAATACAAACCAAGGATCGCTAACAAGGATCGTTTACAAGGTTCAGGGATAAATTGCCCCTACTCCTTGGCGTGCCCGTAAGCTGGGTGATCCCTTGATCGTCGGCAGATCAAGCCCCGGTGAACTCCGGATAGTAGTAGCCTCCTTCTCGGTGGAGAAACCTCTCCACAAGTGATCTCAAGAAGATACAAGTTAAGCACAGAGACACTCGAGAAGACAAGCTCACAAAGCTCTCACAGGAATGTAACGAGATCGCTCAAGAACAAAGCAACAGAGAGCACGAACACAGCCAGCAACAACTTCCCAAGTTTTTTGTCTGTCTCTCTTCATCTTCTCTGCATCCAGCTTTGTCTCTTAAGCTCCAGCTCAACGTCGCCAACTCCATCAGCACCACTGACTCACACCCTGACCCACTGACCTCTCTGAGCACTCAGTCCACTGGACACTCCTCCAGCTGAGCCTCCGCCAGTTGCCAGCCGCACCTTCGTCAGTTGCCAGTTGCGCCAGGCGTTGAGACCTGAAAACATAATAGATCCAAACCTGCTCCAAGGAAAGCCTCCCATTGACCCTCCTTGAGTGTTTGAATCACCTGCTATCACCTGCACACTTCATCAGAGGCTTAGCAATGCATATCAAAAAGAAATCATCAAGTAGCAGAGAATCGGCAGTGAAAACAGACTTCTGACAGCGTATTTGAATTAAAGTGATCGATCACCTGACCGATTAGAGAGCCTCCTGATCGGTCACCAGACCGATCAGGCTGGGTCCAGACCGATCAGGCTCCGTCCTGATCGATCCCCAATGCTTAATCAGAAATCGCGACTTCTTTGGGAATCTCCTGGATCGATCACAAGACCGATCCCAGGTTGTGGATCGATCACCGGAACGATCCACCCCATTATAGGGTGATTTCTGAACTTCGCAGTCCAAACCTCCTGATCGGTCACCTGACCGATCAGGGAGCCACCTGATCGGTCACCCGACCGATCACGTCATGCCCAGACCGATCAGGCTCCATCCTGATCGATCTTAGTGAGGAACTCGCGAAGCTGGATCGTTCTCCAGAACGATCTGCACAGTGATCCTGATCGGTCACCAGACCGATCAGGAGCATATCAGCAAGGGAACTCAACCTCACTGTTTTGCTCCCTGATCGGTCACCAGACCGATCAGGAGCAAAGCAATGGGTGAAACGCATACTCCCTGATCGGTCACCAGACCGATCAGTCATCGCTGGATCGGTCACCAGACCGATCCACGAAGGAGCATCGTGCCAACTTCCCTGATCGGTCACCAGACCGATCCAGGCAAGCCCAAATGCACTCTATGTCACGAGAACAAGCCTCCAACCCTTCTCTGACTCGTGCCATGCCCAACTTCACTCACTGGGACTTCAACCTAGCCCTCCAAGCTAGGACCTGGCTTCACTCACCAGGGTTTCGGTCACCCGGCTTCACTCACCGGAACCCGGCTTCACTCACCAGGATTTCAACCTAGCTTCACTCACTAGGATTTCAATCACCTGGCTTCACTCACCAGGACCCGACTTCACTCACCGGGATTTCAACCTAGCTTCACTCACTAGGATTTCCATCACTTGGCTTCACTCACCAGGACCCGGCTTCACTCACCGGGATTTCCACCACCTAGCTTCACTCACCAGGACCCGACTTCACTCACCGGGATTTCCTCCAACCTAGCCCTCCAGACTAGGACTTTTCACCTAACCCTCCAAGTTATGACTTTTTCCATGCCAGCGTGCGATCTCCCAGATCCACCTGGACTTAACCCGAATTTCATTCAACCAAACTTAAATCATTGTCAAACACCAAAACAACAACCGGGCCAGACTGCATCAACACACCCACCCGGCCTGCGCGGCACACGCCGCCTCCACCGCTGCCACGAATGCCCTCATCTGCACCCGCGCCACTCCGGCTCCGACCTCCACTACCGAAACCTCCGCTGCTACCTTCCCCCACGACACCCTTTCGTAATTCGCGGCATGCCGCCTCGCTTTTGCGGCGTGTTGCGCCACCCACTCCTCGCCTAATAAACCCCTCAGTCGGCAGTGGCGGATCATGCTCACGATGTACTAGAGGTTGTTCGCTAGGAAGAGGTATGACTGGGATGCATGTCGGTACGCCGTCGCCTTGTCGTCGAGCTTGCAGAGGAGCACCAGAATCAGCCACGCCAACCGACCGGCGATTCCCGATCGATTACCATTGGAGGAGGAGGATGAGGAAGAGGAGGAAGAAAACGAGGAGGAGGCAAGCGAAGACGTCCCTGTCTTCTCTGTCGCCGATGCAGAGTCCGACGCATCGAAAAAGGAATTCGGGAGGAGACTAGATTTTTGAAATGGCAACTCCGGGTAGATCTCTGCGAGGATGGAATCGTGGTCGGCCAGCTTGGCGATGTAATCCATCGAGCGATGAGTGAGCGGGTAAATCCCGCCGCTCGGAGCGATCAACTTGGAATGCTCCTTGTGGACCTCCGTAGAGGATCGGGCGAGGGAACGTGAGAGGAGGTGTTAGGGTTTGGGATTAACCTTTTTGCGATGGGTTGTTGCGAGTTGGATTTTTAGGGTTGGCGATGACGTGGACAGTCCAACGTGTCTGCCATGCGTTTCACTCTCCCATTTTCACTCTCCCTATCATTTCTCTCTTTTTTTTTAATTTCAAATCCATGATCACTGTGTCTCTTATTAGCTGAAGCATTCTCCAAATCATATCATACCAATGTGGTGTTTTCTTTATCTAATTGAGAAATAATATCATTTATCATCAAATCAACATTATCATCAATGCTAGCAGTTATCATTTCCATATTCAATTTATGCAACCCAACAAGTTCATTTTCACCACCAACTTCAACGTCAACAATTTTATTCTCTTCTAAAATAAAATTATCTTTCTCCCCATCTAAATCTTCACTCATTTTTTCTCCCTCCTCATCATTGCTCTTATCTGCACCACTTGGTTCAATCATCCGTTAAGTATTAGCAAATTCATAACATCTCACATAAAGTGGCACCTGAAAAACATGAGTAATATAGTAAAAAAAATGTCTTATCATCGTTATTTAACATAATAATTTTATTATCTCTATATTTACTGAAGAATATACTTGATTGCCACTTAACCGTATTTCCTCATCTGTAAATAATACTATATACAACACTTTTTCATAATTATAAAAAAAATATCACTTCTACAATCATATCTACAAAAAAAAACATACTAAAACCATAGCAAGTTACCATACTAAAATCAATTCCTGTAAATAATCACTCAGAAACATCATATTTGATCGAAATCTTACTCCGCTCTCAACAAAACAACCGGGGAAATAATATAAAGAATATGTATGTCCAAATAAAGGATTTTTTTATATAACCATGCCTGAATACATCAAGAGATTAATATATTAATATTAAACATATCATAATCGCATTTCAAAAATTAAAAACTCATCGTGAAACCAACAGTACAACCGGCTAAATACATTTTGCATCCAACCTTTCCTTTGCCATTACCGGTATGTAAGATAATTTAGTGGCACAAAAATCTATATGTTGCATCTCCCCACTAGTATTCAAAGAGCCTCGTTAAGTTATTAATGTAGGACATAATAAATCGAGGAGTGGAATAATTACTAACAGAAAAATAACATAGTTAAATAGATGATAAATAAACAGCCTAACAAAATCATTCACTTCAAAATCCTTCTCTAATCCAACTAATAATCGCATATTATCATGAATCATAGTCTTATTTATGTTGCCAACTTTTCCTCCAAATAGCCTAAGAACAAATTTAGACTTCATGCTTGCATATAGATCAACCGGTTGCCCCACACGGGCCAAACCAAGGACAATGCTAAACTCAGTCAAAGTGAATGGAACTACAATATTGTCACCAAACATGAAAGAACGAGAAGGCAATAGTTGTAATCGCTTTAAAACTAAATCAATTCTGGTACTACTAATCTCAGGCATCTCGAGATATGGAGCAAGTGGAGTGATTTTAATCTTCTCTTTTTGCTTATTACCCATAATCGGTAACACATCATCCAATACATCTTTGAAATATGTCGGAAAGCAACCTGAATAAGATTGCTTGTTATTCTTTCTCTTTTCCTCATCTTCCTTTACTCTCTTACCCTTATCTTTCACCATCAATTTTTTCTTAACCTCCATGGTGCTCCCTGTAAGAGATTTTTTCCCATTTCTACATAAAAATAAATTAAGCGAAAATAAATTAAGTTATCAGTTATATCATCACGTATAAACCATATAAAATTGGGCATCATACCATTTAAATGGACTACATTATTTACTTTATTGATAATCACTACATAATAATCATATAACTCATTCAATCATTCAATTAAAGAAGATAAAAGGCAAATACATTTAGTAATTAGAAATCTGAACCCAATTTATTCAAAATACCAATATCGACAACACTAAAAATAGGAATAATTTAGCCAAAACTAATTTATTTATAATTCATACCATAAAGTACAAACCATGAAAAATTGGGCATCAAAGAAGTTAAATTGAGTATATTATTCAGTTTATCAATAATCAATGCACAAAAGTAACTTATCTCATTTAATTCTTCAATTGAAGAAGATAAAATACAAACACAATCATAAAGTTGCAATTCGAACACCAAAACTAATTTTATTTAAGCTAGCAAAATCGACACCATAAAAAAATAAAACAATTTACTTATTCATACCCTAAAGCACAAATCCTAAAAATTTTGGGCATCAAAATACTTAAATTGGGTACATTACTCAGTTTATTGATAATCACTACAAAATACCTAGATATCTCATTCATTATTTGAATTGAAGAATATGTAATACATACTCATTCATTGAAATTACAATTTGAACACCGAAATTTAATTTTATTCAACCTAATAAAATCAACAACACCCATAAACTAAAATTTTGATTTTTCACACCATTTTACAGAAACATACACAAACAATAATTTTACTTTTATTCTACGAACAAGAATAACAAATAGGTCAAAATTTAGGGCACAAAATAACTGACCTTTTACTTGAATAACTTTATTTCTGCCTTTGAATAACACTTCTTCACGTTAGCAATCGTCTGGTTATTGCGATTATCACTTTTTTACTTCTTCAAACCCGGCGTTCGTAGATGATTCTTGGGTTGAAGGTGAAAGGAAGATCTTCACTGGGTTGAAGGTGAAAGATACTTCAAATCGATGCTTTAAACTCTGCACTTGAAGGTGAAAGTCAGGTTCTGCCGCCTCTCCGATTTTTACCTTCAACGCTCGTCGAAATTGATTTGGGTGGTTGTCAATTTTTGTCTTCAACGCTCATTGGTTTAGCTTCAAATCCAGGGAGAACATTTGAAGTGGAGATAGTATGAAAGCAATTGGAGGGCAATTTGGTAAATTCTCATATAAGGGAGTTTAAGCAAATAAACAGAGGTGGTCAGGGAGTAAAAATGGTTTAGGGCACGTCTCCCTTTAAACAGAGGTGACCAGGGATTGAAATCGTAGTTTTGTTTATGGTTAAGGATTTTAGGGCACGTCTCCCTTTAATTAAATTATGCCTTTTAATTTAATTTATAATATTTAATTAACTTATTACTTTAAATTTAATTAAATTTATAATTTTTATTTAATATTTAATTAACTTATATATTTTAATTTAATTATAATCAATTGTATATTTTTAAAAGATTAAATATATAATATTAATTATGATTAATCATTAGCTCCATCCTGAAAAAAATTCAAGTTTGATATAGGTTTGAAATATCAAATCTACTCAGGAGCTAAAAAGCTCAAATCTCACCTTCATACTCATTAAAACTAATCTGTTCTTAAACTAAAAAGCTCAAACCCCACCTCCACACTCGATATTCATTGAGATGCCCTAACTCTATGCACCAAGTAGCAAGCTCATTAAAACTTTTTCATTGAGCTTTTTTAAATTTACGAAGCTGAAAAAGATTGGAGATGTCCTGCCTCTGTACGCTATGTAGTAAGCTCATTAAAACTTTTTCATTGAGCTTTTTTAAATTTACGAAGTTGAAAAGTTTGGAGATGTCCTAACTCTATGCACTAAGTAGTAAGCTCATTAAAACTTTTCATTGAGCTTTTTTAAATTTACAAAGCTGAAAAAGATTGGAGATGCCCTAACTTTGGGCCAAGTAGCAAGTACCTAGGATCGACGCCAAGTAAATTTACAAAGCTAAAAAAGATTGGAGATGCCCTAACTTTGCGCGCCAAGTAGCAAGTGAAAAAATAATGCTGCCCAGGATCGAAAAGGGAACCTTTACTGTGGAAAACTAACGTGATAACCACTACACGACAACATCAGACACATATAGGAAGAGTGAGAAAGTATTTGAAGGTTAGAAAGGGATTGCTTGTGTAACCATTTATCAATCCCGAAACAAAGAAATCAATCCCTTTCTAACATTGAAAGGAAGAAAGGAAGTTGAGTAGTTTTCCTTGGTGCCTAATTTAACATTGTTCAAAAATATCATTCCTATTGTATAGCTTAAGATGCCTTTGGTCCTCTCATCCTTAGCTCTTAATCTCAAATCTTCAACTTGTAACATCGCCACAATCTCGAACAATTTTTTACACATTATGCACTAAATCAAATGCACATCCGACTAACTTACATAAGGCAAGACCTAAAGTAGCTCCATAGATGGTGGCTTGAGCATATGATCTACTAAAATGGCAAGACCAATTTGAAGTTTGCACATGTCTAAACAAAAGAGTAGAAGTAGGGACCAACCCTAAACCTAGCTCACCTTATCTTCAATTGCCATAAGATTAAAGCTTTGTAGCAATGCATCTAATTAATGAAAGAAGCAACTTAAAAATATAGATAAATGTGTTTACCATTTCAAAATGTGGTAAATTAATTAATGAACAAGAGACTCCTAAACAAGTCGAAGTTTGCCCTCAGTCCCTAGGTTAGAGAAAAGGTATTCTAACTCCCTAACAAAATCTATTTATTTATTACAACTCCCTCATCTATATGAATTTACTCAATTGCACTCGATTCACTTGCAAAGCCGATTCTTTCCGTCTCAACTGCCAACGCCAACTTTTTTTTCCCTAAACCAACATCGACTTCTTTCTCTAAACCATCGACGAACAAGTCCATCGAACTTGGCGTTCATTGAAGGTTAAAATCAAAGAGGTGATTACACCTTAGAAGTGAAGTAGTGAACAAGAGAAGAAGGTATGATCTTTTTTGTTAGACTTTATAAATTTTTTCCACCTTTATGAGTGAGTCTATGTTTGATCTTTTCCGATTGAATGATTCAATGAGATTTAGATTTAGTTTTTTTATTGTGTGTGTTTTTGGTTGTCTACCAATTTCATGTCCAATATTTAGGTTTTAGTTTAGGGATTGTGTGTGTCTTTGGTTGACTGTCTATTTCACGTCCAATATTTAGGGTTTAGCTTTTGATTTGGAACTGTGCTTTTGGCTGTCAATTTTGTGCCCAATATTTAGGGTTTAGTTTTCTGATTGGGTTTGTGTTTTATTTATTTCATTGTAGAGTGGTTATTTGAAAATTTCTTAGAGTACTTGATTATAAGTGTTTCATGATAAATTATAATGGTTTAGTACTTGAATTAAAAAATTATTCAATTTTCAAGAATTATGTGGAAATTCCTTAGAGTACTCGATTATAACAATTTCATTCTCAATTTTTATAGTTAATGCTTGAATCTAATTATTGTTCAATTTTTTGGAATGATTTGGAGAAAACAATTATCTTAGAATTTTATATGAATGAAGTTTTAATCTTCAATGTTTATATTATTGAATAGAATGCTGTGTTTTTGTGAATTAGGTTGAAATGGATTCTGGAACTGGGTCTTGCAACCTTGCATTTTTGGGTAGTTGTAAGTGCAAGAATGAGTTGTTTGTGTTTTTAATTTTCAGTAGTTGTAGTTTGCTGGATATATTTGTGAATCTTAACAAAAAATATGCCAAGATTACTCCCGAATCTATAATTCTGCAACACATAGCTCCGTAGTATAAGATGGATGCGGCTTTGAATGATGATGATGATGCCCTGAATATGATATATCTTCATATGTATTTGAAGCTCAGTATGATTGATTTAAGGGTAGAGAGTAGAAAAAATACATTGGCAACCAAAATTTTGAAAGGTAAAATATATTTTATCCCTCTTCATATTTTGGTTTTGATAATATGTTATGTTACATCTAGCATAAGTGCATATGATATCGTTTGTTTAACACTACTAATCGTATTTAAATTCAAAACCTTTCATTATGTATGTTTGGTATGTACTTATTTTATACTTATTTGTATTCGATGCATCTTAATAATTTTGTGTCAAGCTGGTAAGGATTAAGGAGGAACACACACAATCTAGGAGTGATAAAGAAATTGAGCAGACCTTGTTGCCGAATACTATAGATGCTTGGATTAATTGCATCTATGGTGAAGGGTAAAAATTCACGGATGCTACTAAGTTTAAAAGATTTTGTTAAAAACTATGTTGTTGCTATAAGACACTCATTTTTGTATAGAAAAAATGATAGCAAGAAGGTTATTGCTATTTGTAGTAAAAGGAGTTGTGGATGGAGAATTTATGCTTCAAAATATGAAGTAGATAGTATATTTGAGATCTGAAAATGCAACCAGCAGCATACATATGTTGAAAACAATCTACGTACTATTGGGCATCCTAAAGCCGATGCAACTTGGATCGCTAATGTGGTGAAAGATAAATTGAGAGAAGAGCCCTCTTATCTCCCTTGTACAATTCAGAAATACTTGCACAGAGATTATGGAATTGAGTTAGACTATCGCAAAGTGTGGAAAGGCAAGAAATTAATGATACATGATATTCATGGTACAGAAAGGGAATGATACAATAGGCTAAGAAGGTATTGTCATGCTATTTGAGAAGCAAATCCTGGTAGTATTGCTGAGTGCAAGATTGATCCTATTGTTGGGGCAATCTATGGTCCGGAGTGACCATGTGTTTTGATGTTTGGGCAAAGGATTTAAGTTAGGTTCACCCTTGTATTTGATGTGTGTATTCGAATGTGCAGGTTTGCGGGATACATATAGACTTAGTTGGACATCTTCGGGTCCGATGAAGGATGGTGTGTTGAGGCAAGCCGTGGGCTTATATGCATCTGAGGGACCGTGGACAAAGCAGGGACGATGAGCCGAGAGAAGCGGACTTCAAGGCATACGTGAAGGATGGCATGGGAGACAAGCCGTGGACTTGCATGCATCCGAGGGACAAGAGCCAAAGTCGAAGAGGGCTTGAAGGCAACAGGTCAAGACTACTGGAGCAGGGATGATGAGCTAAGGGAAGCAGACTTCGAAGCATACGTGAAGGATGACATGGGAGACAAGCCACGGGCTTGCATGCGTCCGAGGGACGAGAGTCAAAGTCGAAGAGGGCTTGAAGGCAACAGGTCGAGGCTGCTTAATGAAGAGTCAACTGAGTCGTGAGAATTCAAGTGCTGAGAGAACTGTACTCGGGAAGGGAAAACGAGTGCTGAGAGAATTGTACTCGGAAAGGGAAACCTTAGGTGGCAGTCGACTGATGCTTGATCAGTTGACTGAGGTAGAGAACAGAGAGATCAGTCGACTGATGTTGGATCAGTCGACTGATGTTGGATCAGTCGATTGATGTTGGATCAGTTGACTGATGTTGGATCAGTCGATTGATGCAGTCGACTGGTGTCGACCAGAATGTTAATCGTCAGACTGTGACATTCAAATTCGCGAGGACCAGTCAATTGCCCCTGGGGCAGTCGACTGGTAACGATCAAAACAGTATCGAGCTCTATTTAAGAGGGCTCGTTGTTGGTAGTTCTTCCTTGGCGAAATAAGCTTGGTTAGAGCCTGTTAGTATCCTACAAGTGCTCAGTGTTTGTCCAAAGATTGTGGCGAGGTTTCTCCACCCACAAGGAGCTACAAGAGCTAGCCGGAGGCGTTCCGGGGAATCATTCACCGAAGGATCGGGATCGTCGACCTTACGGACAGCCGTGAAGTAGGAGTTTCATCTTCGAACCACGTAAAGGTGATGTGTTAGCGTTCTTTAGTTTAGATTTGAGTTTTCCATTTGCGCTTGCTAACCATTGTAGGAAGAAAATTGAGAAGAAAGCTATTCACCCCCTCTAGCTAAACGGAAAGGTCCCAACAAGTGGTATCAGTGCAAGGTTCGCTCATCTACGGACTAACCGTCGGGAGAGCAAAAAGCTAGAGGAAGATGGACTCGGAAGGTCCACTAGGATGGCATATTCGGTTTCCACCTGTATACGACCAAGATAACTTCGATTATTGGAGGAAGCGGTTGGAGACGTGGTTCCAAATGGATTGGGACCATTGGACCGCATTGGAGGTTCCATTTGAAGCTCCAGCGGACAAAAAGGGAAAAGGCATTCAGCCTCGGTATTGGACCAAGGATCAAACGGAGGAAGCGGAGGCGGATAAGGAGGTAACTAGAATTGTATTAAATTTATTGTCTTCATATATCATGTCAAATGTAGGAGAATACAAGAATGCATATGAGCTATAGAGAAAGGTGATAGCTCTACATAAAAATTCGACACAAAGACAAGGAGAAGAGGAGCCCAAGGAAAAGGGGTCATCGATCCAAGAGAAGGAAAAGGACCAATCGGAAGATGAATCAAGTTCAACATCCGAAGAGGAGGAGAAAGTGGAATCGTGCACATCCTCAAGTGAGGAAGAAATAGAAGACGTCTCCACGTCAAGATTGAGGGAGAGGAGAGACCATCCTCAATGTCGGAGCAAGAAGAAGCTTCCACCTCCATCAAAGCAAAGTTAAAGGATCACATAATTTGCTTTGGATGCAATCAAAAGGGGCACTATAAGGACAAGTGTCCATTGGATAAGAAAAATGAGGTAAATCCTAAACTCAATTCAAATAATTTGAAAACTAACATGAGTTGTAGGGATGGAGCAAAGAAGGATAAGAAGCGTATAATTTGCTTCACGAGTGGTGAGCATGGACACTACCACACCAAGTGCCCAAAGAAAAGAGAAATCAAGAAATTGGCGCACTTAAAGAAATTGGAAAAGAAGAGGAGCTCAAGTCAAGAGGGAGCTTCAAAGGTAAAAGGGAAGGTAATCCCTTATTTAAAATTAAATCTAATTTTCAATTCTTATATGCTTGTTATGAATAATCATAGATTTAGGTATAATGATAGGAATAGGGTTAACAAGGTAGATAATTCTAGGAAATTATTATCCAAATCTTGACCAAGAAAGACCCAAACTATCATGCCTAAGGGAAGGAAGGTGGTTAATGATCAAGGCACAAATCCCAAGAAGGGGAGACATATGCCTAGGAAGGCAGATAGGTCTAGGAATGTCCAAGGTGGACATGTTGACTCTAGGGTTAGAGCTCTAGAGTTGGAAAATCAAGTCTTGAGGGCAATAATTGAAGAAATGGAGAAAACCCTAGATAGATTCACTATTTGATCTAAGGGTTTAGGTATGAGATTGGGTAGTCAAAAACCTAACAATGATAGATCAGGTCTAGGATACCGATCTACATTCTCCGATGCCAATGAAAAGAAATATGCTAGGGTAGCATATAACTATGGGAAGAAGGTCAAGTCTAAGAATGGCAAGGGAAAGCCATTTAAAGAGAAGAAGAAAACTTAACAAAGGACAAGGTTGTTGGATCGTGAAAAACCGATAGAGGGGGGGGTGAATATCGGAAATCGTTTTTTTTCGGAAAACTAAGAGTAAGTGCACAGCGGAAATAAAAATACGAGACACAGCACAAAGACACAGTGGTTTTTACTTGGTTCGGAGCCTGTGTCGACTCCTACTCCAAGGCTCACGGTCGTTGACCGTTTACTATGGGCAATTCTATATTCGCGCAAATAGATTACAATAATTTCAATTACAGAGATAGTGCAATAAAATAACAAACAAATATTAAGCTCTTCGTTACCGACGTCCGGAGTGTATCGACTCTTTTTCGGGGCAGCGGGACGTCGTAGGCTCGAGGTGAGGCGTGTTTGGAGCAAGGCACGAGCGTAGAGGAGCTTTGAGGCATTGAAAGAATTGTTGTTGGAAGCCTGGGGTCGAGGGCCCTTTATATAGGGCTAGGGGGCGCCCGGGACGTCGGGGGCGCCCGGGACGTCGGGGGCGCCCCCACGTGGCTTTTGATCCACACAAACCTCGGTCGCGTCTGATCCTCTGGATCCGCTTTGACCGGGGCGCCCGGGTCGTTCGGGGCGCCCGTATTGACCGGGTCAAAACCTCATCTCTTGGCTTCGAAGGCTTCTGGTTCGATGTATGCGCATGGGGGCGCCCGCAGCGCAGGGGGCGCCCGGGAGCAGCGGGGGCGCCCGACCCAGTGTGTATTCGAACCATTATTCTTGTTACTTGTTTTGTATGGCCCTTGGGGGCGCCCGGGACGCTCCGGGCGCCTTACTCAGTAACTGCCTCTCTCCTTTGAGGCTTTCTGAGCTGCAGACACACGTTCCTTCGGTCCTGCATCCAGGGTTAGTCCAAAACACAATAACATAATAATTTATTAGATTTATACAGCCTTAGCTGTCTTGGTTCTGACTTTGGTCTCCAAAATGGAGCCCTAGGTCGAACCGACGCCTATTGTTCCCTCGACGGGGAACGCGTCCTCACCTACTCCTCTCGGGAGAAATTACCTGATGCCAACCGTTCCTTTAGTTGGACTTTTGCCTGACGGTCCTTTGTCAGGTCTTGGATGCCGAGCTGCCCTTCGCTCGATGCCTAGCATTCCTTCGCTAGGGCTTTAGTCCCAGACTGTCCTTCGCCTGGCGCCTAGCAGTCCTTCGCTAGGTCTTGGATACTGGCAGTCCTTCGCCAGTTGCCTAGCAGTCCTTCGCTAGGGCTTGGATACTGGCAGTCCTTCGCCAGTTGCCTAACAGTCCTTCGCTAAGGCTTGGATACTGGCAGTCCTTCGCCAGTTGCCTAGCAGTCCTTCGCTAGGGCTTGGATACTGGCAGTCCTTCGCCAGGTGCCTAGCAATCCTTCGCTAGGGCTTTGTATCTGCACACTTGAGTAACCTTGTTAGATCACAAACAAACTTAACTTTGAATCCTTTGTCAATATCAAAACAAGGTTCGATATGGTGCTTCCTGCACCAACAATCTCCCCCTTTTTGATTTATGGCAACACAATTCAAAGTTAAGTATAAACATATAACAGTTAAGAAATGATGGAGTATGAACAGTAACTTAACAATTCAAAAATTGTATACTCCCCCTAAATCCCTGAACACTTGTGTTATACCCCTTAACTTTGATCACATTACTTAACTTTGACATTTCCTCCCCCTTTGACATATATCAAAAACAAACATGGGTGGACAAGGTAAAAAAATTTTTTTTTTTTTTGCAAACTTAAATTTTGTTACAACACTTTTACTTAGCTTTGCAAAAAGAATTTTACTTAGGCAAGATTTTGAAGCCAAATTCCCTAACAAATGGTTCAACTTTGAGAATTGGGAGAATTTTACTAAGGAAAAATCTACTTAGAAATATTTGCAAAAAGATGCTCTTAGAAATTTTTGAAAGCACACTTAGAAATTCAACTTTGCTTTTTGAGCAAGAGAAAGCTTTTGAAAACATTTTGATTTTGAACAATTTGAGCTTTTTCTCTCCTTAGCTGTTTATTAGTAAAGAAATATATTTTGAAAGAAGTCTTATGTATCAGAGCCTATGAGTTTTGAAAACATAAAAATACTTAGCATAATAGCAAAAACTTTAAACTGCACCAACAAAACTGCATTTTTTAAAAATATTTTATATTTGTAGGCAAATCTTTTAGAAACATCATACACTTAGACCACTATTGGCTTTACAAGTATTAGTACTTTTCAAAACATTGTATAGAAGTACTTTTAAAAGTTAGTATGCCTTTTTGAAAATAGAAGTATTTTTGAATCAAAATGTTATGAGAAGAATGTTATGCATTTTGAAAACATAGTATTTTACTTGACTAGGTTTCTTTTCCAGTCTGACACAATCCTAGGAACCCTTGTTAACTACAAGAACATTTTTCTAAGTGTCCTGGAAATTCTCAAGATTCAAGCAAATATTACTTCTAAAGATATTTCAAAAATGATTTACTAAACCATATTTTTAAGGCAAATTACTTGTATTTTCAAAAGAATTTTAAAAACTTAATGTATTAAAACATATTATTTTGAAATGTTCAATAATTCATTTAATTTAACCTCCCCCTAAATTTGATATAGTCCTCGGAAGCTTGTTGACCACAAGTATTCTTCCTCTAAGTCTTTAGGGTTTAGTTCGGATCAAAGGAATTCATCTAACAATTTCAAAACAAATAATTACCAAAAAAAATTCAGAAATTCTTCTTTTGACTCAAACTCCCCCTAAATTTGACACATCCTAGGAGTCCTTATAGATCACGAAGTGGACCTTCCTCTGTGTCTTTAGGGTTTATTAAAATCAAAAGAATAACTTTGGATAACTTTCAAGGAGATACGTTTTTGAAAATAGTTTTCGAAAAAATATTTTGAAATGATAATTTTCAAACAAATAGTAGTATACGAAGGTTTTTGAATCACTTTTTGAAAACCTTATCGACATGATAATAAGATTTAGAGCATAAGGTTTTTGAGAAGCAATTTAATTTTTTGAAAAGTATTAAAAAACAACTCCCCCTGTATCTGACACAGACTGTGTTTTATCTAAGTTCCTTAAGGGACTTCAGTGTTGACCAGGTTTGACTATGAGGACTAGGGTTGACTATTTTGACCAAGTTAATGACTAAATCAGACCAAGCCCTAGATTCTCTTTAAAGTAAGTCTATTGTGATATTTAACATGAAATTCAATATTTGTTAGAGTTGAAAAAGTAGGGTACAGTAAACAGAGTAAAAAAATGGAGATAATTTTGAATACCTTTTGAAACCATTTTTTTTATTTGAAAGAATAGTGATTCATGCTTTTAGGTCCTAGATGTCTCACCCAGTTCTACATGATCAAACATGTTAACCTTATGGGTTTTGTGAGACAAATTTAAATAGAAGTAAGGATTTTACTTTGAAGAGTCATGATTAATTTTGAAAAATTGAATCAACTTTGAAAACCATTTTAATGAATTTTAACTTTATTTTGGAAAAAGTAGTTGAGTCTAAGATCAATTGAAATTTGTGTTAGATTTGAATTTGACAAGAAGTAACTTGAATTTGAATTTCAAAAATTGGCTTCCAGGTCTTGGCGAGGCACTAGGCCTTCTTTGGCCGTAGCCTTATGGGATCATCCACCCTTTCCTAGACAAAGCCTTTTAGTGAAATTTCATCTTCAAAATTACTTTTTGGTAAATTCTGGTCTAACTAGTTTGGGTTTTGGATCGGTAGCTTCGGCTAGTTTCACCAGTCTAAAGAGACCAAGTAAACTTGATCTTATTAGAATTGGCTTCCCTAACGTACTATCATCTCACCGCCACCCAATACTATGTTGTTCAAATTTCAGTTAAACCTTTAGTCCTTAAACTAAACAATCCTAATTTTAAGCAAAAAAAAACATAAAAAGAAATATACAATTAAAGCAAACAATTATCTAAGTAAGATCACCATTGGAGTAATACTCCGGATTTTCAAAATTAGCAAGACTATGAATTAAATTTTCTAACATATTAAATTTATATGAATTAATTACGTTGTTTGAGATAAATAATGGTTTTTTAAATTCTGTAAATTTACCTTTTGATTCCCGGTTGGGAATCTCCCCCTTGATACTTGTCGTCTTTCCTTTTTGTGTCTTTAGCATCTTGTAGTGATCACGAGCTGATCGGACCGGTTTGGTTCGATCTCTTTCTTTGTCATCAAATTGTGAGTCTGAGTTGGACTCAGGTACAAGTTGAATCTTCTTCTTTGGTGGTTCTCTTGGAGTTTTCCCTGCAATAAAAACTATACCTTCCTCGACCATTATAGTATCAGTTTGATTATTTAATTCTAATTTTGAAAAGAATTTAAAATCAATTACCGTCTCAGTTAATTCGTTTTCTAAGCCTGGCTTGGATTCGGGTTCAGACTCTGACTCGGCTGTTTGTGCTTGGACCGAGAGTGCAAGACTGCTTACTTGATCTTCTTCTTCATTTGATTCATCCGATGATTCGAACATCTCTCCTTCAAAGACCTCAATATTCGAGCTCTCTTCGTGTAGGTTGATTAGCTTCTCCCACATCTCTTTAGCACATCCAAATGAACCGACTAGCTTGAGTTGTTCGTTGGTTAGACCACACTGAAGAATTGCAGTTGCCCTTGCATCTGTCTCAATTTGGTTGAGCGTTGGTTCATCTAGTTTGTCCCACGCAATTGATTGTCCATCTTCTGTAGGAAGGGAGAACCCTGTTTGAATGATCATCCATATGTCCATATGGGCCTTCAGATGGAACTCCATTTGACTTTTCCAGTAAGTGAAGTTCTCGCCGGAGAATAGCGGTAGACGGGCACTATTCCACTCTTGGTTGGCCATTTAATTTAAACCTCGTATACAAGAGAAACAACAGAGATATGCCAAGACTTGGTCTTGGGATTAGTAGTGCGGGAGAAGGAAAAAAAATAGCCCAAAATAAATGTTGCACGAATTTCGAGGTAGAATAATAATAATAAAAACAATTTTTGACAAATTTTTGAAAATATTAATTTTTGTCAATTCAGATTAATGATGAAAAATTAAAAATTTAATGTTAAATAGAATTTGCTCGAATTAAGATAGCACGAATTTCGAGGAAAATATTAAAATAATAATAAAAAATTTTATGACAAATTTTCAAAAATTGTTCGTTTTATCAATTCTAACTTATGGTAAAAAAATGATAATTAAAAATTGAAAAAGGCGTAAGAATTTTTTAAATCCACCCACAGATATTATTTATTTGAAAATAAAGGGCGAACGAGATTGAGTGGTGGCACCAACCTCAATCAAAGAAAAAGATTAAAAAAAATTAAAACTATTTTGTAAAATCCAAAAATACTCTCAAATTGGTGGTTGCACCAAATTTGAGCTTCCCCGCTCTGATACCACTTGTTGGATCGTGAAAAACCGATAGAGGGGGGGTGAATATCGGAAATCGTTCTTTTTCGGAAAACTAAGAGTAAGTGCACAGCGGAAATAAAAATACGAGACACAGCACAAAGACACAGTGGTTTTTACTTGGTTCGGAGCCTGTGTCGACTCCTACTCCAAGGCCCACGGTCGTTGACCGTTTACTATGGGCAATTCTATATTCGCGCAAATAGATTACAATAATTTCAATTACAGAGATAGTGCAATAAAATAACAAACAAATATTAAGCTCTTCGTTACCGACGTCCGGAGTGTATCGACTCTTTTTCGGGGCAGCGGGACGTCGTAGGTTCGAGGTGAGGCGTTTTTGGAGCAAGGCACGAGCATAGAGGAGCTTTGAGGCGTTGAAAGAATTGTTGTTGGAAGCCTGGGGTCGAGGGCCCTTTATATAGGGCTAGGGGGCGCCCGGGACGTCGGGGGCGCCCCCACGTGGCTTTTGATCCGCACAAACCTCGGTCGCGTCTGATCCTCTGGATCCGCTTTGACCGGGGCGCCCGGGTCGTTCGGGGCGCCCGTATTGACCGGGTCAAAACCTCATCTCTTGGCTTCGAAGGCTTCTGGTTCGATGTATGCCCATGGGGGCGCCCGCAGCGCAGGGGGCGCCCGGGAGCAGCGGGGGCGCCCGGGTGCACGAGGGCGCCCGGGTGCACGGGGGCGCCCGGCCCAGTGTGTATTCGAACCATTATTCTTGTTACTTGTTTTGTATGGCCCTTGGGGGCGCCCGGGACGCTCCGGGCGCCCTACTCAGTAACTGCCTCTCTCCTTTGAGGCTTTCTGAGCTGCAGACACACGTTCCTTCGGTCCTGCATCCAGGGTTAGTCCAAAACACAATAACATAATAATTTATTAGATTTATACAGCCTTAGCTGTCTTGGTTCTGACTTTGGTCTCCAAAATGGAGCCCTAGGTCGAACCGACGCCTACTGTTCCCTCGACGGGGAACGCGTCCTCACCTACTCCTCTCGGGAGAAATTACCTGATGCCAACCGTTCCTTTGGTTGGACTTTTGCCTGACGGTCCTTTGTCAGGTCTTGGATGCCGAGCTGCGCTTCGCTCGGTGCCTAGCATTCCTTCGCTAGGGCTTTAGTCCTAGACTGTCCTTCGCCTGGCGCCTAGCAGTCCTTCGCTAGGTCTTGGATACTGGCAGTCCTTCGCCAGTTGCCTAGCAGTCCTTCGCTAGGGCTTGGATACTGGCAGTCCTTCACCAGGTGCCTAGCAATCCTTCGCTAGGGCTTTGTATCTGCACACTTGAGTAACCTTGTTAGATCACAAACAAACTTAACTTTGAATCCTTTGCCAATATCAAAACAAGGTTCGATATGGTGCTTCCTGCACCAACAAAGGTGTCCAAAGTTAAGAAAGTTAAGGGTGTAGGCCAAGAGTCACCGGAGGTACATCGGTGTTCCCTAGTGTTTGTTGAGTCACCTTGGGAGGTGACTATGGATAAAAGCACAAGGGGGAGCTCTAGGAGTCAAGTTGAGACCCATGGTCTATGGATCTTGGGAGGATTTCTCTCGGAAGTCTAGATGGGTTATGGAGTGTGCCAAAGGATGTAGAAATGGACTTGAAGTCTCAATCCAAGGGATTTGGCACATTGGGTTTGAGTTTCATGGATGAAAATATGACATTGGGGTCATAGAGCATGGAAATTGGTTTTTGATGTGTAGATGTCATATAAACAAATGCTAGGGATGCATTGTGATTTGGTATGGGCAGAAACATCAAGAAGAGGCCAAAACTAGGACTTTAGGTCAAGGTTTAATTGAACCATTTAGCTAGTTTTGGATTTTGTGTCAATCTTGGGATTGGTGATAGATACACTTTTAAATGTATTTTTCCCATGTAGATATGGGTACCACAAACCTCTCCACAAAATTTGGAAATTTTTGGAGATTTGTGAAATTTCTGGTGTATTTCTGAAATTGGGTCAAAAGTATCAGAGCGAAGGACCGCTCTTGATCGGACTAACCGCCGAGGGAGCATACGCTAGAGGAAATGGTAGGTGAAGGTCCACTTGGGGACAACATCTACACCCTGCCAGCCTACGATCATGAAGACTTCGAGTATTGGAAGTCACGGATGGAGACGTGGTTCGCGATGGAGTGGGAACAAATGATTGCGATTGAAGAGCCATATGAGACTCCAAAGGATAAGCACGGGAAGAGGCTTAGGCCTAGATATTGGAGTCAAGAACAACAAGATCAAGCGAGAGCAAACAAGAAGGTAATTAGTACTTTAATTGATATTTTGCCTAATAACATTTTGAAGCGTGTAGGTGAATATAGAGATGCACATGAATTGTGGAATAAAGTCAAAGGATTTCATAAAAACCCTACACAAGGTCAAGTGGTGGAAGAGCCCAAGGAAATGGGCTCAATAGCTCACGAGGAGGAAGAAGTGTCAACTTCTTCAAGTGAGGGGGAGGAGAGACCCTCATCTACACATGATCAAGAGGAAGCCTCCACATTGTCAAAAGTTGAAGAAGTAATCAACCTAGCATCTACCTCCACCAAAGCAAGGAACAAAGATCACATTATATGCTTTGGTTGCAATGAAAAGAGGCACTATAAGGATAAGTGCCCAAAAAGTAAAAAGGAGGTACACCCTAAACCCGTTGTAAATTCCTTTAAAGCTAATGTGGGTTGTAGGAATGAAGAGGCTCAAGCTAAGAAAAAGAGGATTAGATGCTTCACGTGTGGTGAGCTAGGGCACTACCACACCAAGTGTCCAAGGAAGAATGAGTTAAAGAAGATGGAGCACCTTAGGAGATGGGAGAAAGAAGAGAGAAGGAAGCAAAGCTCACAACAAGGAAGGACTACAAGGGTAAGGGAGGTATTTCCTAACCCCAGTTTTAAAAGAAATTGAATTTCAAGTTCTTCCTTGCATGCTAAAAATCATGTAAATCACTCATTCATGCATGCTAGAAATTATGAAAATTGCTTAATGGTACATAACTTTGGATTTAAGTATAATGATAGGAATAAGGATAACAAGGTAGATCACCACTCTAGAAAAAGCATGCATCATGATAGGCCTAAGACCTATGTATCCAAGGCTAAAGGCATTAACCCTAAGGAAGGGAAACAAATGCCTAAGAAAATGGGTAAGCCAATAAATGTCCAAGGTGGACATATGGACACCAAGCTCAAGGACTTAGAGAGGGAAAATCAAGCCTTAAGGGCAAGGCTTGATACTTTAGAGAAGACCTTAGAAAGATTCAAGCTTGGATCTAAAGGTCTAGACATGGTGTTGGGTAGCATCAAACCCAACTATGATAGGTCAGGTTTGGGCTATCAATCCAAGACCTCTAAGGGCAATGGAAAGAAGTATGCTGGGAAAGCATACAATATTAGTAAGGAGGGAAAGTCTAAGGATGACAAGGGGATGCCATCCAAGGGTAAAAAGAGTGACCTAACCAAGGACAAGGTGTCCAAGGTTAAAAAGGTAAATTTTGTAGGCCAAGAGTCACCGGTGGCACACCTGTGTGGCCTAGTGTGGATGGAGTCACCTAGGGAGGTGGCTAAGGCTAAGAGCTTAAGGGGAAACTCTAGGAGCCTTTGGGGTCCATCGTAAATGAATCTCAAAAGATTCTCTCCTAGGAAATTGAGTGAAGTGTGCCAAAAAGGGTTGGAAGACGTGGCTAAGTCTTAATCCTAGGTTTTGGCATATTAAATGGAGTTTTAGGGAGAGAATGGTGAAAATAAGGTTATATTCGAGAAAATTGAGGCTAAATGTGTGAATACCATGTATTTCAGTGGTAGAAAAGAATTGTGATCAAGGAGAAGTGGATGCATTGAAGAGAAGTGAGAATTAGCACTTTTAGGATAAGCTCATTTGATACTTTTTAGAAGAAGTAGGATTTCGTGCAAATCTTGGGATTTGGAGTACATTTATTTGGAAACATATTTTTCCCAAGTAGATATTGGCTTCACAAATCTCCTCACGAAATTTCATAATTTTTGGAGATTTATAGAATTTTTAGGGCATTTCTGAATTTCGGTCTGAAAACTTGAAAATCAGGTATCAGTCGACTGCCCTGATGCACACTGTATGTTTTTGCAGTCAACTGCCATTTGGGCAGTCGACTGATCAGTGAGGGCAGAGTGTTAATAAGTGATTTCTGAAGGGGTTTTCAGAAATATTTGGAATTATGGATGAACCTTAGAGTTGAGGACAATTCCTTGTGTCAATTTGAAAGGGTTAGAAGAAGCAAACACAAGGAATAATGACTTGATTTCAAAATGCCAAATCTTTTAAGGAATTTAGATATGTACCAAAAGTCAAACACACTTGATATCTCCATGATATCATATTGTTCTAGGATAGGGTATATCCAAGCAAGTGTGTTTGCAAACTTTAAAATATTTTAGGTTTTGTAGAGTTCTAATTGGCACTAGAAGAAAGGTTGCTTGGGAGCAAGCCTTAATGGTGTCCAAAAAGGGAAGAACTCGGATGTTGGGTTGGGGATAACTCAACATGGTGTTTAGGGGGTTAAGTTGGGTAGAACTTAGCCTGAAAAAAAAATGAAAATTGGGAGAAGGCATGGGTAAAGGGGGAGGTTGCCTCCCAGTTGCCTTGATGTTCATTTTGAAATTTTTGGGTTTTGTGTCAAACTTGGGAAGGGTGATAGATACATTGGTAGATGTATTTTTCCCAAGTAGGTATAGGTTCCACAAAGTTGTCCACAAAGTTTGGGGTTTTGGAGATTTGTGAAATTTCTGACACATTTCTGAAATTCGACCAGAAAACTGATATTCAGAGTATCAGTCGACTGGCAAGGTGCTGATTTGGGTATCAGCAGCTGGTTTGGGGTCCAATTGATGAGAAACAAGTGTATAGGGGTCTAGTACACTGTGTTTAGGGTCATTGGGGATTTAAAGAACCAATAATTGGATAATTATTGGGTTCTTTTTGATGTATGGCAAAGGGGGAGAAATATTGTGTTTAAGTGGGAAACCAATACCTTTGCTAGAAACCCTAGGTTTAGGGGGAGCTGAGTTTGAGGGGGAGCATGGTTGCTCCCTTCTTGGCGTAAGGGGAACCGTGGAGAGGTTCTTAAAAAGCCTTTGTAAATCCAGTGTAAGGGGGAGCTTGGGAGAAGCTTTAAAAAAAGCCCGGTTCGGTGTGGAGAAAATCCTAACTTGGAGGGTTAGGTGAGGGATGCCTTGAGATAGGATCCAGTTATGCATTACATATGCATTCATTTAGCATGGTTTTTGCTACTTACTACTATCTTGCTTTCCTAACTTAAACGGATTGCCAAACATCAAAAAGGGGGAGATTGTTGGAGCAATCGGCCCTAAGATGGTCCGGTGTGACCATGGGTTTTGATGTTTGGGCAAATGGTTTAAGTTAAGTTTACCCTTGTGTATTTGATATGCGTATGTTTGAGTGTGCAGATTGTACAGGTACGCATATGGACTTGACTGGACGGCCTCAGTACGGTGAAGGATGGCATGGAGGCAAGCTGGAGGCTTGTGTGCGCATCTGAGGGACCTTGGAGTGCAGGGACGATGAGCTGATGGGCGCGGACTTCGAGGCGTACGTGAAGGGTGGCATGGATGCAAGTTGGAGGCTTGTGTGCGCATCCGAGGGACGTGGGCCGAAGATGAAAAGGGCGCGAAGGCAACAGTCGAGGCTGCGGATGAGGAGTCAGTCGAGTCGTGAGGGTCGAGTGCTGTGTGAATGTACTTGGGAAGAGTTTCAGCTAGGGACCAGTCGACTACCCTGGGGGCAGTTGACTGGTAGGTGGATGATGAGCTGACAAATTCGAACGTTGGAGTGTCAACGGTCGAATTTGGCTGGCACTAGTCGACTGCCCTGGGGGCAGTCGACTGGTGGCGTGATTTCCAGCCCGAGTCTATTTAAAGGGGGGCTCAATCGGGCTGGGGTTTCTTGACGAAACTTGCTTGGATAGGGCAAGTTAGTAGTCTTGTGTGCTCAGTAGCTTGCAAAGGATTGTGGAGAGGTTTCTCCACCCACAAGGAGCGACACATTTCTAGCCGGAGGTTATTCGGGGAGTGATCCGTCGAAGGATTGTTGGATTAGTCACCCGACCGGGGTAGATACCAACTAAATCTGGTATTGTTAGCGTTGTTTTTGTTTGTTTTTGTATATTCTGCTGTGCTATTAACAACGCAGGAACAAGGGGGTTTGGAAAAATGCTATTCACCCCCCTCTAGCGTACGGAACGATCCTAACATCGCCCACCTCACGGGCACGCCAAGGAGTAGGGGCAAGTTATCCCCGAACCTTGTACATCGAGGTGTTATCGTCTATTTGGTTTGCTTTTCATTTCTGCATATTTTTGTTTATGTTGTTTGTTTCTGCTGCTGCTAACCTAAGTGCAGAAGATTTCAAGAGAGCAAGAGTTTTGTGTCTGACTACATTCACCCCCCCCCCCCTCTCTAGCCATCCGAGCACCAACAAGTGGTATCAGAGCTTGGGGCTCTGTTCAAACGGCTTAACATCCGAGAGCTTACAACAACGATGGCTTTGAGAGAAGGGTTCATCACCAGCTGACCTCTATTCTTCGACGACACTGATTTCCAATATTGGAGATCGAAGATGGAGTATTATTTGAAGACCAAAATTAATATGTGGTTTGCTGTGAAGGAGGGCTTCATCCTTCCAAGAGATGCTGAAGGAAAAGAGCTCGAGTTCTCAAGTTGGTTGGCTGAACAGATTCGAAAAGGGGAAGCCGATGCCAAAGCTGTGGTCACCCTACAATGTGGGATGACCAAGGAAGAGTTGATCAAAGTCGGCCCCTTTTCCACTGCCAAGGACCTCTGGAACAAGGTCATTGAGCTCTATGAAGGAACACATGAAACCCGAACAGCCAAGAAGGACCTCCTTCTCAGCCAACTTCAAAAGTTGTCCATGGAAGAAGATAAAACTGTAAGGGTGCGTTTGGTTCAAGTTATCATACATGACCTTGGTTATGTGATTACCTGGTAATCACATAACCAAGGTTATGGGGAATGAAACATAACCTAATGTTGTTTGGTTAAATTTAGATGATCAAAGAAAATCTTGTTTGTTTAGAGGTAATATAATCTAATGTAATATTTTACCATATTGCACATTAGTTTAAAATTAAGGATTATGATAATATATGTTTATTTATACTAAAAATTAAAAGGTAAGGTAATATTTTGTATTAAATTTATTTAGTTTATCCTAATTATAATTTATTTAATTTAATAAAATTTTAATTAAAATACTAAATTTTTTTTAAAAAATTATTTATCGCTCGACCGCCACCGATCGTTCACCGGCGGCAGTCGCTGGTCGCCGGTCGCCGGCCGGTCGCCAATCTCCGGCCGGTCGCCGGTCGCCGATCGCCGGCCAGTCGCCAGTCGTCGGTCGACCATTAGGTGCGCATACGTCTTTTAGGTGCGCATACGTCTTCTTCTCAAATAACTTAGATAATGTAACAGGGAGAATACAAGACTAAATTATAAGAAAAGGAAATTGCTTAGATTGCAGAAAAGAACTTACAATCTTACAGACAGAATGCTCAAAGTAGAACTTGTACCGTGAGGCGGTGTGTGTTCTGCAATGAGTCCTACAAGAGATTTTATAGAGAGTAAGGGATAAGGGGAGGTGGTGAACCGGGTGCTCATTGGGCCCCATCGCCATTCACGGGTCGCCTTATTCTTATCTCCATTATCTCTTTACAGCAAGACCTACTAGTCTTTACAACTCAGGCTAGATTGCCTTTAATAAAAGTAGATATTCTTTTGGATTGTCGGGCCCACCACGTTCCTTCCTTTTCATGGTGGAGTGTTGACAACGTCTTGGATGATTGCTTGTATACGAAGGAAGGCATCCATTAATTGCCCTTTGGTTGTCGTGACGCTTGGTAGTGCGTCCTTAAAGTAGATTCCCTTGGCGTGCTGGCTCCTTCTGAAAAAGTCTGTCTCTTTGTCGTCAATAATGAGTTTGAATTCCCACAAATTATTGAGCAAGCGTTTGGCGGTTGTCCATTCGATGTCGGCCAAGTGTTGTCGGGCATCTTCTTCGGCGCTGGTGAAGACCCATGGGCCGTTGCCTCTGGAGATGTCTTGGTACTGACCCAGAAATTCATAAGGTCCCTCAAGTGTTGGTTGGCTTTGGAGTTGGGCTTGAGCTTGAGCTGTTCCACTGTCTCCTCTATTTGCGCTAAAATTAAGCCGTCTTCGTTTGTTGGCCTCCATGGTCCTGTCATGATAGAAACAAGGCGAGATAGTGCATCAGCGAGAGCATTATCTTTACCTTCAATATGTTGGAACTGGACCGTAATGCCAAGTCCGGTAATAAAATCAGTGAAAGCTATCCAGCGAACCCTGGAAGGTTTGTTTTGTGCGGACTTATTGAAGAAACTGATGATTGCTTGGCAATCTGTTCTGATGAGAAGTTCCTCTTTGTCCAAATAATAAATTTTGAAGCTGTTTAAGCTATTCATTACTGCATGAATTTCGGCGTCAATTGTGGACTTGGGAGGTGAAAACTTGCCACTAGCATAGGCACTGATCTGTTCCATTGCCTGGGGATCATATTTCATTGGCTTCCACTTAAGAATTCCACCCCATCCCTCCATACACCCATCTGCTTCTATTATTACGTAGCACTTTGCTGGGGGAATGGTTAGGTCTGGCAGCTCTTTGATTATGCTTTTGACTTTGTCAACCAGCTGCCAATCTTGAGAATTCATTTTTCTTTCTCCATTTGGGCTAGTTTTGGAATAAAGAGGCCCAAGAGTCCTGCCAAGGTTAGGGATATAAGAACGAGCATAATTTAATAATCCTAACCATGACCTTAATCCTTTTGTAGTCTGTAACTCCGCCTTTGGGAAATCAGCAACTTTAGTGATTATATGCTTTTGTAACTTAATCTTGGATTGCCCGATTGTCGCGCCCAGAAACTCTATTGTGGGACTGCCAATTTTCATTTTTGTAGGGCTCAAGATTAATCCGTTCTTCTTGCATATATCCAGGAGGATCCTTAGGTGGCCTTTGTGCTGCTCTTCGTCTTCTGAGAAAACTAGTATGTCATCAATATACACAGCTATAAACTGTTCAGTACCCTGAAAACATAGGTCCATCTTCCTTTGGAATACTGCCGGCGCGTTTTTAAGGCCGAAGGGCATTACCAGCCATTCGAATAATCCCTCAGGCACCCAAAAGGCTGTCCACGGGATTGAGTCTGGATGCATAGCTACCTGATGAAATCCACTCTTTAGATCAAATTTTGAGTAAATCTTACTTCTTCCCACTCTGTGGATTATTGTGTTGATCCCTGGCAGACTATACTGATCTTTGTTTGTGTTGTCGTTCAGCCTTTTGTAGTTAAAGACCATTCTTTCCTTGCCCTTTTGCTCCTGCCCAGTTTCTGGGTTCACCGTGGTGCCAGACTTGACTATTATTGTCGTCGTCCTGTGCCTGCTAGTGCTTGGCCTGATAACTCCCAACTCTAGGAGGGCCTTGACATGCCTTCTGAATGCTTCTTGCATTTGAGGTGTAACATGCTTTAGTGGCCGGTCCTCAATAGTTAGGTCAGGATTCTTAATATCAAGTTGGCAGGAAATTTTGTTACTTGCCCAGTATTTCATAGGGTTATTCCCTATATAACCTGCATTGGTAAGCTCAGCTAATAAATCTGTTAGCTTTTGGCCGGGCTGCCAGGTACATACCTGCTCCTGTATCTGGTGATATTCTTCTTCTTCTAGATCCAATTCCTCTAATACTGCTGTGGCAGGTATGGTTTGCTGTGTTTGAATTGTGGTCACATTTTTATAGAATGTAACCTCATTCCCTTCAATTCGGACTCCCCCGTACATGGATCGAATAAAATTGCATCCCAAAATCATTGTAATATTTCCTCCGATTGATAATGGAAAAGCGTAAGTGTAGGGAATTCGAAAATTATGATCTCCAATGCGCATATTACCATACTTCAATTTTTTGTTGGCCGTTGTT
Organism: Boesenbergia rotunda; assembly: GCA_024364735.1. Lineage (NCBI taxonomy): Eukaryota > Viridiplantae > Streptophyta > Magnoliopsida > Zingiberales > Zingiberaceae > Boesenbergia > Boesenbergia rotunda. Next base: position 6,871 of record JAGFNQ010005787.1, on the reverse strand, counting down.
GTTGAATTGATCCCACTGAAATTCACAATATAAGTATTATCTTCAATAGCATTGGGTGGGATAGATACCTGGTCAATGCAGCAAGTTGTTGCCCCGGTATCAAGTATCGCATTAACCTTAAATTTGTCAACTCCTTGTATATCAATTTCGACTAGGAGGTTGAAGAGGCCATTTGCGCGCTTCTTTGGATGCTCATCCATGGAGAGTACTTTTTCTTAATCAATAAGAACATATGCTTCTTCTTCCTCAGTTTCTCTAGCTTGCGGCTGGTGAAGCTGCTTCCTGAGGTCCGTTTTTTCCAATTCCAACAGGTCTATCTTCATTCGTAATTCTTCGTTTTCAGCATCTACCTCCATCTTATCTGCTTCTGCCTGTCGGATAAAATCCTCCTCCCTTAAGCTGAATTCCTTTGTTAAATTCTCCAGCTGTATTGATGCCAGATCTTTAGCAGTTTTTACTTCTTGAGTAAGCCTTTCTATTTCTGCTTTAGCCCAAGTAATATAATTCTGCTGTTCCTGTATAAGGTTAGTTGGAGAAAATGGGATAGGGATGGACCTTTCCACAGGGATTGTGGTGTCAAAATAATTTCTTGTACACATTCCACATGAAGTGAGCTTACAAGTCCCGCAGTACATGCGATGCTTCTTCATAGTTTCTCTTTTGCAGCAACTGCACCTCTGATACTCTGGAGGTATTTCGCCATTTATTTCCCATACATGATTGCAATCATGCTGGTTCTTTGTTATTCTTACCATTGGCTGCCATCCTCCACTTTTGCCTATCATATATGCCCCTGTTTGTTCAATAAATACGAACAATGTTTCTTGAGTTAGAGAGTGGACCTGTTGATCTTCCCCCTCCGAAATGCTATAAATGGCATCTGATAAATCATCCCCTTCTTGGACAGAAAGAATTTCATAATCTTCTGGTAACTCCAATCCTTCGAATATAGCTACTCTTCTGATGTTCTTGTATTCCTTAGGACATTCCCTTGCAAAATGTCCTTCTTCGCCGCAGAGAAAACACTTGCATTTCTTGCTTCTTACCAGATGCTTTCGCCTTTCAATCCTAGCATGCGACTGATGCGGCTTTCCTTTATAAGTGGTTGATTTTCTTGCTCCATACTTCCTCTTTGGATTTTGATAATATCCGGGAATAGGGATTTGTGAACAGAATGAAAGATCCTTTAATGATCTATTAAATGCTGCTTTCTTGCATTCTTCTTCCAGAAATTTATATGAAAACATCACTCTTGGGTGTACTCCGATTGTATTTCCAGAATATTTACTTTCAAAAGCCTCTTTTAGTCTTCTCCCCAAATCACCAGGTAGTTTTAGCCAGAATTTCTCGGACAGTTCTGGTCTTGTAAATAGCCTACCTGTCTTTGCTGCAAGGTTCATGTATTCATTCATAAATGGAAGAATGTATTTTACCTGGGTGCAGGTAAGTCTTTCTAGATCTCTATATGCCCTGTCCTGCATATCTGTGGAGCCTTGGAATGGATCTTCTAACAAGAATACCCTTCTAATCTGAGAGATGATGTTCTGGGTTCCATTCCTTCCGTCACTTGAGTTAACTAACTCTTGATATTCATTGGAAAAATTCATTCTCCATTGTATCCACGTTAACCTTTCTGCTTCCCCTAATAAATTTTCTATAAAATCAACTTTATCTTGGGGGTCAGTAAAATTTTGTAATGCTACCACATTTTTTGTGATTGCTTCCCATCTTAGAAAAACATCTTCAACGTTATTTAATTGAGTAGGAAGGGTTAGGATAGCACCGGTTTGTTGGTGAGCAGTAGGTAGATTCCACCACTCTGAGGTTTCCTTTCTCTTGAACATGCTTCTTGGCTCATAAGTCCTGGGCTCATACTGGTTATTCGGCTCCTCCTTTGGTCTCGTAGGCGGGTAGCCTACGGGATTCATTGTTGTATCTGCTGGGGGCTTGTAATGCGAGGTCCCTTCTTGAGCATAAATTTGTTCCTGTAATTTTGCAAGTTGTGGATAATCAGATATCCAGTCTTCTTTAGGCAACTCTGATGAAGAAGGGCCAGCTCCCACTGTCGTTGCTGCCACTATGAGATCCCCACTACCTTCCGCAAATGGATTGATAAATTCATCTTCAGAAGTTGGGTATAGGGGTGTATCCTGCAGGGCTAGATACTGCAAATAGGTAAGGTATTCGTCATCCGTATCATTAGTAAAAGCACAGAGAAAATGACTGGAGCTTTGAGAGGATGATGAATCGGGGTGACTCATGTCCGGTTTGGTGATCTTCTGCAGTTCCTGCTGTAACTCTTTCATGTATCAATCTTACAGACAAGAACTTACAATCTTCTGCAGTTCCTGCTGTAACTCTTTCCTGTAACTCTTTCCTGCAGTTCTTTTCTGCTTAGATTGCAGAAAAGAACTTACAATCTTACAGACAGAATGCTCAAAGTAGAACTTGTACCGTGAGGCGGTGTGTGTTCTGCAATGAGTCCTACAAGAGATTTTATAGAGAGTAAGGGATAAGGGGAGGTGGTGAACCGGGTGCTCATTGGGCCCCATCGCCATTCACGGGTCGCCTTATTCTTATCTCCATTATCTCTTTACAGCAAGACCTACTAGTCTTTACAACTCAGGCTAGATTGTCTTTAATAAAAGTAGATATTCTTTTGGATTGTCGGGCCCACCACGTTCCTTCCTTTTCATGGTGGAGTGTTGACAACGTCTTGGATGATTGCTTGTATGCGAAGGAAGGCATCCATTAATTGCCCTTTGGTTGTCGTGACGCTTGGTAGTGCGTCCTTAAAGTAGATTCCCTTGGCGTGCTGGCTCCTTCTGAAAAAGTCTGTCTCTTTGTCGTCAATAATGAGTTTGAATTCTCACAAATTATTGAGCAAGCGTTTGGCGGTTGTCCATTCGATGTCGGCCAAGTGTTGTCGGGCATCTTCTTCGGCGCTGGTGAAGACCCATGGGCCGTTGCCTCTGGAGATGTCTTGGTACTGACCCAGAAATTCATAAGGTCCCTCAAGTGTTGGTTGGCTTTGGAGTTGGGCTTGAGCTTGAGCTGTTCCACTGTCTCCTCTATTTGCGCTAAAATTAAGCCGTCTTCGTTTGTTGGCCTCCATGGTCCTGTCATGATAGAAACAAGGCGAGATAGTGCATCAGCGAGAGCGTTATCTTTACCTTCAATATGTTGGAACTGGACCGTAATGCCAAGTCCGGTAATAAAATCAGTGAAAGCTATCCAGCGAACCCTGGAAGGTTTGTTTTGTGCGGACTTATTGAAGAAACTGATGATTGCTTGGCAATCTGTTCTGATGAGAAGTTCCTCTTTGTCCAAATAATAAATTTTGAAGCTGTTTAAGCTATTCATTACTGCATGAATTTCGACGTCAATTGTGGACTTGGGAGGTGAAAACTTGCCACTAGCATAGGCACTGATCTGTTCCATTGCCTGGGGATCATATTTCATTGGCTTCCACTTAAGAATTCCACCCCATCCCTCCATACACCCATCTGCTTCTATTATTACGTAGCACTTTGCTGGGGGAATGGTTAGGTCTGGCAGCTCTTTGATTATGCTTTTGACTTTGTCAACCAGCTGCCAATCTTGAGAATTCATTTTTCTTTCTCCATTTGGGCTAGTTTTGGAATAAAGAGGCCCAAGAGTCCTGCCAAGGTTAGGGATATAAGAACGAGCATAATTTAATAATCCTAACCATGACCTTAATCCTTTTGTAGTCTGTAACTCCGCCTTTGGGAAATCAGCAACTTTAGTGATTATATGCTTTTGTAACTTAATCTTGGATTGCCCGATTGTCGCGCCCAGAAACTCTATTGTGGGACTGCCAATTTTCATTTTTGTAGGGCTCAAGATTAATCCGTTCTTCTTGCATATATCCAGGAGGATCCTTAGGTGGCCTTTGTGCTGCTCTTCGTCTTCTGAGAAAACTAGTATGTCATCAATATACACAGCTATAAACTGTTCAGTACCCTGAAAACATAGGTCCATCTTCCTTTGGAATACTGCCGGCGCGTTTTTAAGGCCGAAGGGCATTACCAGTCATTCGAATAATCCCTCAGGCACCTAAAAGGCTGTCCACGGGATTGAGTCTGGATGCATAGCTACCTGATGAAATCCACTCTTTAGATCAAATTTTGAGTAAATCTTACTTCTTCCCACTCTGTGGATTATTGTGTTGATCCCTGGCAGACTATACTGATCTTTGCTTGTGTTGTCGTTCAGCCTTTTGTAGTTAAAGACCATTCTTTCCTTGCCCTTTTGCTCCTGCCCAGTTTCTGGGTTCACCGTGGTGCCAGACTTGACTATTATTGCCGTCGTCCTGTGCCTGCTAGTGCTTGGCCTGATAACTCCCAACTCTAGGAGGGCCTTGACATGCCTTCTGAATGCTTCTTGCATTTGAGGTATAACATGCTTTAGTGGTCGGTCCTCAATAGTTAGGTCAGGATTCTTAATATCAAGTTGGCAGGAAATTTTGTTACTTGCCCAGTATTTCATAGGGTTATTCCCTATATAACCTGCATTGGTAAGCTCAGCTAATAAATCTGTTAGCTTTTGGCCGGGCTGCCAGGTACATACCTGCTCCTGTATCTGGTGATATTCTTCTTCTTCTAGATCCAATTCCTCTAATACTGCTGTGGCAGGTATGGTTTGCTGTGTTTGAATTGTGGTCACATTTTTATAGAATGTAACCTCATTCCCTTCAATTCGGACTCCCCCGTACATGGATCGAATAAAATTGCATCCCAAAATCATTGTAATATTTCCTCCGATTGATAATGGAAAAGCGTAAGTGTAGGGAATTCGAAAATTATGATCTCCAATGCGCATATTACCATACTTCAATTTTTTGTTGGCCGTTGTTGTTGAATTGATCCCACTGAAATTCACAATATAAGTATTATCTTCAATAGCATTGGGTGGGATAGATACCTGGTCAATGCAGCAAGTTGTTGCCCCGGTATCAAGTATCGCATTAACCTTAAATTTGTCAACTCCTTGTATATCAATTTCGACTAGGAGGTTGAAGAGGCCATTTGCGCGCTTCTTTGGATGCTCATCCATGGAGAGTACTTTTTCTTAATCAATAAGAACATATGCTTCTTCTTCCTCAGTTTCTCTAGCTTGCGGCTGGTGAAGCTGCTTCTTGAGGTCCGTGTTTTCCAATTCCAACAGGTCTATCTTCATTCGTAACTCTTCGTTTTCAGCATCTACCTCCATCTTATCTGCTTCTGCCTGTCGGATAAAATCCTCCTCCCTTAAGCTGAATTCCTTTGTTAAATTCTCCAGCTGTATTGATGCCAGATCTTTAGCAGTTTTTACTTTTTGAGTAAGCCTTTCTATTTCTGCTTTAGCCCAAGTAATATAATTCTGCTGTTCCTGTATAAGGTTAGTTGGAGAAAATGGGATAGGGATGGACCTTTCCACAGGGATTGTGGTGTCAAAATAATTTCTTGTACACATTCCACATGAAGTGAGCTTACAAGTCCCGCAGTACATGCGATGCTTCTTCATAGTTTCTCTTTTGCAGCAACTGCACCTCTGATATTCTGGAGGTATTTCGCCATTTATTTCCCATACATGATTGCAATCATGCTGGTTCTTTGTTATTCTTACCATTGGCTGCCATCCTCCACTTTTGCCTATCATATATGCCCCTGTTTGTTCAATAAATACGAACAATGTTTCTTGAGTTAGAGAGTGGACCTGTTGATCTTCCCCCTCCGAAATGCTATAAATGGCATCTGATAAATCATCCCCTTCTTGGACAGAAAGAATTTCATAATCTTCTGGTAACTCCAATCCTTCGAATATAGCTACTCTTCTGATGTTCTTGTATTCCTTAGGACATTCCCTTGCAAAATGTCCTTCTTCGCCGCAGAGAAAACACTTGCATTTCTTGCTTCTTACCAGATGCTTTCGCCTTTCAATCCTGGCATGCGACTGATGCGGCTTTCCTTTATAAGTGGTTGATTTTCTTGCTCCATACTTCCTCTTTGGATTTTGATAATATCCGGGAATAGGGATTTGTGAACAGAATGAAAGATCCTTTAATGATCTATTAAATGCTGCTTTCTTGCATTCTTCTTCCAGAAATTTATATGAAAACATCACTCTTGGGTGTACTCCGATTGTATTTCCAGAGTATTTACTTTCAAAAGCCTCTTTTAGTCTTCTCCCCAAATCACCAGGTAGTTTTAGCCAGAATTTCTCGGACAGTTCTGGTCCTGTAAATAGCCTACCTGTCTTTGCTGCAAGGTTCATGTATTCATTCATAAATGGAAGAATGTCTTTTACCTGGGTGCAGGTAAGTCTTTCTAGATCTCGATATGCCCTGTCCTGCATATCTGTGGAGCCTTGGAATGGATCTTCTAACAGGAATACCCTTCTAATCTGAGAGATGATATTCTGGGTTCCATTCCTTCCGTCACTTGAGTTAACTAACTCTTGATATTCATTGGAAAAATTCATTCTCCATTGTATCCATGTCAACCTTTCTGCTTCCCCTAATAAATTTTCTATAAAATCAACTTTATCTTGGGGGTCAGTAAAATTTTGTAATGCTACCACATTTTTTGTGATTGCTTCCCATCTAAGAAAAACATCTTCAACTTTATTTAATTGAGTAGGAAGGGTTAGGATAGCACCGGTTTGTTGGTGAGCAGTAGGTAGATTCCACCACTCTGAAGTTTCCTTTCTCTTGAACATGCTCCTTGGCTCATAAGTCCTGGGTTCATACTGGTTGTTCGGCTCCTCCTTTGGTCTCGTAGGCGGGTAGCCTACGGGATTCATTGTTGTATCTGCTGGTGGCTTGTAATGCGAGGTCCCTTCTTGAGCATAAATTTGTTCCTGTAATTTT